>OY728167.1:827085846-827487450 GCA_963277665.1 Viscum album
AAAAATTTGGGAAAATCCCATCATAGATTTAGTAATAACAGTACTGGAAATAATGGCATTTGCGATGGGGCATTTGCGTCGGGATCCCGTCGCTAATAGGCTTTTGTGACGGGACCCCCGTCGCAAATAGCCCGTTGCGAAAAACGGCGTCGCAACAAGAATTATTTGCGACGAGCCCTTTGCTAAAGGTGTTATTTGCGATGGAGATCCTTCCCGTCGCAAATATTAGTCTGTATATTTGTAAAAAATTATTAAAAAAAGTATTTCCGATGTGCCCGTCGCAAATACTATTTTTTTTTAAAAAATGTAAAAAATATTAATAAATTATTTTAATGAATATAATAATAATACTATTTGCGACAGGCATAGTATCCCGTCGCAAATATTATAAAAAAATAAAAAAAAATTATTAAAAAATTATTTTAATTAATATAATAATAATCCAATTGTAATTCAAAAATAAAAAATATTAATAAATGATTTCAATTAATATAGTAATAGAATTATAATTCAAAAATAAAAATAATAAATTATTAATAAATTATTTTAATTAATATAATAATAATAAAATAATAAAATTATAAATTTTAATATATATATAAAATTTAATATTATAAAATATAAATAATATTATTATTCATATTAATATTGTTATTTCAAAATATAATATTATTAATATTTTATAATGAGACAGAAACTACGAATAGAAAAAAAAATCATATTTTGATTTAACAAACTTTATAACATAAAAACAAACTCTAATCTGAAGGAGGGGGGGAGGGGGGGATCTGCAGATGCTGGTGGAGGAAACTCCATCCCTAAAGCATGAGTGAGTCGGCGCATGTACTCCATCTACTCCTGCTGCTGCTACCACCGACTCATCTGCTCCTCGTACAGCTGCTGCTGGCGTCGACGCTCCTCCTCATGCTGCTGCTGCTGCTGCTGACGCATCTGCTCCTGCTCCTATCGGAGACTCTCTATCAGTGCAGTCTGAGATCTCAACTGATCCTCATACTGTGTAGCAGAAGAAGATGCACGAGCTCCTCTCGATCTGGACGTCGACATCGCAGCACTGCCATAATAACCTCCGGGAGTCAGTCGAGAGCTGATACCAACTACCCGGCCCCTCTCGAAGGCATACTAGGTGGCCTGCATCCATGCTGCCTCATCAAACTAATGGCCAGTGGTCTGATCTGATGACTCGGCCTAACTCTCAGACCGGGTCTGTGACGCTGCAGCCTCATATGACTCCTGTAGTTACAATTTAAAATTAAAATTGTGAATATATTATATGCAGTTAATTTTTAAACTTGAAAACAAATAATACTGACCACGATGTGATGCTGACGATCACCTCTGAGCTCCCCAGTAGCAGGATCACTATACATCTTCCGATATACGTCGTACTCTGTAATATTGGGGTGCTCAACAGCCTATAAGAATAAAAAATAAACTATTAATATTTATAGTTATCAAAAATATTTATAAATAATGTACGTACCAGATGCTATCTTTGAGTACTGAAAGTACGACTCCCAGCTCGATGAGTCACCTCCTGTCTCCCCTGATTCTGCCTCCCCACCGATGATCTCCTCTAAAAGGCCTCACTCAACCAGTGCGCACATAATCCATCCCATACATGGGATGAAATGTACTCTGGTCGGTGTGCTCTACATGACTCATCAAAATTTGACACTCCTGCTTTCTTCGTGGTAGCTTTTCTTAAATTGTGCAAAAACTGATGAAAGCGATCATGCATGGCCACCTCCCATGCCTCGTGGATGGCGTCACGCATGGTATCCTCGATCGGATTCCATAAACCCTACAAATAAATCAAAATATCAAGTTAGAAATGGAATAATTTTCAAAATAAAAATTATTTATTTACGTACGTACCAACCAATGGCCGAACATGGCCTGCTGCACATCAATGGGAATCTACTCCCATGTGGTCCAAGGCTGAGAGAAATAGTTGCGCAAAATAGCGCTACCCTGTCCGACTGCTATATGCGGAAAACTGTAAAAATAATAAACATTTATTATGTAATATATTAATGAAATCTTAGTCAAATCCACAGGTTATCACACAGGTTATCACACCTCCGTGTTCGTGGATCAAACCCAAGACGTGGACGTCGCTCGGGGACGGGGTCAGGAATCATCAATCGTGGAATACCGCGTGTAACGCCCCGACCCCAGCTACCCAGAGTCGGTGCATTACTTCGTAACATTGGCATGATCACAAAAGATCAAGTCTCGAAAGACCGATTAGTTTAGTAGCCTTGGAAACACTAGATACATTTGTAAACGTTACATTACATCATAAAGTAAACCAAAACAACAACAACATATTGTCTTCATATCCCCTCAGACTATCCCTGCAGGTCATTCATAATATACTTCTTCAAATCCTGGAAAACATTAAAACATTGAAAGGGGTGAGCTCAGATGCTCAGTAAGGATAACAATAATGCAGAAGCTTTCATAAATAAACATTAACATTTAAGGCAATGTATAACTAAAACAAAAGCCTCTTAAACATGAACTTCAACACAATATGGCAAAAGTAAAATGAGATAATGCCATTTACTTCTTCACATGGATATTCTACTGGTCGAATAATCACATGTAATATCAATAACCACTTTCATAATGAGGGAATGTATAATGCCGGACATTCTGAAACATTTTGTCAAGGCCTCGGCCAAGACGTCTAAAATGATTAAGGCCTCGGCCAAAACCATAAATCAAATTGGGAAAGGGCCTCGGCCAATTCCACGTCTAGTTGTCTCATGAGACCTACCGATGCATCGAGGAGCTATAGCGGGCTCCACCCGTCACTTATTAAGTCCAATACATTCCTCATATGAATAGGTTTAAACATATCATAAACCATAACATAATCGTATAACATAAAACATGGATAAAGGATACATAACATTCCCACATTTCAATCCCAAGATATCAATACAACACTGTAGACGCCGGAAAAGTCTGTTGTTCCCAAACGAAGCTCCGGATGCGGAAAGCGAAGTGATATTTGGAGTCGGAAAAACGTTTCGGAGGGCCCGGAGGCCTTGCGCGGAATTTCAGAGGCCCGCGCGCAAAGGCGATGTTCCGGCGCAAACCCCCCGGGATGCGCGCAATGCGCCGGGCCGGCGCGCAATGTTGCGCGCCGCGGGTCCACGCGACTCCCTTGCGCGCCGCGCCCGATTCCGCGCCCGCGAGGAGAATTTCGCGCTCGCACCCTGGATTCCGCGCCCGGGGTTGCCTATAAATACAAGGCGACCCCCAACGTTTCAAAGGTTGCTGGAAGTCGAAATGTCTCTCGTGCGCGCAATTCAACCCCTTCCGCACGCAATGACGAACTTCAGGTAACCTCCTTTCTTTCGCGCAAGAACGCCTCGGGGTCTGCCTTCGCGCGCAATCCCCGCTGGCTCCTTTCATTTGAATAAAAACTCACCCTAAGGCCTTTGCGCGCAAAAGAACCCGCTTGCGCGCAATTGCCCCCGGGGTGCGCGCAATCCGGCCCGTTTGCGCGCACCCCCCTCTTTCAAGTGGCCATTCATTAGAGAATGAGCCGTTGCCCCCGCGCGCTATCCGAAGCCCGGTGTGAGCAATCTCAAGCATCCGCGCGCAAGGCACTGGCCCAATTGCGCGCCAGTCGCCCCGATTGCGCGCCGGCCCGCAGTATTGCGCGCAACGCTTCCTTTTTGCGCGCAATCTGCCAGGGTCGCCCCCTCGACCCCCCTGAGGGCACCTGCCTGCGTGGCGCCCGATGCTCCTCATCCTGGGTGCCCGCACCGTGCGTTGTCTTCCCGTGCGGCCCTCCAGGTTCGTGCGAAGTGACATGCACCCATCGTCCGGAAACCTATGCCCAGCATGACGTTAAACTGCGCATTCGTCCCGCATGACGTTAAACTGCGCATTCGTCCCGCATGACGTTAAACTGCGCATACGTCCAGCATGACGTTAAACTGCACATCCGTCCAAGCTGCACGACGTTAAACTGCCTAGCCCCCATCGTCCGCGCTGCAAGACGTTAAACTGCCAAGTGTTTCGTCCTCAACACACGACGTTAAACTGTGCTTCGTCCGGCAAGACGTTAAACCGTCCGCATCATCCGATCTCGTGCTCTGCACGCAGGGTCTCCCCCGGTTTGGATGTGGCCCCCACCCGCTCGTCTCTGCAGGGATGTCGGGATTGTCCCGCTTTCGGGGCGATTTAATGGGAGTGGCTTTTCCCTACGGGGGCAGGGTACAAACCCCTAGTTTCTCGTGGGAGGCTGCACATGTGTATCTCCATTGCGCCTCCCCACGGCCGAAGCCAGTAGAGGGTCTGACTGGGATCGAGGTGTCTTCCGCTTTCGGTCCAAGTCCCTTCCAACTGAGTTTTGCCGCATCCGGGCTGCCTCAAGTGCGTAAGTCCTGACAGAATGAACTACGTGGACTTTGATCCCTGTCTTCTATACAGGGTACGTAGGAAGCCTCCCTGAGGTCCAAGCCCACCACCTGGTCGTCCCGGTCGTATTTACGTCGGTTCGTCCATCAGTGGACCCCTCCAGGGTTCACGCTTGCGTTGATTCACCTATGAATCCGCCCCTGTGGGAGACTGCCCGTGTGTATCTCCACGGTGCCTCCCCACAGCCCCCCTTTTTTCATTTCCCCTTTTATCGTCCAGCATGACGTGAAACTGTGATCCACCCGGCCGTTCCATCCCCCTCTGTGCGAGGTGGTTCGGTTCAATCCTCCGCCCGGCGGCCTCGACCTCTTCGTGAGTCGGCTTGCCGACGTCCAGCATGACGTTAAACTGTATGCCCGAACTACGTTGACTTTGATCCGTGTTAACGCGCGGTACGTAGGAAGCCCCTCTGGGGTCCAAGCTCTTCACTTCATCATCCATCCTGATCCTTACCCGGGCCGCCACATCCCGGTGGGGTCATGCCACTTCACTCCACTCCACGTTACTTGGGAAGCCGCCCATGTGCTGGCCCCAGCGTCGGAGGTTCCCCGCAAGGGGTTCCGTCATCTGATCCACTTTTCGTGTTGATCGGCCCGATGCCGTCCCCGCTGGACGTTAAACTCGCGGCATACCCCGTGTTAAACACGGGAAGCTGAGGAAAACCTCAGGTGACACAGTTCCCCGCACCTAGTACGGGATGCCTCAGGCCATCATGCCTTCGAGAAGCCCTATTAGGGACGGAAGACAGATGTGCAGAGCCGCAGTGGTACGACACGCCCCCAGCACCCAGAGCCACCCGGCCTTCTCACCGCAGGTTGCTGCCCCGCCCAGACTCCTTGGAACGTCCGGGCGGAAGCAGCGTAATTAACCGGTGTCCATGAAGATATGGCGCCGGGAACGAGATTCACGAACATTCTTAAGTCTATGAGGGAGACCCGGATTAGGCGACGAGTTCCGAGGAGACGTCCAAAGAAGGAGGAGCCGACATCCCATCATCTCGGTTTCGATCAAGGAGCAGACGCCCCTGAATAAGGGACGAATGCCGCCCGCCCTTGGAAAGCGGGACTGCGGGACCACAAGCCGCGCGCCCATCCCCTCGGGTTGACGGGTGCACGCGCGAACGCGTCCTGGCGGAACAGCGTAACCCGACGCACATCCGCACCGAAACAGAAAAATGGTGAACCCGACGTGAATCTCTTCTCCTCGATACGAAGACCGATGGCTTTCAGAGGTGTTGGAAGACCGGCATGTTGCCCGGCCAAGCATTCAGTCTTACCCGCCAGGGGCTGGGGAAGTGAAATCGGGCACTCCGTCTCGCAACGTCGAGGGCCTGGGTTCCCCCCACGGAAGGCGTCGTGGCGCTAATGGTTGGTTGTCGATTCCTTTTTCCTGTCAGTGTTAATGGGTCTTTCTCCCTGCTTTCAGAAATCAGGTCGCCCGATCCAGTGCCCGATCGCCACCCGCCCACTGGCGCAGGGACAGGGGAAACACCGACGCGGCTACTCCGCGCGGTCCCGCCCGTTCCGCAGCCGTCCCAGCAGCCGCAATTGCGGGACGACCACGCCCTCTCTCCCCCTCGGAGGTCATCCAGAGAAGGGTGATCAACACCCTGGTGCGGAGATACGAGGAAGAGGGAGTCATCCCCACTAGGGAAATGGCTCGCCTAGACCTTGAGGAGGCTGCACCTCGCCACCACCGCCGCCCCCGAGGGCCGCGCAGGGAGGCACCGCTGCCTACCTCAACGTCCAACCGCTTCGGGAGCTTATCCCCGGAGCGCTCTGACAGTTCCCTTCCCTACGCGGATGAGGTGGAAGAGGCCCGGGATCACCCTATCCGGGATTCGCTCCAGGGATCTACGGTAAGGACTCCCGCCAGGCCACGGCGACACCGCCGCCAGGCCTCTCCAGTCGAAGAGCGGGCTCTCCACCTGCCCGCGCCGCTCATCCCGACTCGTCTGTCTCGACGCCAACGTCGGGCACGAGCGGAAGAGGATGCCCACCTCGGGGCTCTAGCAACAGCGGCCGCATTGGCCCAAGCCACTGCTGGCTCCAGTCGCCAGGCCTCTGCGCATCCTGAGCGGGGGAACTCCTATGCCCGACCTGGATCGAGGCCCCGACCGCCCCAAAGGCAGGTTGGGTCGACTCTCCCGGTTGCTGGCACTGGCAGTAGCCACCGCGGACCACCTCGCGGTAGCGCTATTCACCGGCAGGATCTACTCTGTGTGGCCGATCCAGGGGGCATGGGTCATCCCACCTTCCGATCCCGGCCCGGAGTCCTGCCCGGAATCATCTCTCCCCGCGTCCCCTTCGATATCTGTCCCGGTGCCCTTTGCACCTCGGTTCCCAGTCCTCTCGGTCCCAGCACCAGTGCGGCCGGAGGATGCCAGGACAGAGATCAGCCCTGCCCCGGGGAACTGCCCAGGGGCAGGAAGGCAAGGCGTCGACGCCGAGGGAAGAATGTCACGGAATTCCGGACAGAGATCCGACCGGTTTGCTTCTCTGACTCAGAGGCGGAGTACGATTCGGCGACAGAGCCCCTTCCCCAATCCCGCCAGTCAAGGGCAGGGGTAGGAATGCGGCACGTCAGCCTCGTGCTCCCCGAGAGCGAGATCGATGTGATCCCCGCGTCTCTCCGAAGGTATATCCGGAGTAACGAGGGCCTGGTAGACCCCCAAGGATCAAACTTGCGGTTGGTACCGGCCCCTCCGGAAGTGCCTTCCATCTCGATCAGAGAAGCCGGAGACTTTTTCTGGGGACCGACGGTCGAACCACGATCTGGTGCGCCCTTGGCGAGCACCGATGCTACGGCAGGATGTTCGCTCGCCGGCCCGTCCTATCGTGATGTGGTAGCTGGGGCACCGCCACCCTCAGGGGGAGGCCCGGGATATGGAGGCCAATCGGCCTGCTCGCCGTATTCACCGCCGGCCAGCCCGTCGGCCCGGCGGCCCGCCTCGGCACCACTACCAGTTCCTCGTCCGTTCCCAGCCATGGAAGAGGACCAAGGAGATCTGGGTCCCGAGTTTGAGTCGTGGAGCTTCTGGACCGTCCTTGCAGAGGGCCACTTCCCTGAGAAGTTTTGGCCAGTCGCAGGACCGGGCTTTGATGCACCCGAATCGCTCACCCCGGATGAGTTCGAGTGCTTCCGCCGAACTCTCCTGGAGACTCACTCCCGTCTTCACTGCCTACAAATGCCATACCCCGGGAGTCAACTACACCTGGAGGATATTGGTGAGAAGTGCCGTCAAATTGACCTGGCCACGCTCCCCGCGGTCCGGCACCCCGGGTCATTTGGGCACCACGAGGCCCTCCAACAACGATGCGTTGAGTGTTTTCAAGTACTCCGCAAAGTTATCGAGGAAGCCACTCCCCACGTGTATATCCGTGGATGGGGGCAGTACACTGCCCTACGCTTCAGTGTGATCCGCCGACAGCCCGATTCGCTGGGTGGCCCTGAGGGTATATCCCCAGGGACAAGAACGGTCAATATGGCTGACCTGTCGGGAGAGGGGAACGACTTGGAACTTCTCGACGAGGGCTTCCCCCCCGAAGACAAGCCGTCGTCAGATCCATCAGTGAGAGTTACTCGTCATCAGAGAAACCTCCTGGGGCTCCCCGCACCCACTGAAGCACTGACGTTGAGCCGAAACGTCAGCAAAGGAAAAGAGCACAGCGAGGCTATAAAGCCCGCCGACCCATCTGCCTCCATGCAGAGGGCAGAGGAGGATCCCGAGAAGGCTACGCTACGTCAGCAGCTCGCCGAACAGAAGAGGCTGGTTGACCAGCTCCTCGCCGAGCGCGCTGCAGAACGGCGGCCTGACTACGGTGATCCCAGGCCAGGACAACAGGGACCGGAACAACCGCACCTCGACGAGACTCTCCCGGGCAACCGTGATCATGCCGTGTTCGCCGACAGGAGAGAGGCCATTGCCTATGGCAAGAGGGCGCGGTATGTTTTGCCACACCCTCCCGAGCGGCGTGATTACCTGAGAAATCCCGCTCGGATTCCTCCCGCTGCCCCAAGGGCCGCTCCGCCCGCCATCCCACGAGCTGCCGAGTTCGACGACCCGGTCGACGACCCGATTGAAGGGCCATGCAATGCGCTCGTGGTTAGAGATCCTCGCCAGGACTGGAACCCATGTCCGGACGATCCGATGGCGGCGCTCATCGCCCGTTTGGAGGCCTTGGAGACTCGGCAGGTGGCGATCCCACCGGACGGCAAGCCATACCCAGCATGGGTGGATGACATGCCGGCGCCTCCGGGATTCGGGAATCCCACTTTCGCCCCCTTCAACGGGACTGGAGATCCGCCACAGCATTTAGCCCACTTCAACTCGAGGTGCGGGCCTATGTTGGGGACTCCGGCGCAGCAGGAGGCCGCTAAGCTTCGCTGCTTTGTTCAGACACTGGAAGGGCCAGCATTTGTCTGGTACAGCCAGCTCCCCGTCGGGTCGGTAACCAGCTGGGAGGACCTCCGTAGACAGTTCCTCTACCAGTTCAGTTCCACGACCCGGAAGACGAGTATCGCAGACCTCTTCAAGTGCAAGCAGAGGCCTGATGAGCGAGTCGCGGACTTCGTCGCCCGATGGAAGGGTCTCACGTATTCCCTTGACATGCCATTGACTCAAGAGCAGTTGCTGACAATGTGCATCGGGAACGTCAAGACCGAGCTGGTCCCTTCCCTGATCACTCAGAATTACCCCGGAGGGTTCAGGGACTTCTCAGACAAAGCTCAACGTCTTGAGGAAGCCCTGCAACAGGCCAGCCAGGCACACCCGCTGCCTCCTATGATTCCTGCAAGGAGAGTCAGCAGGGCTGAGCCCGCTGCTGTGGCCCAGATAGAGGCTCCCAGGCCGTTGGAGCTACTGCCGGTGAGGCCAGCTCCACAGCCTCACAGGAATCCGCCTCCACGGGCTCAGTTCCCGGCCCAGCAACGGCAGCCTCAGAACCGGCCGACCCCTCCGCGTAATGTACAGCCGCAACCCAGGCGAGATAATCAGGGTCCACCTCCTCGGCAGGCCCCTCCAGCCCCTCGTCAAGACCGCGCTCCCAGGGGCCCGCGACACCTGACGTACTCATTCCATGAGGATCAGGTCCCCGGTTATTTCCGGAGCGCCCTGGAGCAGAGGATTGTGCGACTGCCTGAGTGTTGGAAGCCAGAGGAGGCACATCTCACAGATAACCCCCGCTACTGCCCTTACCATCGAGCCCTGGGACACACCATCCAGCGGTGCTATGTGTTCAAGGACTGGCTCCAAGACCAGATTAACAACAATGTAATCAGGTTGGGCCCAGCTCCAGCGCAAGTGGCGGGCGTGTTCGTGGGATCAGATGACGATAGTGGCAACGAGGACGAATGGCAGCTGGTCTCCAACCGCGGATCCCAGAAGTATAATAACTGGATGGCCCGCAAGACGACCATTCGCGCCCATGGAATCATCCGTGCGCGCTTGAATCAGCCTGAGCCCCCAGAATCCGCGGGTGCTGCTTCGGCATCGTCGTCCCAGCCTGCCTCTTCCAAGAGGAGCAAACGGCGGCAGCGCAAGAAGGAAGAGCGCGCCCCGCCAGTTCCGCCACTATCCCGTACTCTCGGCGATTTCATGCCCCCGGAGATGGGGGTCCCTCCTCGGATCCGCCCGGTGATGGATGATTCGTCCGATGACGGTATTGGGTACGCTTCGGTTAACACCGTCGAGCTGGTAAATCCCTTTTCGGTTCCCGACGTTGAAGAACACCAGGTGGACCTCCCTAGTGTCCCCGGTCGTCGCCACCGTCGGAAGAACCGCAGCAGCAGGAGTCGCCGGGGCACAGCCGTCGGTACCTCCGGCCAGGCCGTGCACGCCACTGAGACTAGGCAGCAGGCTCAAGATCGAGCTCAACGTGCGCAGGCTCCCCATCCGGGGATGACGGATTCGCCTCCGCCACTGTTTGTGGTGTGGGACCAGGCAGAACCGCCTCAGCCGCGTCGCGACCAGCTCCGCCCTGCCACAAGTCCATCCCGGCCTCCTGACTCCAGTACGGTGACCATTTCCCGGACTGCGACCAGTGAACAACGGGATGCTCCAAGTACCAGTCGGCCGCCGATCCAACCGGTAAGGCCCGTCATGCCACCAACCGCAGAGCAACCTCCTGCAACCAGGAGCTCGCGCTTGGCCAAAAAGTATGATGTCCTGAAGCACTTGGCCGACATCCCAGCAAGGCTCTCCATCCTTGAGGCTCTGCGCATGTCATCTGAGATGCGCGAGGCACTCGCTGAAGCCCTGAAGAGCCCCCTCCAGTTTGAGACAGAGGTTGCGGCTGCAGAGGCCTTTCACGCCGGAACGATCGAGGACGCCGAATGTCAGGCAGTTATCTCGTTCTCTGGTAAGGATGAAGACCCTCCTATACAGGGACATATTCGTCCGCTGTATGTCACCGGCCAGTTCAATGGCCTTGAAGTCCGGCGCTGTCTTGTCGACACGGGGTCCGGGATTAACCTGATTCCAACTCGGACGCTCCGGAGATTGGGGTTGTCTGAGGATGACTTGATTCCCTCCGACCTCAGGATCCAGGGGTACGACCGCACCGAGCAAACCCCGGTCGGCAAGACACGTTTGAAGACCCAGTTCGGTGACTTGGTTGCCAGCACCGAATTCATGGTAGTCTCTCAGGACACTGCGTATAACGCATTGATGGGCAGGCCATGGCTCCACCTTCATGCGGCGGTTCCCTCGTCATACCACCAATGCCTCAAATACTCCCTTAATGGTCGAGTAGGCGTGCTTCAAGGAGATGCCTCTCCTTTTGCCTCATGTGATGCCCGTTATCTGGACGCGGACTATTACAAGAGCAAGGATAAGCAGATCCTGGCAGGTGAGGTTGAGCCTGTCGCTGTTGCAAGCGATCCATGGGCCAGCTTGGATGACGCCTACGTCCTCCCGATTCAACGGTTGGACGTAGCCATGGTCTTGACGGTCCACGAGTCTCCTGATGAGACGTCCGCGACCGCCCGCGCCAGCACCAGTGGCCCAGCAGGACCTGGTAGCCCCAATGCAGTTTCCAACGCAGTCTCTCCCGTGGATGATCCCTCCCCAAGTGGAGAGGACGTGGAAGATTCACCCCCAGCCTTTGAGGAGGGCGTCCCCGCCACGGTCGATGAGTTAATACAGGTGAACCTTGGAACCGAGGCCGATCCAAGACCCACATTGGTCAGTGCCACCATGCCCTCTGAGGAGCGGCAACAGTACGTGGACTTTCTCAGGCAGCACCGTGATGTATTCGCTTGGGGCTATGACGAGATGCCGGGGCTAGATCCTCAGGTAGCCGTCCATCGCCTTGGTCTCCCGGCGAACCATCGCGGGTTCAAGCAGCCTCCCAGGAAGATGCACCCATCCCATTGTGCCATGGTTGAGGCCGAAGTTGACAAGCTTATCAAAGCCAACTTCGTGAGGGAAGTTCAGTACCCCAAATGGCTGGCCAACATTGTGCCGGTCAGGAAGAAGAACGGGCAGATTAGAGTCTGCATCGACTTCCGCGATCTCAACCGCCACTGTCCGAAGGATGATTTTCCCCTTCCAGTGACAGAGCTGTTGATTGATGCCACGGCAGGGTTCCAAGCCCTCTCCTTCATGGATGGATACTCCGGATACAACCAAATGCGGATGGCCCCTGAGGATGAGGAGTTCACTGCCTTCAGGGCCCCCCAAGGTACCTTTTGCTACCGGGTCATGCCCTTCGGCCTGAAGAATGCAGGTGCCACCTATCAACGGGCGATGCACCGCATATTCAAGCCAATCCTCGGCACACTGGTGGAATGCTACGTCGACGACTTGGTTGTCAAATCGCGCCAGCGTCAGGACCATCTCAAAGACCTTGAGAAAGTGTTCGGCTTCCTCCGGTCTCGCTGCCTGAAGATGAACCCGTTGAAGTGTGCCTTTGGGGTCACCTCCGGAAAGTTCCTTGGATTTGTGGTAAGATACCGGGGTATTGAGATCGACCCAGAGAAAATCAGGGCGATTAGCCAGATGCCTCCCCCGGGTACCGTCCGGGAACTGCAAGGGTTCCAAGGCCACTTAGCCTATATACGCCGATTCATCGCGAATCTGGCCGGCAAGTGTAAGCCCTTTTCTCGGCTTATGAAGAAAGGTGCCACCTATGTATGGGATAAAGAGTGTCAGACCGCTTTCGAGGAAATCAAGCAGTACCTGCTTCAACCTCCGGTCCTGATGCCGCCCGTATCCGGAAAGCCGCTGGTCCTTTATGTGACCGCCCTGGAACGGTCCCTGGGTGCCCTTCTCGCCCAGAAGAACAACGAGGGAACAGAGAATAGCCTCTATTACCTCAGTCGCATGCTCCTCGATGCGGAGGTTAGGTATTCCCCCATCGAGAAGAGCTGCCTGGCGCTCGTATTTGCCGTACAGAAATTACGGCACTACTTGCAGCACCATGAGGTACAGTTGGTTTCTCGGGTAGACCCGTTGAAATATATCCTGATCCGACCTATGTTGACTGGTCGTCTAGCGCGGTGGGATGTGATTCTCCAGCAGTTCGACATCAGGTACGTGTCTCAGAAGGCCATCAAAGGGCAGGCATTGGCAGACTTTCTGGCCGCTCACCCGACCTCCGCGGATCAGCCGCTGGATCTAGGCTTTCCTGATGAGACCATTCTCTCGGTTGATCGAGCCGATCCATGCTGGCAGATGCACTTTGACGGTGCCTCCCGGAGCCCCACCGGTAGAAGACTCGATAATCCTAAGCTCAATAGAGTGGGCTTGGGCATCGTCTTCATTACCCCGGAGCGAGCCGTGCTGCCATACTCTTTCCTGTTGTCAGAGGGCTGTACCAACAATGAGGCGGAATACCATGCCCTCATCACCGGCCTCGAGTTAGCTCTCGAGATCGACGTGCCCCATCTGTGTGTGAAAGGGGACTCCGAGCTGGTCGTTAAGCAGATCAATGGCGACTACGTTGTCAGGAAGCCGGAACTTGTGCCATTGTTGGAGTGCACCCTTCTTCTGATGGCCCGGTTCCCTTCTCGGCCGGAAATTGTCCATGTTCCCCGGTCACAGAACGGTCGAGCAGATGCTTTGGCCAGCCTGGCTGCGTCACTTGCGGAACCTGAACAGGACAACCTGATCGTCCGCGTGATGCGCCGCAGGCTCATCGCTCCCGTTATCCCGGAAGAAGATCGCGGCCCGTTGGTAAGTAACCTCACCACGGTTGCCCCTATGCCCGGAGCCCCGAGTACCCCAGATATAGCAGTCGAATCAGCCCGTGATTGGAAGGCGCCTTTGATTGAGTACCTCCAACATGGCATTCTTCCGTCAGATCGGGCCGAGCGCGAGCGAGTTCGACGCCGCGCATCGCAGTTTGTCCTCCAGAGCAGTCCCGGTCTGGAGCAGATCCTCTACAAGCGCGGGTTTGATGGTGTTCTCCTCCGTTGCCTTCAGGGAGTCGAGATCCCACGAGTCATGCAAGAGGTTCATGCTGGTTCATGTGGCGCCCACCAGACTGGGCCGAAGCTGTCCCACCAGATTCGGAGGTTGGGATACTTCTGGCCCTCTATGATCCATGACTGCATCGAGTACGCCAGGAGGTGCCATGCGTGCCAGGTTCATGCGAACATTGTGCATCGGCCGCCGGAGCCTCTCCATACCACAAGGTATTCCTGGCCCTTTGCAGTCTGGGGGATGGACGTCGTGGGACCTTACCCGCCGGCGACAGCTCGCCAGTGCTGGTTCATTCTGACCGCCACGGACTTCTTCTCCAAATGGGCAGAAGCGATTCCGCTCAGAGAGGTCAAATCCTGTTCGATCGCTGACTTCGTGACCTCCAACATCATCTATCGATTTGGAGTGCCTCACGCTATCCTCACGGATAACGGAACCAATTTCCGAGCAGCCGAGTTGAAGAAGTTGTACGCCAAGTATAACATCCGCTCGAACCATACATCTCGCTATCATGCGCAGGCGAATGGACAGATCGAGGCGTTTAACAAAACCCTCTCTAACATTCTGCAAAAGATGGTTGGTCAGAACAAGAAGAGTTGGCCGGACAAGCTCCCCAACGCCCTCTGGGCTTATCGGACGACGACTCGCAATTCCACCCAGATGACCCCTTATTCCCTGGTGTATGGAGCTGAGGCCGTCCTGCCCATCGAGATCCAGTTACCGTCCTTGCGCACTGCGGTCTACGACCAGCAAGCGCCGGACAGAGTTGCTGAAGCCCGTCTAGTCGAGTTGGAAGCACTGGATGAGAATAGACTTCGCGCTTTGCACAACTTGGAGAGGCATCAAAGCAGAATGGCTCGAGCTTTCAATAAGAAGGTTCGCCTCCGCTCCTTCCTGTAGGGTGATCTAGTGCTAGCCCTAAGAGCACCGATGATCCCCGGCAGGAAGCCGCCCAAGTTGGAGCCCAAGTGGGAGGGACCTTTTGTTGTCCACAAGGTCTATCCCAATGGCGCGTACTCCCTAGCGACTATGGATGGTGAGCGTGTCACTCCTCCCACCAACGCTAGGTTCCTCAAGCAATACTTTGCCTGAGTGTTCATCGTCCTGCATGACGATAAACTGCATTCGTCCAGGCTACAAGACGTTAAACTGTTCAGCATTCGTCCGCGCTGCAAGACGTTAAACTGCCAAGTGCTTCGTCCCGCATGACGCTAAACTGCACTACGTCCGAGCTACAAGACGTTAAACTGTTCAGCATTCGTCCTGCATGACGTAAAACTGCCACTCAAGAACTACGTGCGGCTTGATTCCCATCCTTATGGGATACGTAGGACCGCCTGGACATTCATGTTTCAGGCCCAGCCCCATTTCCCGGGAATCTCTATCCCGCGTTGGGCCTCTGGCCCCAGTTCCCCTCCTTTTTGTGCGAGGTGTATCGCGTGAGCGGGGGATTATGTCCTCATTCACGTCGGTCTACTGGCCGCGCCGTACGCCTCCCCCGTGTGTGGGACTACCTCACACCCCTCATCGTCCTGCATGACGTTAAACTGCCTTTCCAGAACTACGTATGGCTTGATTCCCATCCTTATGGGATACGTAGGACCGCCTGGACGCTTGTGTCTCAGGTCCAGCCCCGTCTCTTGGTTGATCACGGGGATCTGCCCCCCTTCGGTTGCTCTCAGGGTGAGTCCTCCGACCATTTCCGGAGATCCGTTAACATGTTTTGGGTGCTTCGGTCTATGACTCGTAGTGTCAGATTCAATCCCGACAAGTCCTGTGTTGCTTGTCAGGCCCCGCGCTTCCTCTTGTTCGAGCCTTCACTCAAAGGGATCCTCGTTAGCGGTTTGGGTACGATGCCTCAGTGCTCTCCCACCGCTCCGGGTCGATTTACCGGTGGGTCTTGGGCCGCAAATCGATTTGAATCCTGCGATTGAGCGGTTGATGCTCGTTTGCTTGCCCCGTCTTAGGCTGACGCGATCGGATGTTGTGTTGCGAATGCGTCAGCAACGTCCTTGATCGCCATGTCAGCTCTCTCAGGCTCTGAACATTGGTTGCGCAGTCCTCATCACACTCCGCCTTTGTGCGTTGTAGTGGAATCTTGACACTCTATTCATACTGACCTCCGGTACGCCTTTACACGTTAGGCAGACCAACCAGGGTAATGATGTCGTTCGAGGCTCCCATGATCTGAGCACCAAGGAGGTATGCAGATATCCTCCCTAAGGGCCATGCGTAGCTGGACCCTCGTCCCCATAAGGAGGAGGGAGTCGCCCGAACAATTGCGTTCTGGGCCCAGTATATCTGGAGGCTAGCATCTCTGCCCCTCGGGTGATGGACATGTGCAGACCCCCATCCCAAGACTCTTCTCCTGGAATCGTGCGTGACCGCAGGGCTGGGTATGTTCCCACCTCCGCCGTGTCCGCCGTACCGCAATAAGCGGATTCCTCCATGGTCCGAACCACACGACCTTAAACTGTGTTGTCTGGTCCTACCACACGACCGTAAACTGTGATCGTCTTGGCCGCCCGACGAGAAAACGGCACTGCATCGTGATGTTCCCCTCAGGGGACACTCATGTTGGGCGCTGGTTAATAACCACGCCATTCGTCAATGCCTTCCGTGGCTTGATTATTGCGGCGACGCCAGAGATTTCTCAGTCACAGGCATGTCACCGCACAAAGAAAAACCATTCATCTTTAAGGACAAACAAGAAATATCAAATGCCGCTCCTTTTGTGTGCGAGGGTCAGACCCGCACTCTTCCCCGCGCTGGTGCCCGATTGTGTTGCACCGCGCTTCAAGAACTACGTGCGGCTTGATTCCCATCATTATGGGATACGTAGGAACGCCCGGATGTTTGAAACTTCGGGTCCAGCCCCCCATCTCTTAGAGATTCCCCCTTCTCTGGGGAATCCGCCGCCTTCAGGTCACCCTCAAGGCGTATTCCCCGACCCCTTGCCGTGGTCCACCGGTGTCAAGAGTACTCTGGTTTATTGCCAGGAGGGTCAGGATCCGCTTGGTCAGGTTTCCTCCACTTTTCAGGCTTCGTGCTCCCTTTCATTCGGACCCATCGTCTACGCCCTGGGTGGAGCCCCCGTGAACGGTTCGGACACAATGCCTCAGTGCTCTCCCACCGACTCGGGCCGGTACCCCCAATGGCCTTGGGCAGCAAATCGATATGAATCCTGCGATTGAGCGGTCGATGCTCGTTTGCTGCCTCATTCCACCAACGGTTAGTGCGATATTGATGCTGCTTTTCCGCCACGGTCGGCAGTACTCCCATATCGTTACACCGGTGCCCCCAGTCCTTGAGTGAATGGCCGCATGATTCACATTTTCCACCTCCCATTCTGACCAGGCGAAAACTCGACACTCCTGACACTATCCCTCAGTGCATCTTCGCATATCCAGGGGATATGACCAGATGCGGCGTACTTTGAGCCCTATGGTCCGAGCTCTAAGACCTTAAACTAAGATCTCTCCTTATGGTCCGAGCTCTAAGACCTTAAACTAAGATCTCCCCTTATGGTCCGAGCTCTAAGACCTTAAACTAAGATCTCTCCTTATGGTCCGAGCTCTAAGACCTTAAACTAAGATCTCCCCTTATGGTCCGAGCTCTAAGACCTTAAACTAAGATCTCCCCTTATGGTCCGAGCTCTAAGACCTTAAACTAAGATCTCTCCTTATGGTCCGAGCTCTAAGACCTTAAACTAAGATCTCCCCTTATGGTCCGAGCTCTAAGACCTTAAACTAAGATCTCTCCTTATGGTCCGAGCTCTAAGACCTTAAACTAAGATCTCCCCTTATGGTCCGAGCTCTAAGACCTTAAACTAAGATCTCCCCTTATGGTCCGAGCTCTAAGACCTTAAACTAAGATCTCTCCTTATGGTCCGAGCTCTAAGACCTTAAACTAAGATCCCCCCTTCTGGTCCGAGCTCTAAGACCTTAAACTAAGATCTAGCCCTTATGGTCCGAGCTCTAAGACCTTAAACTAAGATCCTCTAGCCCTTATGGTCCGAGCTCTAAGACCTTAAACTAAGATCCTCTAGCCCTATGGTCCGAGCTCTAAGACCTTAAACTAAGATCCTCCACCTTTGTGGTCCGAGCTCTAAGACCTTAAACTAAGATCCAGCCCTTATGGTCCGAGCTCTAAGACCCTAAACTAAGATCTACCCCAAATGGGGTCCTACGTCCTGCATGACGTTAAACTGCACTCACAGAACTACGTGTGGCTTGATCTCCAGCCTGATGGAGTACGTAGGAACGCCCGGGCATTCCGACTCGGGTCCAGCCTCAGGGATCGTTAAGTCCCGCCCCTCCTCGTCGCCGGCCGTCTGGCCTGACTTCGGGTAGAGTGGTGCAGTTGTGATATTCTCCCCGATTCAGCTCGGGATGCCCCATCGCAAGGATGGGAAGCGACAGTTTCCTCGTCAGAGAGGTGCTGTCTGAGAATTGAGGTGACTCACGGCCAAATTAGTGCATCCGCCTAGTACGTTTTCCCCACGGTGGCGCAATTTTGAGAGCGTTGGATTCTGTCCGAACAAATCGTCACTTCGCCCCACGCTTCGCATGCCCTGTTGATCTGGATTTTCCACCCTTGTGTCTGAAGGAACCCCAAAGCGGTATTCATGATGACATGTGGTCCGCCTCCTGCAATATGAATGATGGCCTTTTTCGGTCCGTCTATTGCAGTTGTTATGGTCGATCCACTGTCCGCCTACCGTCTTGGGCATTTCCTGGAAGGCCGGCCGTTGTGGATGTCTGGATTCGGGACACGCGATTCACCCTTTCTCATTTCCCTATGTTCGGATAAAATCTCAACGCCCCTAGCATTGTCCCGCTCGTGTGTTGGAATAGGTTGGGGGATGGTACATTGGTTAGGTCTGAGGTCTCCTTTCCTAGGAATGACCTCCCTCTTTTCTCCAGAAATCCAGGCCCAATTATGGATGCCTGATGCTTGGTTAACACTCCCGCAAGACAACGAATTGTGGTTGAGCATATTAAACCGAAAGACGCAGATAAATATATTGATTCATACAAATGGATCGAAATATTGAATAACGGAAGCAAAATGTTCTAGGAATGGCCAAAAAACAAAGCCCCTAGGGATTAGCGTGCTGGATAAGTCTTTCTAATGCCGCTACCCTTTGGCTGGCGGCCTCCAGGGCTACTTCTCGTTCTCTGCGTGCCCTCTCCTCATCGGCGGTCGCAGTACGCAGTTCGTCGATCCTGGCCTGTGCACGCTCCCGCTCGACTTGGAGTGTGACCATCTGTTGGCCCGCCTCCGTCAGCTGTACCTGAGCGTCGATCAGTTGTGCCGATAGTTGCTCCACAAGCTCGGTACATGCTGCGACGAAGGCCTCCTTCTCTGCCGCCTGCCCTTCGAGGCGCCGGACTTCCTGCTTTGCCGCGATGAGCGCCTGCGTGCTCTCCGACATGTCCCGACTTTGTGCGACGTCGGCACGCCGGCGGCTCTCGCGCATCTTCTCGGCCATGAAATCACGGACCGTCAGATGGAGGCGTTGAGCATCAGCTCCCCCGGCACACAGGAAGCGCAGCCAGGTCTGAAGTGATCCCATGCGCCCCAGCCATTCCGATGGGTCTCGCTTGAGGAAGCGCTGGATGCACTTCCACCCCCTGCGTCGCGTTACCCGGCTATCCTCGACCGCCTCCGCGTCCGAGTCATCCATCTCCTCGGGGTCGGCAGGCCGGTAAGCAGGGAAGGCAGCCAGCAGGTCTGCTGCAGGGTCCGCCCCTGGGAGGTCCTCACGAGGGATAGGTTCCCCAACATCCGGGCGACCTTCTTCTCTCTCCCCAGTGGCGCCGACACCCTCGTCAGCCCCCAACCTCTCTCCGATGGCAGCACCGCCGACGTCCGCAGCCCCTTGATCAGCAGTTGGTGGGGCCGGCTCGGTTTGGAAGGTCTGTTCCGGAGCAGGCGGCATGTCCACCACTGGTCCACTCGTAGATGGCCCGGGTTCGGCAACCCGACGAGCCTCCAATGTTGAGATCACTGCGCGGGGCATGCCATGGTTAGTCACGGATCGTCAATGGCAAGCACCAGCAGTAAAGTAGGGAGACTTACGGGAGTTCGGAGCGTCATCTTCCGCTACCCCGGTCGCCGCAGGAACAGTTGCAGCAGGGGACCCCTTAGCACTTGACAGTTCGATAATGGGTGCCTGGCCCCCGCCTTGTCCTGCTGGCGCCTCTCTTACTCCTGTTGAGGACGCCTGACCGACATCCGTGTGCTCCTGAGAAGGATGGAGAAACGGGTTAGAAGCTGCATAAGAGAATGGATGAAGAAAGTTGAGTAGGGATAGAAGCGGACCTCGAGGAGCTCAGTGACATCAACGTTGTCAGAGCCGGCCACCTCGCCACTCTCCTGTAGGCTCCCCCGATGGGACCTTCCCTCGGAGCCTTCATCCTCCCCCGTCTCCTCCTCCTCCTCGGAGCCGCTACTGTCATCTTCTCCCGGCGACATCTGTTCTGGAGCGGGCTCGAGACCGAGCATCACCTTCACCAGAAGGGATGGCTCCGCACGCTGACCACGTTGGCGCGCGTACTCGTCCATGGCCGTCAGATATGCATATTGCCGGTTGAAGTCCACCCTGTCGGTGATCTGGAGGCGCCCGACCTCTGGCAGATAGATTCCTTCTCTGAGTATCTTTCGCCAGATGACGTCGGTCCCCAGTGACTGCCGCAGGGTCATCCAGGCCGACCACAGCGCCGGGAAGACTGCATCGTGGGAGGGTTCGAGCAGACGCCTCACCTGCTTCCCGGGCCGCTCCTCGACCGCCGCATGTGCCCCCTCTCTGGGCGCCGAGGTCGTAGCGGCAGCCTGCGATGTGCCCGCCGCCGAAGTCCCTGCTCGCGCCGGCCCCGCTGCTTGGCGCGCCTCCGTTCTCCCCCGTGTGGCGGCGCCTCGCCTCCTCCCTTGACGCCCGGTCTCCGCACGGGTAACCTCGAGCCGCCGAACTAGCTTCCGCAAGAGCCCCTCAGGGTACGCGATGGCCCAGTGTTCGGCATACTCGGTTGCCAAGCCTGCGTCGATCCCGGTAGGAGGGAGAGTGATGACGTCGCCAGAGCCGAAGGCGACGAACATCAGCCACATCTGGCGAAGGACGCAAGGGTTCGTCTCCTCCCGGACAGCAGTGAATACCCTCTTCGGCATCCGCTGAAGGCACCCGAACTGCCTGGCGAACCGGGTCGGCACGTAAGGCTCGCAGATCACCTTCCCGTCGATCCGAGTCACGAGCACCCCGCCCCGCATGTTCAGGAAGTATTCATGCTGCTCCAGCGGGCCCTGTCCGTTGTCGATCATCTGGCCGACGGGAGTGGGGAACGGGCTGAAGTTGAAATTGGCATGATTGCCAATCCGAACCCTCACGCCCTCCTCACTGAGGGTCATCGGAGCGACCCCCGCAATGTTCAGCAGGGAGGGTCGCAGGCCGTTGCCCGGAGGACTGATGGCATTTGGGAACGTATACCCACCAAGGTGAGCAGCCACCCAGCCGTGGAAGAACTGAAAGGGCCCACAGATCCTTCGTGGCGACCCCCCTCGTGAGATGCGTCCCAGGATGGCATACAACCTCGCCAGTACTGGGACCCCGAGGTTGTACCTCTTATTGGCAGCCATGGCGCCCGCCATCGCCAGCGTCGCCGGGCGGACGCCCATCCTCGCATCCCGCACTGGCAGGAGCCACCCGCTCAGAAAGGCGGCCAGGAACGCCGCGTACCGGACATTCGGGTCCCGGGCCTCGATGACGCGGTACCCCCATGAGCGGTAATCGCCCGTCTCCAGGACCCGCCAGTACGACCCGTTCCGGCTCCTCTGAGCTGCGGTCGGGCACCGCTTCCCCCTGCCTGGCATCTTGACCGCCGGGTCATGCTCCAGGAACTGGCCGAACCAATCCTTGTAGGCTATGTCCTTCTGGAAGTCCTGGATCCCGAGCCGCTGCGTAGCCAGGTCAAGCAGATGCCAGGTCAGAATGGGAGTCCGTGACCTGTCCTCCCAGATGTTCTTCGGTGGCAGGAACTCATCGTACTGGTAGCCCTCCAGCGGGATACCTCCGATGCAGTGGATGTCCCAGAGACCGATGCCGACCTCCCCATGGTGAAGATGGAAGGTGTTGGTATCCGGGGACCAGCGAGTGAACAGCTCCGGCCCGAGCTCAGACTGCTGGTAGAAGTGGAACTGCGACATCCACACCGCCTCGAACAGGCCGATGTACCGCAGCTCCTCTGCGAAGTGATCGCAAGTGTGGCGTACCCAGAACGCCCAGGCCCATTCACTGGTAAAGTTGCCCCCAGACCGCAAGTCCCAGTCCTTCAGCCAGCCCTTGGTGTCGTCAGTGACACTCTGACGGTATGTGCTCGAGTAGAGGGCTGGAGAATTCTCCGCAGTAGGCTCACCCCCGTCAATGGTCCGCGTCCTCGGGTTCAGGACGTAGACATCCAAGTGCCTGGTTTCCCTGGCAGGATGCCCATTGTTGGTGATGTTATAGCGGTGAAGCTCGTCCTCCTGGGTCACCCAGGTCCGCGGCGCATCAATCTCGAACCCTGGCACTGGAACCTCATCCAGGATGCCGAAGTTCCAGAGCGGCAGGTTGTCTGACAGGGGATATGTCTTCTGGGCTGGCGTTAGTAAGTCGAACAAGGATTGATTGTTGGAAACAATCTCCTTGGCTCCGTAAACCTCCTCGTTCGTCGCCATCTCAGCCCTGCGAGTGGCGGCATCCCCCTCATTTCCTCTGTGCGCGGCCATCTCAGAAGTTTCGGGAGTCGTGCGAGTTAAGGGATGAAGCGTGCGGGATCGGACGAGGCTGGTAGAGAAGTTTGAAGGTTGGCGCGCAATCCAAGTGGACGGCGCGCAATTGGGAAGACTGTCGCGCAAAAGTCCGGGTTTTCGCGCAAAAACAGGCGAAATCCGGACGGTTTTGCGCGCCGATCGGGCGAATTTCGCGACCGGAAGAGGCAATTTCGCGCACGAGAGCTTTGGAGCTTATCGCGCGGAAGGCCAGAGTACGGAACGCGGGACCCAGCGCCCCTATTTATAGGCGAGGCCGGGTCCGCGCTGCGCGGAAAGCGTTTTGCGCGACCGCAGCGGCGAATTTCGCGACCGGCGCCCCTCTTTGCGCGCCTAAGTCCCGCGCCGCCCAGGACTTCGGCATTCCGGCGTCTCCCTCGGAACCCGATCGTTGCGACCTCTCGCCGATCAGATTCCGAGGGGGGGCTTTTGTAGACGCCGGAAAAGTCTGTTGTTCCCAAACGAAGCTCCGGATGCGGAAAGCGAAGTGATATTTGGAGTCGGAAGAACGTTTCGGAGGGCCCGGAGGCCTTGCGCGGAATTTCAGAGGCCCGTGCGCAAAGGCGATGTTCCGCGCGCAAACCCCCCGGGATGCGCGCAATGCGCCGGTCCGGCGCGCAATGTTGCGCGCCGCGGGTCCACGCGACTCCCTTGCGCGCCGCGCCCGATTCCGCGCCCGCGAGGAGAATTTCGCGCTCGCACCCTGGATTTCGCGCCCGGGGTTGCCTATAAATACAAGGCGACCCCCAACGTTTCAAAGGTTGCTGGAAGTCGAAACGTCTCTCGTGCGCGCAATTCAACCCCTTCCGCGCGCAATGATGAACTTCAGGTAACCTCCTTTCTTTCGCGCAAGAAAGCCTCGGGGTCCGCCTTCGCGCGCAATCCCCGCTGGCTCCTTTCATTTGAATAAAAACTCACCCTAAGGCCTTTGCGCGCAAAAGAACCCGCTTGCGCGCAATTGCCCCCGGGGTGCGTGCAATCCGGCCCGTTTGCGCGCACCCCCCTCTTTCAAGTGGCCATTCATTAGAGAATGAGCCGTTGCCCCCGCGCGCTATCCGAAGCCCGGTGTGAGCAATCTCAAGCATCCGCGCGCAAGGCACTGGCCCAATTGCGCGCCAGTCGCCCCGATTGCGCGCCGGCCCGCAGTATTGCGCGCAACGCTTCCTTTTTGCGCGCAATCTGCCAGGGTCGCCCCCTCGACCCCCCTGAGGGCACCTGCCTGCGTGGCGCCCGATGCTCCTCATCCTGGGTGCCCGCACCGTGCGTTGTCTTCCCGTGCGGCCCTCCAGGTTCGTGCGAAGTGACATGCACCCATCGTCCGGCAACCTATGCCCAGCATGACGTTAAACTGCGCATTCGTCCCGCATGACGTTAAACTGCGCATTCGTCCCGCATGACGTTAAACTGCGCATACGTCCAGCATGACGTTAAACTGCACATCCGTCCAAGCTGCACGACGTTAAACTGCCTAGCCCCCATCGTCCGCGCTGCAAGACGTTAAACTGCCAAGTGTTTCGTCCTCAACACACGACGTTAAACTGTGCTTCGTCCGGCAAGACGTTAAACCGTCCGCATCATCCGATCCCGTGCTCTGCACGCAGGGTCTCCCCCGGTTTGGATGTGGCCCCCACCCGCTCGTCTCTGCAGGGATGTCGGGATTGTCCCGCTTTCAGGGCGATTTAATGGGAGTGGCTTTTCCCTACGGGGGCAGGGTACAAACCCCTAGTTTCTCGTGGGAGGCTGCACATGTGTATCTCCATTGCGCCTCCCCACGGCCGAAGCCAGTAGAGGGTCTGACTGGGATCGAGGTGTCTTCCGCTTTCGGTCCAAGTCCCTTCCAACTGAGTTTTGCCGCATCCGGGCTGCCTCAAGTGCGTAAGTCCTGACAGAATGAACTACGTGGACTTTGATCCCTGTCTTCTATACAGGGTACGTAGGAAGCCTCCCTGAGGTCCAAGCCCACCACCTGGTCATCCCGGTCGTATTTACGTCGGTTCGTCCATCAGTGGACCCCTCCAGGGTTCACGCTTGCGTTGATTCACCTATGAATCCGCCCCTGTGGGAGACTGCCCGTGTGTATCTCCACGGTGCCTCCCCACAGCCCCCCTTTTTTCATTTCCCCTTTTATCGTCCAGCATGACGTGAAACTGTGATCCACCCGGCCGTTCCATCCCCCTCTGTGCGAGGTGGTTCGGTTCAATCCTCCGCCCGGCGGCCTCAACCTCTTCGTGAGTCGGCTTGCCGACGTCCAGCATGACGTTAAACTGTATGCCCGAACTACGTTGACTTTGATCCGTGTTAACGCGCGGTACGTAGGAAGCCCCTCTGGGGTCCAAGCTCTTCACTTCATCATCCATCCTGATCCTTACCCGGGCCGCCACATCCCGGTGGGGTCATGCCACTTCACTCCACTCCACGTTACTTGGGAAGCCGCCCATGTGCTGGCCCCAGCGTCGGAGGTTCCCCGCAAGGGGTTCCGTCATCTGATCCACTTTTCGTGTTGATCGGCCCGATGCCGTCCCCGCTGGACGTTAAACTCGCGGCATACCCCGTGTTAAACACGGGAAGCTGAGGAAAACCTCAGGTGACACAGTTCCCCGCACCTAGTACGGGATGCCTCAGGCCATCATGCCTTCGAGAAGCCCTATTAGGGACGGAAGACAGATGTGCAGAGCCGCAGTGGTACGACACGCCCCCAGCACCCAGAGCCACCCGGCCTTCTCACCGCAGGTTGCTGCCCCGCCCAGACTCCTTGGAACGTCCGGGCGGAAGCAGCGTAATTAACCGGTGTCCATGAAGATATGGCACCGGGAACGAGATTCACGAACATTCTTAAGTCTATGAGGGAGACCCGGATTAGGCGACGAGTTCCGAGGAGACGTCCAAAGAAGGAGGAGCCGACATCCCATCATCCCGGTTTTGATCAAGGAGCAGACGCCCCTGAATAAGGGACGAATGCCGCCCGCCCTTGGAAAGCGGGACTGCGGGACCACAAGCCGCGCGCCCATCCCCTCGGGTTGACGGGTGCACGCGCGAACGCGTCCTGGCGGAACAGCGTAACCCGACGCACATCCGCACCGAAACAAACACATTGATATAATAAAAATTCTTTCAAAACCATTTTCAATACCAAAATAAAATAAAAGTATAACATGGTATTTATTTTTCATTAAAAAAGGTATGGCTTGAAGAGGAAGCCGAAACTCAAATAGTGGTCACGGCGGCGGAGAAGTCATTGTCGCCGCATACGTACGACCAAAACATTCCATTTTGTCGTTTAGTAAACGCTTCGTATAAAAAAGATTCCTTTTGAATAAACATAAAAGTCAAAGGGGTTTATACACCGTACAAAAGAAATTTGTGTATAAAACAAAATATGCCTCAATGAATGGAGATTGAGACGAAGTCCCTTAAAAAGATCATTTTTAAATAAAATATATCTATTATGTGTATTCACTATATGTACACATAAAGAAAGTATAAATAAAATATACAACATAATAATATCATGACATAATTTGAAAGTAGGAGATTAACCCAAAGAATGGAAGTTGGGTTAAGAAGTTCCCTTACCTCGTGTCTGACATGACTCAACCGTTCTTTAACCTCCTGAATAATAAACTAGAGTTAATATATACCTTATTAAGAACCATTTTCAATTTCATTATCCTTATTATATCACTTATTACAATGATATGAACATTATGTAATTATTTAAGTTAATAACGGTCGTTTTGTCGATCTTTGGTACTTGAGTCAACAATAAGCTTCTTATAATTACAAGTTGTTTATGTGGTGAAATATCCATTATATCCAGAATTATATTCATGATTTAGATGTCATATATATCTTATATATCCAGTATATACATTCATTTATAATATTACGTAACATTTAGAGGTAAGAAATGAAATGCACCGTTCATGGAGACGGTAAGCCGTACGTACGCATGAACGCTACTTTCATTTCAATTTCATATTTAATGGAACTAAATCATAATGATATAAATGTATAATATAATTCCAGTATAATATAGTGTATAATACCATTTAATCCATCCTTTATACATCCCACATATGGCATTAACGATTCAAATCACTTTGAGGGGGCGGTAGTCCGCACTTCCTAAAATGAAATTATCGCGTTTTACCCATAATGGAAATCATAAAGTAAGCCATAAATGAGAAATACAGAAGCATAAGTAAAACAAAAACATATTATATATCATATATAAAAATAGTGACATCTTAATGGCCACCTTTGAAGGTGTTATATGAGTGTTGAACAATCATCACTTCGTGAGGCAGAAATTCGCCATCCACAGAAACCGTATGTTCTTTAACCATTTGATGTAGGTGTGTGTAAGTGTAGCTCTAATACATTTTATAACAACATCCTAGTATATTGAGGATACTGGTGTTGTTACAAAAGAAATGAATAAAAAGAGTTTATGGGGTTGGATAAGAAAAACAAAACAAAACAACATTATAAAAGACATTACCTCAAAATCGGGTAACTCTTTTTGATTTGAGCCAAAGGCTTCCTTGGGAAGCGTTCTGCCCAAAGTGAGGCTTCTAGGAGTAAGGGAGGAATGTTGGGAGAGTATTTGGGCAGAGGTTGGCCGAGCCAAATGGCTTGAAAGTGTAAATGAAGTGGGAGAGGTGGGGGCCTTTTATAAGTGGAGAGGAGGGGCACTTTTGGAAAGATTGAAATGTTACATTATTTCAAAATGATTTTAGGATTCTAAAGGTCCCACACTTATATAATTCGGGGATAAGGTGATAAGGTTTCGAAATCTCCTCATCCAATAGGCTTTGGACAAGTGTAGGCCATGGATTTTGCATTATCTTCTCATTTTATTTAAATCGTTAAATAATGAGGTCATCGCCACATCATAATGATGTCATAAATAATTTAATTTATTTAATGTCTAAAAATTATAAAACAAATACTATGATGTAGGACATCGTTTTAGCTTTCTAATGAATATTTATAGTCAAAATTTGGACTTGTTTAACCCTACTTAAAAATTGTTTTAGTAAAATAATTTATGTTAGTGTCATTTTCACTTTAACATTAAATAAAAAGTAATTTATGTTATTTCCCAACAAAAGTGGATCCATGGGGTCCCCAAGTTGACCCATGAGTTGTCTTGGTCGGCCATGACTCATCCAATAGGAGTAGGACAAGTTTCAAGCTCATATCATATTAATAAAACATTGTTTTTACCTTAAACTACACTAATTACCTCTAATCGCGATTAAGAACTTAAAAGTTACTATTCACCAAAAAATTATTTTGATCTCATTGAACCACATTTTACTTCTTAATGACAACCATGTATGTCGGATTTTTGAAAATCAAATCACAGAAGTGGTAATATTTCATTTAAACGAAAAATCAGTTATTTAACTGCCACTTAGTGGTTTCACTATTCATCAAAAATTGAAGTTTTTCAGAATAAGGCCAAAATTTCACCCTAAGATATAATTGATATTACGAATTCAAAAATGATTTCTATTTTACAAAATTCCAAACATATTAGTTGCATTAATTAATTTTATAATTAATTCCCGCTGTCACAACAAATAGCGTGTTTTTAAGAAACAATTTATATCAAAAGATTGGCAATTGTTTATGTCCAATTTCAATGTTAAATTAATTCTAATGACCACCATTGGATAAAATGGTAAAAATATATTCTAATTATACTCTAAAACCCCTCAATAGTATAATTTATCACTATGAATTATTTTGATTAAAAAAGTTGTTTTAAGTATTTTTCACTATTCATAAAAATTTTGAAGTTCTCAGAAAATTACAAAAAATTCAACATAGGCTAATTTCAATATTAGGAATACAAAAATGAAGTCCATTTTGAAATATAAAATTTCTATAATTTTAAAAAGTGGTTATTACTATTCATAACGGCTATTTTGATTAGTTGCGGTGTGTTAGAACTCGAAGTTGCGTTCAATGCAAGCTATTGCATTATTGAATGAGAAGTGTATCGTGGAAGCTCGGGGTGTTACATTCTCCCCTCCTTCAATAAATTGCGTCCTCGCAATTTGAAATTTTTCTTTGATAATAAAAGGTTGAAAATAGAAAATACCTTTGTGGAAAACCCACATCGGAAATAAGGTTAATAAATATATAACATTAAAAGAAAGCAGGATAATTACAAAGGTCACCCGATATAGCCCATTCTAGGATTATATAAAAATATGGATATGGAGGAGAAACAAACCATCAAGGTCTGATGGAGAGTTATAGAGAACAGGATTAGGAGAAAGTTTAACCATAAGAAAATCACAAACTTGTGATTGGTTAAACGGTCATTGAATCCCCAGTTGGAAAAGTTAACCGACAACATTTTTGTTTTAAGTTACCTTTTATTATGTTGAGGAATTTATTTAGGAGATTTACTAAGAACGTAATGGAATTTACATACTTGTTATGTATACTTTCATTCGTTAATAAATTTTTGCCACAAACCCATCTTTTACTCCAAATGGTAACGGAACTCAAAAATATTCTTTTTATCCTAATTGTATAAGGTTCCAAATATTAACACATACCATTTAGATTAGTAAAACTATTTTGTAATAACCAGGGACTTCCTGTAGGCTAGTGGTAGGAAATAAAGGCTTGTCGCACTATGGTTGTGGGTTCGATTCCTGCAGCTTTGTCCGACGCGACGGGTTATTCCCCACCCTACAGGTTGTCCTTTTTCCTAAAACTATAGTATTATAATATTCCAAAAATAATCTTCAGAAATTCTTTAACCTTAAACAATACTATCCATGGTTCAACTTAATCCATTCCAACCTTAATAGTTATCCAAAATACCTCCATCCAGACTTTCTCTAAAAGGTCTCTAAATTCCAAAATCAATTGTAACATCAGATTCCCCAAACAAAGAAAAGTTTCTCTTATTGTCACATACTAAAAATATGATTACCTTAATCATATTAAAACCTTACTGAAATCAACAAGTACTGCAGTACAATCCTTATATATATATCACATTATTCTAAAAACCAGAATATAATCCATGAGTCCAAAAGCACCAATACATTAGTTATTCCGCTTCAACTGTAGTCACAGCATAAGATTGGCCTTGATCCCTTGGCCTTTTCTGAGGTAAGTTTCCTTGATGCTTAGGACATTCATTTGCATAATGACCCATTTCTCTACAATTGTAGCATTCAACTTTGACAGCCTCTTTCTTTCCCTTGCAATCACGAGCCTGGTGACCCTTTTCTCCACATTTATAACAAACTCCCATTCCTTTTAGGCAAGTACCAGGGTGATTCTTCCCACAATTATCACATAATGGAAAATCCTTCTTTCCCTTTTTCCCTTTATCTGTCTCTTGTTCCACCGTTCTCTTCTTCTCTTGCTTTACTTTGTTGTCATAAGACTTAGAGAATTCCTTTTCTGTCTTGATAGCACACGAGACAATATCTTCGTATGATGAGAAGGATTGTGATACCAAAGCTCGACGGAGAAATGGTTTTAACCCATCAAAGAAACGATCAATCTTACTCCTTGGGTTACGTATGTAATCTGCAGCATACCTTGCTAACCTTGTAAAGTTAGCCTCATACTTTGCGACATTCTCATCCTCCTTCTGCCTCAGACTCAGAAATTGCCTTTCCATATCTGCTCGATGGTCATGAGGAAAGTATTTTTCTAATAAAAGCTCTTTGAACTCCCTCCATTCCATATTCGATACGTCATCATCTTCCTTTGTGTTTCGAATCAGCGACCACCACTGATCGGCATCTCCAGTGAGGCGGTAAACTGCCATGACAACCTTCTCCCTTTCACTACTCCCCAAAGCCTGAAATATTTTCTCTAGGGAATTTATCCATTTCTCAGCTACTATAGGATTTGTAATCCCATTAAAGGTTGGTGGTTGTTGCCTCATGAAACGATCTAGCATTGATCCTCCACGTTGCGGATCAAGGTGCTCCATACGAGTAAGGTTATTATTCATAACCTGAGTGAGTTGTCCCAGTATGGTAATAAGTTGATCAGCACCAGTTGTATCTCCAGATCCACAATAATTATCTTGATCAGGAGGGCAATCCCTACACGGAGTTCGTGCATTGATACGGTTTCCATTCCTTCCACTAGGCGCCATTTCTAAACAATGGCATAAACTAGATTAGTTTATGAATCAAAATACATAATTCCATACTTATAAAACACTTAACATAAATTGAACTATTTATGGATATAATCCATAATCATAAAAAGAAATGTTTTCTTTGAGAAAGTATATACTCATAACCCTTCATAGTGGTTTGTAAATAAAATGAGAATTATCCTAAGCATATCCACCGGGAGTGTCGTAACCAAGAGTGCAGCAAGGCCCGTTGTCGTGCACCAGTTCCCGTTCGAGTCTAGCTCAAAGCGGTGTTTTCGGGTTTTACCCCTAGGTACATCTGTGCCAGAGCCGCCTCTACCTGCTCGTATCCAGACAGGGATGTATTTCTCGGAAAAGTCATAACATCTCTATAATACCAAAATTCTAGGAAGTTCTTCTATACTAATCCTCAAAGTCTATCTTTGGGCTATGTGCTCTAATCATAGTTTATCTAAATCTAGCTTCCAAGGTTAGTACTAAACTGCCTCTGATACCAACTGTAATGCCCCGACCCCAGCTACCCAGAGTCGGTGCATTACTTCGTAACATTGGCATGATCACAAAAGATCAAGTCTCGAAAGACCGATTAGTTTAGTAGCCTTGGAAACACTAGATACATTTGTAAACGTTACATTACATCATAAAGTAAACCAAAACAACAACAACATATTGTCTTCATATCCCCTCAGACTATCCCTGCAGGTCATTCATAATATACTTCTTCAAATCCTGGAAAACATTAAAACATTGAAAGGGGTGAGCTCAGATGCTCAGTAAGGATAACAATAATGCGGAAGCTTTCATAAATAAACATTAACATTTAAGGGAATGTATAACTAAAACAAAAGCCTCTTAAACATGAACTTCAACACAATATGGCAAAAGTAAAATGAGATAATGCCATTTACTTCTTCACATGGATATTCTACTGGTCGAATAATCACATGTAATATCAATAACCACTTTCATAATGAGGGAATGTATAATGCCGGACATTCTGAAACATTTTGTCAAGGCCTCCGCCAAGACGTCTAAAATGATTAAGGCCTCGGCCAAAACCATAAATCAAATTGGGAAAGGGCCTCGGCCAATTCCACGTCTAGTTGTCTCATGAGACCTACCGATGCATCGAGGAGCTATAGCGGGCTCCATCCGTCACTTATTAAGTCCAATACATTCCTCATATGAATAGGTTTAAACATATCATAAACCATAACATAATCGTATAACATAAAACATGGATAAAGGAAACATAACATTCCCACATTTCAATCCCAAGATATCAATACAACACATTGATATAATAAAAATGCTTTCAAAACCATTTTCAATACCAAAATAAAATAAAAGTATAACATGGTATTTATTTTTCATTAAAAAAGGTATGGCTTGAAGAGGAAGCCGAAACTCAAATAGTGGTCACGGCGGCGGAGAAGTCATTGTCGCCGCATACGTACGACCAAAACATTCCATTTTGTCGTTTAGTAAACGCTTCGTATAAAAAAGATTCCTTTTGAATAAACGTAAAAGTCAAAGGGGTTTATACACCGCACAAAAGAAATTTGTGTATAAAACAAAATATGCCTCAATGAATGGAGATTGAGACGAAGTCCCTTAAAAAGATCATTTTTAAATAAAATATATCTATTATGTGTATTCACTATATGTACACATAAAGAAAGTATAAATAAAATATACAACATAATAATATCATGACATAATTTGAAAGTAGGAGATTAACCCAAAGAATGGAAGTTGGGTTAAGAAGTTCCCTTACCTCGTGTCTGACTTGACTCAACCGTTCTTTAACCTCCTGAATAATAAACTAGAGTTAATATATACCTTATTAAGAACCATTTTGAATTTCATTATCCTTATTATATCACTTATTACAATGATATGAACATTATGTAATTATTTAAGTTAATAACGGTCGTTTTGTCGATCTTTGGTACTTGAGTCAACAATAAGCTTCTTATAATTACAAGTTGTTTATGTGGTGAAATATCCATTATATCCAGAATTATATTCATGATTTAGATGTCATATATATCTTATATAACCAGTATATACATTCATTTATAATATTACGTAACATTTAGAGGTAAGAAATGAAATGCACCGTTCATGGAGACGGTAAGCCGTACGTACGCATGAACGCTACTTTCATTTCAATTTCATATTTAATGGAACTAAATCATAATTATATAAATGTATAATATAATTCCAGTATAATATAGTGTATAATACCATTTACTCCATCCTTTATACATCCCACATATGGCATTAACGATTCAAATCACTTTGAGGGGGCGGTAGTCCGCACTTCCTAAAATGAAATTATCGCGTTTTACCCATAATGGAAATCATAAAGTAAGCCATAAATGAGAAATACAGAAGCATAAGTAAAACAAAAACATATTATATATCATATATAAAAATAGTGACATCTTAATGGCCACCTTTGAAGGTGTTATATGAGTGTTGAACAATCATCGCTTCGTGAGGCAGAAATTCGCCATCCACAGAAACCGTATGTTCTTTAACCATTTGATGTAGGTGTGTGTAAGTGTAGCTCTAATACATCTTATAACAACATCCTAGTATATTGAGGATACTGGTGTTGTTACAAAAGAAATGAATAAAAAGAGTTTATGGGGTTGGAGAAGAAAAACAAAACAAAACAACATTATAAAAGACATTACCTCAAAATCGGGTAACTCTTTTTGATTTGAGCCAAAGGCTTCCTTGGGAAGCGTTCTGCCCAAAGTGAGGCTTCTAGGAGTAAGGGAGGAATGTTGGGAGAGTATTTGGGCAGAGGTTGGCCGAGCAAAATGGCTTGAAAGTGTAAATGAAGTGGGAGAGGTGGGGGCCTTTTATAAGTGGAGAGGAGGGGCACTTTTGGAAAGATTGAAATGTTACATTATTTCAAAATGATTTTAGGATTATAAAGGTCCCACACTTATATAATTCGAGGCTAAGGTGATAAGGTTTCGAAATATCCTCATCCAATAGGCTTTGGACAAGTGTAGGCCATGGAGTTTTCATTATCTTCTCATTTTATTTAAATCGTTAAATAATGAGGTCATCGCCACATCATAATGATGTCATAAATAATTTAATTTATTTAATTTCTAAAAATTATAAAACAAATACTATGATGTAGGAAATCTTTTTAGCTTTCTAATGAATATTTATAGTCAAAATTTGGACTTGTTTAACCCTACTTAAAAATTGTTTTAGTAAAACAATTTATGTTAGTGTCATTTTCACTTTAACATTAAATAAAAAGTAATTTATGTTATTTCCCAACAAAAGTGGATCCATGGGGTCCCCAAGTTGACCCATGGGTTGTCGTGGTCGGCCATGACTCATCCAATAGGAGTAGGACAAGTGTCAAGCTCATATCATATTAATAAAACATTGTTTTTACCTTAAACTACACTAATTACCTCTAATCGCGATTAAGAACTTAAAAGTTACTATTCACCAAAAAATTATTTTGATCTCATTGAACCACATTTTACTTCTTAATGACAACCATGTATGTCGGATTTTTGAAAATCAAATCACATAAGTGGTAATATTTCATTTAAACGAAAAATCAGTTATTTAACTACCACTTAGTGGTTTCACTATTCATCAAAAATTGAAGTTTTTCAGAATAAGGCCAAAATTTCACCCTAAGCTATAATTGATATTACGAATTCAAAAATGATGTCTATTTTACAAAATTCCAAACATATTAGTTGCATTAATTAATTTTATAATTAATTCCCGCTGTCACAACAAATAGCGTGTTTTTAAGAAACAATTTATATCAAAAGATTGGCAATTGTTTATGTCCAATTTCAATGTTAAATTAATTCTAATGACCACCATTGGATAAAATCGTAAAAATATATTCTAATTATACTCTAAAACCCCTCAATAGTATAATTTATCACTATGAATTATTTTGATTAAAAAAGTTGTTTTAAGTATTTTTCACTATTCATAAAAATTTTGAAGTTCTCAGAAAATTACAAAAAATTCAACATAGGCTAATTTCAATATTAGGAATACAAAAATGAAGTCCATTTTGAAATATAAAATTTCTATAATTTTAAAAAGTGGTTATTACTATTCATAACGGCTATTTTGATTAGTTGCGGTGTGTTAGAACTCGAAGTTGCGTTCAATGCAAGCTATTGCATTATTGAATGAGAAGCGTATCGTGGAAGCTCGGGGTGTTACACCGCGCCCCCTCCGCGTACTCCCTGGAGCGCCTGCAGGATGAGGGTCATATTCCAGCAACTCATCCACATCAAAAGGCAGGTCAGCATCCACTAACTCACGAAATGTGTCGTTGTCCATCTGAAACAGAAAATGTTAATGTTGTTAGCAAATAATTGATAATTACTATTATATATACATATATATTAGTTATTATTATATATAACTACCATGGAATTCTATCAGTGTTCATCTTCATCATCATCTTCATATATGTCAATGTCATCTTCATATTCATTTTCAACATCATCGATATCCATTCGAGTTCCAGTTACTTCATCTCTTACCATTTCAAATTCATATGTGACATCATTAACATCATCGTCATCACTGACTCATAAATGTGGGGTGTTGTCATCGATACTCATGTCTCTTTGTAAAAAAGATTGATTTTGAGTACTCTCTCGAAAAACTTCAATTCTTTGCACATCAGTGAAAGCACATTCACTTTGACTAAACTGATTGTCTCGAATTTTGATTTTTAATATACTCCACCAATCAGTCAAGTCCCTTGATGTAGCACAGTACTTTGCGTAACAACCTTGATGTGCCTGTTGAGCTAATAAGAATGGTTCATTTACTGCGAGAACACTTTTACTTTTAATATCGATGATTCCATGAGTCGGATAAACATGAACACCTCTCTCTGTATCCAACTACCGACATTTGAACATGGTTATGTAATGTTGTCCAAGATAACAGAGTTCAATGATTTCATCAAGTATTCCATAAAAGTCAACTTCATTTTCTCGATGATGAGATCCTCTAAAGCTAACTCCATAGTTCATTGTTTTTTTAGATTCCCCATATGCATGTGTGTGAAATTGAAATCCATTCACCACATATGCATTATAAGTTTTAACAAATTTCGAAGGTGGGTTACTCAATATACACAGCCGTTTGTCAATTTTATCAGCATGTCGAGACACCTGAAAATTTTTGAAAAAATTATCAATATAATAAACTATACAATGAATGAGTTGCTAAAAGATAAAGAATTTATGTTACCAGTTTTTGAAACCACTGAGAGAAATTTTTCTTTCGGCGTTCTTCGAGAGCAGCTGCTGTAATTTGTGGAATTTGTTTCTTGATATGATTATCATACAACCTATAAAAAACAAAGTTATTTAATGTAACATAAATGATAGAATAAGTGATATAAACACTTACAGTACAACTGATGTCATCTCTTCACAGTTGAGCAGAACATACGTATGAGCTCTGTGATGTTAATCATCCGAAAGCCAGCGTTCAGAAACTCCACCAAAACCAAGCTCTGGCTGGTTGAAAACAGATAATTGATTGTCGATTTCATCAATATTCCTCTCGTTCCATCCCATTCGGTTGTGTTTTGAAGGATACTCAGATTCAAAATAATGGGAGCAGAAAAAAGATATTTCTTCTCTCAAATAAGCTTCTGCAATAGATCCTTCAACAGATGATTTGTTACGTACTTTTCTTTTCAATTTTTTCATGCATCTTTCAAATGGGTACATCCATCGAAACTGTACCTGACCTCCACATTTGGCTTCATATGGAAAATGTAACATAAAATGTTCCATTGAGTCGAAGAAAGACAACAGAAATATTTTTTCCAGTTTACATATAAATACAACAACATCTTCTTCAAGTTTGCATAGAGCATCATAATCTGCTGTAGCTGCACAAATTTCTCGAAGAAAATGAGACATGTCTGTTATAGAATCCCAAATCACTGAATTCAGCAGACCTCTTAATCCAATGGGTAGAAGTATTTCCATTATAACATGACAATCATGAATTTTTATTCCAGTAATATGACCATTCTTTACACATCTACCCAAATTGGAAGCACAACCATCTGGAAGTATCAAATATGAAATCCACTGAGAAAATAATAAACGGTTTTCTTTAGACAGTGTATAAGCTGCTTTTGGTTTCAGTAACCTTTCTGTTCTGACATTCTCAAATAGTTCCAGTTCTGGACGCCTGCAAATTTGGGCAAGATCTAAACGTGTGTTTACACTATCTTTTCTCTTTCCTAGCGAATCCAAAACTGTATGAAACAAATTATCAAAACAGTTCTTCTCAATATGCATGACATCCAACATGTGCTGGACCAACAAATTAGACCAATATGGAAAATCCCAAAATATGCTACGTTTAATCCAATTGTGTTCTTTCCCAAAACCAGAAATTTTCTGTTGGTTTATTGTGGGACCAAAAGTGATGGGAGGTAATGAAAATACAATTGATTTTCACTCCGAACCTGATAGAATTTTTGGAGGTCCATCCCTTTCAATTGTTCCTTTTCTGAAAAGAGATCTGTTTCTATAAAAAATATGATCAGCTGGAAGAAATCTGCGATGACAGTCAAAATAACAAGGTTTCTTTCCATGAATGAGCATAAATGCTTTGTTCTCTCCCATAAACTAAGGAAATGATTTCTGACCATGTGTACTCCAGCCAGATAACATCCCATAAGCCGGGAAGTCACTGATTGTCCACATCAATGCTGCTCTCAGTATGAAATTCTGTTTCGTAGCAACATCATATGTACTGACACCAGTACTCCATAATAAACTTAATTCATCAATCAATGGTTTCAAATAAACATCAATATTCTTCTTCGGATGTCCTGGAATTAGTAAAGTCAAAAAGATATATGGATCCTTCATCAACATCCATGGAGGTAAATTGTACAGAGTTAAAAAAACAGGCCAACATGAATATTGACTACCATAAGATTCGAACGGACAGAAACCATCAGTGGAAAGGCCCAGTCGAACATTTATAGCTTCTAAAGAAAAGGATGGATGCACTCTATCAAAATGTTTCCATGAATCACCATCAGCTGGATGATTCAATCTTTTAGTAGTTGAAATATTCGCTTTATGCCATGACATCATTGTCGCTGTATTCTTAGACATGAATAAACACTGAAGTCTGAATGTAAGCGGAAAATATCTCAACTGTTTTACAGGAATCAAATCAGACTTCCCATGTTTCCCTTCTTTATATCTTAGTTGCCCGCATGTGGGAAAACTATTCAACGACTCATTTTCCCCAGAATATAAAATGCAGTCATTTGAACATGCATGAATCTTCTGACAAGTAAGTCCCAAATTTCGAACCAGCCTCTTACTCTCATAGTAATTTGCAGGGAAATCATTTCCTTTGGGTAACAGTGTTTTAAGCAAAGAAAATATATGGTCAAAACACGTGTCTAACATTCCATTATCTGGTTTGATAGCCATAAATTTTTCAACTGCTTCTAATTTGCTCATCTTGCAGCCAGGATATAATGCATCCTCAGCAGACCTCAACAACTCATAAAATTCAGACGGTGCCAACTCAGGATTTGAAGCTATATCGGCCAGAGTTCTTGTATGTTGAACAGATGAACCTGAAACATCATGTACTAAATCTTGAAACTGGGATGGATCCAGAATCAAGTTGGTATCACCTACTCTTGAATTGCGTTAACCGTGTTGATACCAAAAAATATAATCTGGTTGAAAACCAAAACGCAAGATATGTCCCCCCACTTTGTCAAACGTGTCAAACGTTCTCAATGCACATTTTCTACAAGGGAATTTTATTTTGCCTACTGAAACAAATTCAGGATTTGATGCCGCAAATGATAAAAAAGTATCCACACCCTCTATATATACTGGATTTAAACTAGAACCGTTTGGATTTCTACATTGATTTATCCATATGCGGTCATCTAATAATGACTGTTGACGACCTCGTTGTTCCATATTTTTCTATAAAATATAAAAGCATTACTGGTTTTGAATAATTTGTTAGAAAAAACAATCAAGCAAGGATAATTATAGAGTTTACATCATACACGACTGACACAAACTTTTTATTGAGATAGACCTAAAAATTGACCCTTTAAGAATTGAATATGTTGAGAATAAAGCAAAACCTGTTACAAATATTTATAATTTTAATTTTATATAATTTTTTTATTATTTTAATAATACTAATATTATTTTTTCATAAATATTAATTATATAATAATAACATTATTAAACCAAAACATTTCTTTTTTAGCTCAATATATCTTGATTCAATCATCCCATGGATTCCTCTATTAATTTGTAGAATATATATAAATAGTGAAGATCCACTAGATTAATTAAATGGATGAGGTGAAATAGACCTTCCATGAATCCATTTCTTGTGGAATTTTGTCCACTGTCCTCGCTATATTTTTAGCCCACCGTTGTTATATAAGACCACACCTAGAAATTATTAAAATACCACTCAGTTGTATGAAATTAAAATGAAAATTTAAAATAATAAAATTAATTAAAAAACATTAATTCTAATATTAACTTAGAATAACCATGCAAATTAAATCACACACATTTCATGAATTGAGAAACAAAAAATTTTCTTGAATTAATATTCCAATATAATCTATATTATATTTCAAACATAAACATTTAATATTAATCTTTTTTATAATTAAACTAAAATAGTTAGAAAAAAATCATTTTATTATCTAAAAATAAAAAAATATAAAAATATACCTTAACCTAATATTTATATATAAAATGAGCCATATATTAAGTGAATTATAAATGAAATATAACTATAAAAACACAATTCATCACTTATATTTATTTTTAATTTAATTTCATAATTTTCAAATTATGTTATCTTCAATAATTATTATCATTATTGAATATAATTGTAACATCCCAAGTAATTAATGAATAATAGATATTCCTATCTATGTCTATTTATGAATTAGATAGTGTTTTAGAGGCTTAAAATGAGAATAAATCCGATCTTAAGCATGGAATACACTAATATTTTTAAAAGATTGTTTTACTGCCTTTTGATGGCGAACCATTTTTAAATCAATATTTTGAAAATTTTTTAATCTTTATTTTTCAAAATAAACTTATTCTTTATGATTGGGATATTGAAATTTACATTGGATAATTGTTTGGTATTTTTCTGACAATGTTCATTTTTTAATGAATAGTGAAAAATACTGCATTTTACATCAAAACTACATTTTCATATAATTTAACTATATGGTTAGATTATCTTTTTAATTGGTTTTAATGTGTAAATAGAATATATTTTTACCATTTAATCCAATAGTGGTCATTATAATTAATTTCACATTGGAATTTGGGATAAACTAATGCCAAACTTTTCATAGATATTGTTTCAAAAAAACCCGCTATTTGTTTTGACAACGAGAATTATTTTTAAATTAATTATTGCAATTTCTGTGTTTGGAATTTGGTAAAATTGATTCCATATTTGGAATCATAAGGTCCAAATTATGTAATTAAGACTTTTTTGTTTTTGGACTTTGTGAATAGTAACGACGGTAATTATCGTTAATTATCTCGATTAATTAGTAATCGGGTAGTTAAAGATAATAAAATAATATCATAATAACAAAAAATGACACCAACATGTGTCTTAATACTACTTTTTGTGTCATGGCCTACCATGGGATGCCTTGTGCCAAACTTGGGGACCCCATGGAATCACTTTTGTGTGATAATGACTTTTTATCTTTTTTTTAAAGTAAATATAACAAAGAATGTATCACTTGAGTAATTTTTTTATTAATTTTGTCTACATAAATGATATCTTGGACTATAAATAGTAATTGAAAATCTTAAAAGATTTCCTACATCATAGTATTTTTTTATAATTTTTAGACATTAAATAAATTAAATTATATATGAGACCATGATGATGCAACGATTACCTCATTATTTAATGATTTAAATAAAATGAAAAGATAATGTAAACTCTAAGACCTACACCTGTCAAAAACCTATTGTATGGGTGGATTTATAACTCTTATAACCTTATACTCGAAATACATCAATGTGGGACCTTTAAAATCCAAAACTCATTAGAAAATAAAGTAACATTTTATACCTTTCCAAGAGTGCCCCTTCTCTCCTCTTATAAAAGGCCCCCACCTCTACCTCCTTACCCACACCTCTCAAGCCTTTGGCTCGGTTAATCTCTGATCATTTTGTCTCTCCACATCCCTCTCCTCATCCTATAAGACTTAACTTAGTCAGGAATCTTTTTAAGAAACCCTTTTGGTTCAAACCAAAGGGAGTTACCCGATTTAAAGGTAAAGACTTCTCTAATGTTATTTTGTTTTATTTTGCTTCTCCAACCCCCTAAACACTTTTTATTCATTTCATTTGTAAAAACACAAATATCTTCAATATAATATGATGTTTTTATAATAAGGATTCGAGCTACACTTACACACACCTACATCTAATGGTTAAAGAACATACTGTTTCTGTGGATGGAGAATTTATGCCTCACGAAACGATGATTGTTCAATATTATTTTAACACATTTAAAGGTGGAAATTAGGATGTCACTATATTTATATATGATATATAATATGTTTATGTTTTCCTTATGATTATGTATTTCTCATTTATTCCATACATTTATGGTTTCCATTATGGGTAAACGCGATATCTTCATTTTAGGAAGGGCAGACTACCGCCCCCTCAAAGTGATTCGATTTTTTAATACCATATGTGGTACATATAAAGGATATATTTAATGATATTATATATGATATTATACTAGAATTATTATATACCTTTATATCATTATGATTTCACTCCATTAATTAATAAATAGAAATGAAAGTAGTGTTCATGCGTACGTACGACTTACCGTCTCCATGAGCGGTGCATTTCATTTCTTACCTCTAAATGTTTTGTAATATTATAAATGCATTTATATACTTGATATATATGATATATATGATATCTACATCATGAATATAATTCTGGATATAATTTATATTTTACCCCATGAAAAACTTGTAATTATAAAGAGTTTATTTTTGACTCAAGTACCAATGATCGACAAAACAAACATTATTAACATAAATAATTACATAGTGTTAATAAAATGGTAATAAGTGATATAAAAGGAATAATTAACTTGAAAAAGGTTCTTAAGAAAGTATAAATTAACTCAAGTTTATTATTCAGGAGGTTAATGAACGATCGAGTCAAGTCGGACCCGAGGTATGGGACTTCGTCTCAATCTCCTTTCATTGAGGCATATTTTGTTTTATACACAACCTTCTTTTATACGGAGTACAAACCCCTTTGAATTTTAAGTTTATTCAAAAGGAATCTTTTCTATGCGAATTGTTTTACTAAATGACAAAAGGAATGTTTTTTTGTCGTACGTATGCGGTGAAAACGACTTCTCTGCCGCTGTGACCATTATTTGAGTTTCAGCTTCCTCTACAAGCCATAACTTTTTTTAAAATGAAAAATAAATACCATGTTCTACTTTTCTTTTATTTTTGTATTGAAAATGTTTTTCATAATGTTTTTATATCAATGTGTTGTACTGATATCTTGTGATTGAAAAGTGGAAATGTTATGTTTCCTTTATTCATGTTTTATGTGATACGATTATGTTATGGTTCTTGGGCATTATTATGAAGACGGGTGGTTCCGTGATAAACTAAGGGTGGGTGAGCTTGATATAGATCTCCAATGAATTGGGTAACACGAAGGAGTTAAACGTTAAGGTTTCTCCGAAGAGATTTAGGGAATATACTGTTGTGGGTATTCCAAACGTAACCAAGAGGGTTACTCCCTTCGTAAGAATGTTATGAATGCCTCAAGTTACCTTAATGTCTTATGATTTCTATGATTTATTCATGATTTTATGAGGTATGTTAAAATGCTTATGTTTTATGAGTAAAGTATGATTTCATACATGGACTAATGTTTTCTTTGCGTACTTTTATATCCCTTACTGAGCTTTTTATGCTCATCCCAAGTTTTTGAAATGTTTTTCATAGGTCAAGGGAAAGGTACATGATATGATGATAGTGTCAAGGAAGTGTCAAGATAGAATCCATGTTTATTTTAAATATGCTTCCATTGATGGGAATGAAGAATACTATCTTTATGTAACCACTTTGTTTATATGTGGAATGTAATGCATGTTTTATGATCTAATTCTCTAAAACTCTAAACCTGAAAAGATACTCAATGTGTATTCTTGAAGTAACTCAAGATTAAGTATTGTTTAAGGCTGGGGACTTATAGTTGGTATCAAAGGTTGATTTAGATAATGTATGGAGTTAGAATTCTATTAAATTATTATCCAAAAATATTTTTTATGGTCAAATTGAAATGATATAGCATTTAAAGATTACCATGTTTCTTCATCTAAGACATATTTTTTCAGAATGTTTTTCCGCAGAGGAAACAGGGAAGTAGTGCTAGGAAGACATAGAGAAGGAAATAACCTTCCGAATTAGCATCATGAGATGGTCATAATTGGAACTGAACTTTTTGTTGCAGTAATGGTGTAGTTGACTCAAGCGATAAATGGTGGTGGTATCCATGCATGAGATCAACCAGATCAACCGTAGAGGAACATGTCAGTGGTGGAACATGTCATGAGGCAGCATCCCCCCTCATTCAGAGGATCATCTGACCCTGTGCTATCTGAAGGGTGGATTAAAGCACTGGAGAAGATTTTTGATGTCATGGGGTGTTCAGACAATCAATAGGTTAGTCTTGATATTTACCGTTTGGAGGGTGAAGCAGATCAGTGGTGGTCGATGGTTAAAAATATTAGGGACGCAGATGAGATTGATGCTCTCGACTAGGATGAATTAAAAGTTATGTTTCTTGAGAAGTATTTTCCTAAGGCTGTTCAAATTAGGATGGAAAAACAATTCCTGGAATTGAGGCAAGAGGAAGACTCAGGGGCTGCTTATGAAGAAAGGTTCACTCTATTGGCATGGTATGCTCCAAATTTTATCTGAGACCTTGATTGTAAAATCAATCATTTTAACTCAGGATTAAAGCCAAAATATCGAAGGGCTTTAGCTTCTAACGAGTTCAAGAGTTATGAAAAGCTTGTTCGATGTGCTGAGAAGGTTGAAATGGAGTTTGAAGATGATCAAGTGTTCTATAACAACCAACATAAGAAGAGACCGAGTTGTCATGAGAAAGGAAAGAATTCTTCAAAAAGGTTTGATGGTAAGAAAACTAAGTATCCAGTTTGTGATAAATGTGGTAAAAGGAATGCTGGGGAATGTCTTATGAATTCTAGAAAGTGCTACCGATGTGGTAATATGGGACATAAGGATCATGATTGCACTGAAAAAGATCAGGGTGATGGTAAGACCAAATTTGACTTAGAGTTAGTGAAATGTTTTAAGTGAAATGAGATGGGTCAATATGCAAACGAGTGTCCGAAAAAGAGCTCGAGTGATGGGAAGCAGTTAGAATACAAGCAGAAAGGGGTGGTGAAATCCTTTCCAACTACTTCAGTAGATGTCGGGCCATCAAATAAAGTTGTATCAGGTACTTTGTTTGTTTTTTCAGATTATGCCAGTGTGTTGTTTGATTCGGGGTCTATACATTCTTTCATCTCTGAAAACATTTCTAGCAAAATGGGAATACCATATCAAGAAATGACTCCTGAACTTGTGGTAATAACACCTGGGGTAAATGTTGTGGAAAAAAGAATTTATAACAATCTTCATATCCTTATCCGTGGAAATAACCTACTTGCAAACCTTATTTTATTTACCTCTATTAGAGTTTGATGTTATCTTGGGTATGTATTGACTCTCTATTTACCATGCTAAGATTGATTGTAGAGATAAATAAGTTTCTTTTCAGAAAGACATTCAGTTTGTGTACAAGAATGAACCCTTACTGTTGATAACATATCAAGAGGCTGAGAAACTTGTAAAAGATGGAAATGAATGTTACCTTGCACATATTGTTGAAAACAAAGGAACTATTCAGATTAATGAAGTGCTAGTGGTAAATGAGTATCCTGATGTTTTTCCTGATGAGTTTCCTGGAATAATACCAGAACAGGAAGTTGAATTTACTGTTGACCTAGTTCCCGATGCTAAGCCAATTTCAAAACCCCCTTATCGAATGGCTCAAATTTAACTTTTAGAGTTGAAGGAGAAATTGCAAGATTTATTAGAGAAAGGTTTCATTCAACCTAGAACTTCACCATGGGGTGCTCCTGTTTTATTTGTTAAAATTAAAGATGGTTCTATGAGACTTTGCATTGATTATAGAGCCTTGAATAACAACACTGTTAAGAACAAATATCCTTTTCCTCATATCAATTATTTGTTTGATCAGCTCCAGGGAGCTCAGTATTTTTCAAAGATTGACCTGAGATCAGGGTACCATTAGTTGAAGGTAAAGGAATCAGATATTCTGAAGATCGCTTTTTGTATAAGATATGACCATTATGAATTTGTAGTAATTACTTTTGGGCTAACCAATGCACCTGCAGTATTCATGGACCTTAGGAATAGAATTTTCCATGAGTTCTTGGATAAGTTTGTGGTTTTTTTCATTGATGATATTTTGGTGTTTTCTGAAAGTAAAGAGAAGAATGAAATACATTTAAGGGTTATTTTGAAAACCTTAGAAGAAAAGAAATTGTATGGGAAATTCAGCAAGTGTGAGTTTTGGTTGCAACAAATTTCTTTCCTTGGTCATATTGTTTCTAAAGATGGAATAACTGTTGATCCTGCAAAAAAAAGGTTGTTGAAGAATGGCCAAGACCCACAAATGTAACTGAGATTCGTAGCATCCTTGGTTTTGCAGGCTATTACCGAAGGTTTGATAGAAATGTTTCACGGTTATCTAGTCCAATGACTAAGCTAACTCGGAAGGGTGTCAAGTTTATCTGGACAAAATAATGTGATGATTTTTTTCAGGAACTGAAAAGAAGATTGGTGAATGCTCCAATTTTGGCACTACCTTCCAGGAATGGAGAGTTTGTTATCTACAGTGATGCTTCATTGAAAGGACTTGGTTGCATCCTAATGCAGAATGATCAGGTAATTGCTTATGCTTCACGTCAGTTGAAAACTCATGAGGTAAATTACCCTACACATGATTTGGAATTAGCTGTTGTTGTTTTCGCTTTAAAAATTTGGAGGCATCATTTGTAAGAAGTAAAGTGTGAAATATATACCGATCACAAAAGTTTAAAGTATATATTCACATAGAAAGAATTGAACATGAGACAGAGGATATGGATAGAATTACTCAAGGATTATGATTGTACAATTCATTACCATTTGGGAAAAGAAAATAAAGTGGCTGATGCTTTGAGTCGAAAAAGTAATGTTTCATTAACAATGTTGTGTTTGGAACGTGATCCTTTGGTTAAGGATTTGATGAACTTTGGCATAGAAGTTGTTGGTTCAGGATGTCCTTCCGTTTTGTTTCAGGTATCAGTGAAATATTCTCTATCAGAGAGAATTAAGCAAGCACAGAAGCAAGACAATGAGTTGTAGAAAAAGGTAGAGCTGGTTCATAAGGGTAAGTTTCCTGAATTCAACATTGAGAATGATTGTGTTTTGAGATTTGGGAAGAGATTGTGTGTGACGTGTGATTCAAAGTTGAAGAGAGATTTTTTATGTGAATCTCATAGTTCTCCGTTTTCAGTTCATCCAGGAAGTACTAAGATGTATAGAGATCTTCGGGAGTATTATTGGTGGGACAGAATGAAAAGGGATATTTATGATTTTACTATGAAGTGTTTGACTTGTCAACAGGTTAAAGTAGAGAGGCAGTTACCAAAAGGGATGCTTCATCCTTTACCAGTGCCAGAGTGGAAATGGGAGAATATATCCATGGAAATCGTTGTGGGATTGCCGAAGACACATCAAGGTAATAATGCAATCTGGGTTATTGTTGATAGCTTGACTAAATCTGCTCATTTCCTTACTATAGAAGATACTTTTTACCTAGATCAACTTTCCCGTTTGTATCTTAAAGAGATATTCAGGTAACATGGAGTTCCTCTCTGCATTGTATCTGACCGTGATCCCAAGTTCACTTCTAACTTTTGGAAAGGCCTTCAGAATTCGTTGGGTACTGAATTAAATTTTAGTACAGCTTTTCATCCTCAATCAGATGGGCAGTCAGAACGAACAATTTAGACTTTGGAAGATATGCTACGTGCTTGTTCGATGGATTATCAGGGAAGTTGGGACCAACATCTTTCTTTGGTTGAGTTTTCTTATAATAACAATTTTCATTCTAGTATACAGATGTCGCCATTTGAGGCATTATATGGGAAGCGGTGTCGAACTCCAGCTTTCTGGGATGAACTGGGTGAAAGGAAGTTTATGGGACCAGAATTGGTAGAAGAGTTGGCAGAAAATGTTCAGCTGATACAGAAATACATGAGGACAACTCAGAGCAGGCAGATGAGTTATGCAGATAACCGGAGGAAGGATCTATCTTTTGAGGTATGTGATCATGTTTTTTTCAAAGTCTCACCCTGGAAAAGTGTGATGCGATTTGGTAAGAAATGAAATTTGAGTCCAAGGTTCATTGGACCATATGAAAGTTTGGAGAGAGTTGGATCAGTTGCATACCGAGTGGCTTTAACTCCGATTTTATCTCAGGTATACAATGTTTTTCATGTTTCAATGTTAAGGAAGTACATGCCAGATCCATCTCATGTTTTGAGTCCAGAGGTAGTTCAACTTGAAGAGAATCTATCTTATGAGGAACAACCGGTCCAAATTCTTTACCACAGGGAGAAAGTGTTGCGGAATAAGGTGATTCATCAAGTAAATGTTTTGTGGAAAAACCCCATGAGTGAAGAGGCAACATGGGAATCTGAAAATGCAATGAGGGATAAATACCCCCACGTATTCGATAAGTAAATAAATTGTGGGGACACAATTTTCTAAAGGGGGGAAGGATGTAACATCAAAAGTAAGTAATGAAAAATATATATTCTTATCTATGTATATTTATGAATTAGATTGTGTTTTAGAGGCTTAAAATGAGAATAAATCCAATCTTAAGCATGGAATACACTAATATTTTTAAAAGACTGCTTTACCGCCTTTTGATGGCGAACCATTTTTAAATAAATCTTTTAAAAATTCTATAATCTCTATTTTCCAAAATAAACTTATTCTTTATGATTGGGACATTGAAATTTACATTGGATAATTTTTTGGTATTTTTCTGACAATGTTCATTTTTTAATGAATAGTGAAAAATACTGCATTTTACATCCAAACTGCTTTTTCATATAATTTAACTATATGGATAGATTATTTTTTTAATTGGTTTTAAAGATTAAATAGAATATATTTTTACCATTTAATCCAATAGTGGTCATTAGAATTAATTTTACTTTGGGATTGGGCACAAACTAATGCCAAACTTTTCATAGATATTGTTTCAAAAAAACCTTCTATTTGTTTTGACAACGGGAATTATTTTTAAATTAATTATTGAAAATTATGTGTTTGGAATTTATTAAAATGGATTCCATATTTGGAATTAGAAGGTCCAAATTATGTAATTAATACTCTTTTGTTTTTGGATTTTGTGAATAGTAACGACGGTAATTATCGTTAATTATCTTGATTAATTAGTAATCGGGTAGTTAAGGATAATAAAATAATATCATAATAATAAAAAATGACACCAACATGTGTCCTAATACTACTGGTTGTGTCATGGACGACCATGGGATTCCTTGTTCCAAACTTGGAGACCCCATGGAATCACTTTTGTCTGATAATGACTTTTTATATTTTTTTTAAAGAAAGTAAATATAACAAAGAATGTATCACCTGAGTAAAACATTTTTAATTTTGTCTAAATAAATGATATCTTGTACTATAAATAGTAATTGGAAAGATAAAAATATTTCCTACATCAAATTATTTTTTTATAATTTTTAGACATTAAATAAATTAAATTATATATGAGACCATGATGATGCAGCGATTACCTCATTATTTAACGATTTAAATAAAATGAAAAGATAATGTAAAATCTAAGACCTACACATGTTAAAAACCTATTGTATGGGTGGATTTCAAACTCTTATAACCTTATACTCGAAATACATCAATGTGGGACCTTTAAAATCCCAAAATCATTTGAAAATAAAGTAACATTTTATACCTTTCCAAGAGTGCCCCTCCTGTCCTCTTATAAAAGGCCCCCACCTCAACCTCCTTACCCACACCTCTCAAGCCTTTGGCTCGGCCAAGCTCTACTCATTTTCTCTCTCCAAATCCATCTACTCATCTAAAAATACTTACCTTAGGCAGGAAGATCTTGAAGAAACACTTTTGGTTCAAACCAAAGGGAGTTACACGATTTAAAGGTAAATACTTCTCTAATGTTCTTTTGTTTTATATTGATTCTACAACCCCCTAAAATCTTTTTATTCATTTCTTTTGTAACAACACCAGTATATACAAAATACTAGGATGTTGTTATAAGAAGGATTAGAGCTACACTTACACACACCAACATCTAATGGTTAACGAACATACTGTTTCCGTGGATGGCGAATTTCTGCCTCACGAAACGATGATTGTTCAATATTATTTTAACAACTTTAAAGGTGGCCATTATGTTGTCACTATATTGATATATGATATATAATATGTTTATGTTTTCCATATGCTTCTTTATTTTTCATTTATGCCATACCTTTATGGTTTCCATTATGGGTAAACGTGATATCTTCATTTTAGGAAGTGCGGACTAACGCCCCCTCAAAGTGATTTGATTGGTTAATACCATATGTGGTACGTATAAAGGATAGATTTAATGATATTATATATGATATTATACTGGAATTATAATATACCTCTATATAATTATGATTTCACTCTATTAAGTAAGAAATAGAAATGAAAGTAAAGTTCATGCGTACATACGACTTACCGTCTCAATGAACGGTGCATTTCATTTCTTACCTCTAAATGTTATGTAATATTATAAATGCATGTATATATTGGATATATATGATATATATGATATCTACATCATGAATATAATTCTGGATATAATGGATATTTTACCCCATGAACAACTTGTAATTATAAAGAGTTTATTTTTCACTCAAGTACCAATGATCGACAAAACGACCATTATTAACATAAATAATTACATAGTGTTCATAACATGGTAATAAGTGATATAAAAGGAATAATGAACTTGAAAAAGGTTATTAAGCAAGTAGAAATTAACTCAAGTTTATTTTTAAGGAGGTTAAAGAACGATCGAGTCAAGTCGGACCTGAGGTATCGGACTTCGTCTCAATCTCCTTTCATTGAGGCATATTTTGTTTTGTACAAAACATTCTTTTATACAGTGTACAAAACCCTTTGACTTTTACGTTTATTCAAAAGGAATCTTTTCTAAACGAAGCATTTTACTAAACGAAAAAGGAATTTTTTTTGTCGTACGTATGCGGCGACAACGACTTCTCCGCCGCCGTGACCATTATTTGAGTTTCGACTTCCTCTACAAGCCATAACATTTTTAAAAATGAAAAATAAATACCATGTTTTAATTTTCTTTTATTTTTGTATTGAAAATGGTTTTCATAATGTTTTTATATCAATGTGTTGTATTGATATCTTGTGATTGAAAAGTGGAAATGTTATGTTTCCTTTATGCATGTTTTATGTGATACGATTATGTTATGGTTCTTGGGAATTATTATGAAGACGGGTGGTTCCATGATAAACTAAGGGCGGGTGAGCCCGATATAGCTCTCCAATGCATTGGGTAATGCGAAGGAGTTAAACGTTAAGGTTTATTCGAAGAGATTTAGGGAATATACTGTGATGGGTATTCCAAACGTAACCAAGAGGGTTACTTACTATGTAAGAATGTTATGAATGCCTCAAGTTACCTTTATCTCTTATGATTTCTATGATTTATTCATGATTTGATGAGGTATGTTAAAATTCTTATGTTTTATGAGTAAAGTATGATTTCATACATGGACTAATGTTTTCTTTTCGTACTTTTATATCCCTTTCTGAGCTTTTTATGCTCATCCCATGTTTTTGAAATGTTTTTCATAGGTCAAGGGAAAGGTACATGATGTGAGGATAGTGTCAAGGAAGTGTTAATAAAGAATCCATGTTTTATTTTAAATATTTTTCTGTTGATGGGAAAAATGAATACTATCTTTTATGTAACCACTTTGATTAAATGTGGAATGTAATGCATGTTTTATGATCTAATTCTCTAAAACTCTAAACCTGAAAAGATCCTCAACATGTGTTCTTTAAGTAACTCAAGATTAAGTAATGTTTAAGGCTGGGGCATTATAATAATTCTTGAATTATCGTTGTAATACATGTCATACCAGGAATCATGTGTCACAAGGAAGTTATGAAAAATATCCTTTTTAGTCCAAGTCAATAAAACACCCCCCTATAAATTTATTAATGAATTAATAAGTAATCACACTATTATAAATAAATAACCAATAACACTATCCCAAATAGACTACACTTTCACTATGGGGAGATAAATTCATCACCATAAAAATTCTATATCAGTAACAGAATTATATTATTAAAGATGATATGAGAACATGACAATAAATTCCAAAGAGACCTTTTAGGATATATATATAAATATCTAATTGGATGACCAAATATCTCAAAAATGATCTTATTAGGTCCAGAAGTTTGAAATGAATGTAATAATTTTTTTTACCCAATTCTTAACCGAAATTCATCCCTAGACACTCATGAAAACTTTACTAATCAATGGTGTCATGTGGAATACAACCAAATTCCCTATAAACCATTCATTGATCATTTCAGTTCTCATTGACCATCCCAAATCCCCACTATTCAATCCATGTGATCCTTTTAATGAAAAAACCACAATGAAATGGATTGAGTCAAACCACCAAAAACCCTTCTAGTCAACTCAATCACATTGATTAGATTTTCCCATGTTTTACTTTATGTAATCATTCCCACTTTTAAATAAAGTTTCATGTGACCCTTACACAACTATCAAGCGAAATATTAGCTGATCAAGAAAACACCACCAACTCATAGCTGGACTCCACCCATCTTTTTTTGAGCTTTTTATATCTCAATGTGTATAACTTATACCCTAGACTGATAATGCATATGTTAGGTTTCATAATTTAATAGTTGGTTCATTTCATCATGAGTATCACAAAAATTTATGTTTCAATACTTGATTCGAACAATAAATCCATAAAAAGATAGAGAGAATTATTAAATCAAGAAAACTTATTCCATTAATATCCTTTAATATATATATCATATAATTTTTTGGTTTCTATCCTTATATTTGTTTCATAATGATATAACGTAATTTTATACAATATTCAATTTAAATAATCATTGAATAAAGTTTTTCTAAAATTTATCTTAAATGGAATCTAAAAATTTTTATATGATATCTCTAAAATTTAATTTATAATATTTAAAATATTACACCATTTAATAATTTCAAGAGAATAAATCAAAATATAAATTCCATTCATCATGAATTAAATGTTTGAGCATCAAAAACATAGGGAATTGTTTGGGGATATCTAATTACTCTCTATGAATAACCTTAATCCATAGTTTAGATTGATGTCATTGAAATGTCATTATATTAATATCTATTTTATCAATACAACTTTTGAAATATGTATATAATATATCCATAAAATAATAAATATCATTTGGATTTGATGAAAAATAAATAAAAACAATTAAATTCAATTAAAAGAACTATACGATAGAATAAATAATTCTTTTTATCTCTTGAATTATCTCAACTCTTATAGAGTATTCCATCAATAGTGAATGTCTAGTTCTAGTGTTTCCATTATGACTATCTATGAAGAGTTAATTTATAAAGATAATTATGTATAAAATCGTAATTTAGATAAATATATCATTTATTTAAAAATTCACTACTAATAGTAAATATTCTAATGAATATAGAAAATTTCAAAACTCTCAACCCAAAGGTATAGACTAAAGGAAGAAGTCTGTTATATAATTTTTCACTTTGTAAAAGAGAAAATTATAGTTTTAACAATTTCATTAAAATATATTATATTTATTTAAAAAAATATAGGATTTCCCATCTTTCCAAATTCCTATGTTATGATTCCTAATTTTTACTCCATTTTAAATTATTAAACTTATTAATTTGAGAAAATTAATTTATAAATTATAACATAATATATTGAATATTTTTTTTGTAAAAATGTATTTTTTTACATTAAGCATATTTATTTTTATTTTATAAAAATTAATAACAAAATAATTCTTAAAATATTCATTAATATGTTTGAACAAAATATTATAATCACAATATATATTTTATTTATTTATATAAAAATACACAACACTCCAAAATAATAATCCTTTGAAAATATACATTATTAGAAAAATCCCAAAAATTAACCACAAGGAAATTTCATATTCCGAATCCATAAATGATGTATGTTTTATAAAATTTAAAATATTAAAATTTATAAATATATGTTTTAAATATATTTTTGAATAAAATATTTTTTTACTATACTATAATTATGAGGTTATAGAATATTCATTTTGTTTCTAATATTTTTAGGGATATAGTGTTTTCCTTCTATTAAAGAGTCTCAAGTCTTACTCTTGTATCTAGCTTGTGGAAATCAATAATGTGCCATGGGACTTACTATGGGATGACCTAGGTGATGTGTAATATTGAAACGGTTTGGTTTGTGAGAGGCCTCTGATACTATTTGGTAAATTTTTGGATAAAATTATATAAATGACTCCCAATCTGTAGTCTATATATGACCTCATTTGTACACCCCCATATGATAGAGGCTTTTGTCTAGTTATAAGAGTCTATGATCCACATGAGTTATATGATAATCTATATATCTTTACCATCAATAAGAAATAAATATTGAAACCTAATCGATAACAACATATCATAATACATTATCTTAGAACAACAACCTATGAAAACCATAACTGAATGACATAGACCCATTCCATAAAAAATAAATAATTAAGTTCATATATTAATACAACCCAATAGATCACCCTTTAGGGTATTAAAATATCTAAATAATTAAAATAATGGGATAAAACTACACTAGATGATCCACTATCAACCTTGAGCCTCACCTCAACCCCATATCTAATCCCTATCGAGCTTCTCCAACAAAACCAACCATGCAACTTATCATTATACTTGAAATACAAACATAAGGAATTCACACACACAAGGGTACCCAATGAATGGTGTGAGCATCAAACTCAATGGGTGATAGAAATGAATCTTAAATATATTCCATCATTTATAATGTATACACCAGGAAAATTAAATTTTTAGAACATGCACCGCATTCAAGAAAATATATTGGGTCATCATGTACTAACTAGAAAACCACAACAACAAATAATACCTTGCCTGATATCCTTTAGGAAACCATAAAAATTATAGTTTCATGTCCTTAGGAGCCCATCAAGGTAAAGGTAAGAGGTATCCAGACCTGGGTGTATAGATAAATCCTCTACCTCGACCAACACTTGAAAAAACCTAGCCCATACCAAAGTAACTGTCGCTGATAGCATTGAAAATAGATCCTTAGAAGAGTCAAATATTTCCATCCTCATACATGAGTTAAACCACCAACATGAGTCATGTCTCATTTTAAGTCTTATTTATCATAAGTGAATTAATGGGAGGTAATAACATAGAAAACCTCCCACATGAGTCAAACCACCAATATGAGGTAGGTCCCATGGATAACGAAATATGCAGGAAGCAGATATTTATGAGGGAAATGATAGAGTAAAACTATAACACGAACCAAACCACTAACTTGAGGTAGGTCTCATTGATAATAACATAGAATGGAAGTAAATTCCAAGTAGTAGAATAACAGGTAAAAGCTTCCACATAAGCCAAACCACCAACTCCAGGTAGGCCCCATGGATAATCGTATCCACATATAGTAGATCCTAAGAAAGGAAATAACAACTCTAACCTCTGACATGAACTGAACCACCAACCTACGGCTAGTACCATGGATAATATTCATATCACATGTGGTGTCAAACCCAATGAGGACTTACATAATTTATAAAAAATGATCAAAAAGGTAGTATAACTATATACCCTTATATCTTGGTCTCTGGCCTCAAACTCATCAACAACTACAATAACTTATTTAGGAAACAGATCAAGAAAAAACATGGTTAGAACCACCATACTCTTTTTCCAAATTTTACTGATATCCATACGTAGCTCTTTTCTAGAGGACAACTTATAATCCACCCAACCAACCCACTCTTACCAGATAACACATGGTATTATCTAAATGGAAACCCATAGTTAGAACAATAACCCATTGTAATCCTGTGGCCCTCAAGACAAAACTAGGCCACACAACCTGATACCGAAATTATACTCTACCACACCATGTAACTACATTGTCATAATAATCTCTTTATAAGTCATGTTCTCATTTCCATCACATAAATCTAAAAGAGGTGCATAAAATCCATCCATCTAGAGAACACCCTCCTCACCACACTATACCTAACCTAGAGAACTCATCACACTCAGTTCTAAAAATAAGACTCTATGATACCCTCATGAGGGTTCTCCCAACCATAAATAGGATGAACCAAATTCTTTCCCATCCTCTATAAGAGTTATCCCATCATATCTACAATATTAGCCCCATGGAAACATACATATGATAATAAAAAAATCATTTCAAGACTGAATATTTACTCCAATGTCATCATATACTCAACTAGAATCCTGCCTGCCTGAATGCCCAAAAGGCCTTCATTTTTTATTGATTTTTGATAACCCCCCTTTGATGGGATGAGGGGGAACCCTTACAAGGCCCATAGGCTCAGAGATTACATGGCCCGTAGGCTTTATGATATTACATGACCCGAAGGACATAGGGAATTCAACCAGACTATCTACAAGGAACTACCCCTCCCCAGCACCTGAATCCTGATAGTAGCTCTCCACCTTTGCATGAACTTTTTTCTAGGATTCCCATGCATGCAAAGGCTGATACCGATGTCATATCCATACCCTCTCATTCTAACAATCAATTTGGCTCTGCTCGGGTATGTGCACATGCTCTGAATCCTCTTCTGGGGCTGCTCCTTTTTTGTAGTGTGTTTGGGGCCTGCATTCATGTGGCCCGAAGGCCTTGGGGTGGACCTAAGGCCTTATAGTATCCCGAAGGCCTTGAGAATCCACTGGCCCGAAGACCTTGGGTTGCCCGAAAGCCTTGCAGGACCCAAGGACCAAACCGGTGGCCCGAAGGCCCAGATGGATGAATAGTTCCGGATGCTACAGTACCGAATAGTGCCTGCTACAGTAGTCAGAAATATGCCTCCACCTGGATTTGATCTCGGGTCTCTTGGATGCACCTAGAGAGTCCTCACCAACTGGGCTGAGGCTCATGTGCTACCCAGTTATACACAACTAGCATCTTCATCCCATTAAAATGTAGTCAATGGAATATTCTAAATCACATAATATATGGTGGATTACATTCCCCAATTTTAGGAGGGTCCACAACACCATAACTATCTACTATATAAACTCTCAGTCCCCATTAAGCTTAATCAGACCCAAATCACCATACAGAACTATATAATATAATCATATAGATAAGTATTTTATGGACCACCAACCATGATATTAGAGTTACTATCCATTAATTGTACATTCCATAAATCATCAGTCCCTCGACCCCTATCACATACAAAAAATACATTAAAAATAATTACAAGCATTTATATTTAATTATTCATTTTAACCAAAAGTGGAATAATCACTAAAAACTCACTAGGTTGCCTCCCATAGATGAATCCTTAAGAAATATCATGCCAAAAACCATGAAATTCTTACATCACACCTAAAATTAAAATTTCCAGTAATTGACACTAAATTAATAGTCAATTTTTAAAGAAATTGTTTAATTCTTTGTAATAACTCACCAATAAACATACATATATTGAAATTGAATAAAACTAGCAATTTTGACCTCCTTTAAACTTCCTCTAGCTGTTGGAACATGCATCCACATCATATAAATAAAATTTTATAATTTTATAATAGAATCATAATTTAATCCCTAACTCAACATCCCAATCTTAGAGGAAGGTAAAGGGGATGAACAAGAGAAGATGAATATGGATATTTTTCTTGAACTAACACAAAGAAATGAGTTGATATCACATAACATTAATGTTGGGAAATGAGGGATAAAGAGGGAGGATGAGGGTCTCCCTCCCCAAGTTATCATCTACTAGAGAAAGTAATCCTTGAATGGGAATGAAATAGGGGAACTAGAAATGAACCATTTCCCATCTAAAAATAGAACAAGAGGGTTATTATGACATGAAAAAGGGGATTATGGTCTAACTCTCCACTCATGGGTAAATATTACGATGTGACTATATGGTATGCATCAAAATTATACTCTTTAGGGATGAATTAAGAATAATCTATGAGGTGCTTCATGATGTATCCCCTATAGGCTATAGTGTGACGCCAACTGACTAGAACTCATGGAGAAACAACTTAGATATAATGTGACCTACCCTTACTGAAATAATTAATCATAAATAACCTATTTACCATGTCATAATACCCCCCACTATGACGTGATTTATCAAGTGAACCAAAGTAAATACCCCCAAATATTCAGACCAAGTAAAGTTTTAACCCCTCTATGGCACAATGAATGGTACCTTCCTTATTCCATTCCATAAAACGCTTATTTTCAATATACCTTTTGATTTATATCCATATTTCATCTTACCTACTACAATACCATCCCCACGAGCCTCTTCCAAAAATGGAAACTCCTAATAGGAAACAAAACTATATTAAATTAACACTCAAAGATCAAGTGACATGGTTAGAACCACTAAATTCTAACCTCCAAACTCCCAAATATAAGAAAATAAAATTCTCCAGAAAAACATCAATATCTAATGACAATGGTAATTATTCTCATTAATATTTTATTTTTCATAGACTCTTTTAAAAAATAAAATGGTGTGAGTATCTGATGAGATGTTGATTTAGATTATTAGTATATTTATATTTAAATTATGTTTATAAAAAATCTATTATGTAATTTTCTTAAATATAATCTCAATTAATTTATTTCCCGAGTCATTATATTAAATAATATATTAATATCAAAATTTCATAAGTCCTAGAGAAAAATTTATCTATTCAATAAATTCATTGTTATTTTGGTAGATAATTTCATATAATTTCCCCCATGATATTGTAGAATAATTTAATAAGTAATGAATTTTACATATTCGTGTTATCAATCATCTATTCAATTCCTATTTTTCATAACATAACCCAAACTCAGTGAGACATTGATTGAGTAAACAATGTGATTACATTGTTCCTCCCTAATACCAACTTTAATAGACCATGGTTTGAAAACAACATTTGGTTTTCTAAATCATAAAAATTGGATATAATAATATTTACCTAAAAATTAACAATTATAAATACAAATAAACCATATGAACAAACATAAATATAAAAAATATAATGATAATATCAATAAAACTAGTAATAATATCAAACACTAAACAATACATGCACAATAAACAGAATATTGAAAATAATTTAAATGATCCCAAAAATAACCCCTAATAAAATCTCAAAGGAAAGGGGGAAATGGTAAATAAAATTAAACTATCATATTACTATAGACTATAGTATTCCCCAATAGTAACTCCTAGTGACATCTCCAAAACAACAATGTCGATAGATCCACCAAAATGTCACAAAGACCTACATTAGCAAGAATTCTATCATGAGAGTGATATGTACAACATTTTTAAATTATATTTTTATCTCATGAGAGTGATATAATACTATGGAAAATGAATAAAATATTACAAGATGAAATACAATAGTTCTAAATAAACAAATATATATTTTCATTCAATACCCATTTAACATTTCATAAAACACTGAGAAACATGTATATCACCAAAATAAATATCACATAGAAATATGTACAACATTTCATATCACACATGCCACTAAAAACTCATACCAAAAGATAATTTGAATCACACATCAACTTTATAAATCACGATCTATACCATATGAAGTCAACATGGGTTATTATAACTATCTAGACACACATATTTTATAAAAAATACCCATTGTCTACAATACTTGATACCACTCACAAGGATAATACAATCACATAATTTGCAAACAATTCTTAATTTTAAATTAACCCTTACAATATAGTCAATCATGTCTCAAGTTATAAAATACATAAACTATAATCCTAACCTCACGGAAAGGGAATAATGGAATGACAACTTACCATATAGTATCCTACACATGTAATATATGTTAGGTCATACCCCATCATAATAACCAATGGCGATATTAAATCATTAGAAATTTTTCATAAATTTTAAATAGTTATAATATCATGAATTAATTTATATGATCATATATATATACCATATAATAATATTAAAAAAATTACATCATAAAATAAAATATCATGAAAAATATAAAAAAAATTCTAGTGGTACTCGAGACAAAAAAAATAAAAACAAAGCTCTATACCACTACCATATTAGTAATTTTTTTGGGCTATAAACCAAGTCAAAAATCATTGGTAATCTCATAAAACAAAAATATTAATCCTTGATCCATTTATATGAGGTGATAAAGATATTTCTATTATTCCAAATAGATTCTCTAAATTTATCCTCATATCATCAACTCCAAGAAATATCTCAAGTCACCTAAAAAAGGTAATGTATCCTTAACTCATAAATGATTAAAACAATGAAAAGTTATATGGGGAAACATAACATGAATGAAACAACTATAACAATTTATTTATATATATATTTAACCACTGCCAAAATAGAATAAGATATCTAAAATAATGAAAAAACAATGAATCATATAACTAATAACATTTGAGTCCTAAAAAACATGGAAAACTCACAAATAAAAAATCACAACACATTTATAACCACAAAAGGATGGTATTACATGCCATTAATTTATGAGATGTTACATATGGTTAACATAGAATTTAATACTATGGGTAAAATATTAGAAATAAAAACATACAATGATTAATAAAGATAACTAATATCTACCATATTATTATATCCATTAACACTTTAAATAACATTGACAGAAATTAACGAGGAAAAATCCTTTATCATTATAACATCAATAAATAAATTAAAAAAATAACCATTTAATATGAATCAATTTTTTATAATATTATTCATTTATTCCTTGAAGAGATCATGAGAATAAATGTGATGGAAATAAATATGTAATTTAAAGATCTCATAGAATTCTAGAATTAATATAAAATCGTTAGGTACCAGGTGAATTATCATTAGGTACCCTTAAACACCTATGTATTATTGGTAAGAATAAATTTACCTGATGGTAGGGGTATTATCCTATAAAGGTCATTTTATAATAATTATATTATTCAAAATAAACTACACTTACATAAAAAAAACTAAATAAATCATGATGGAATCATATAATTATTTAAAATCTAAATATTTGTGCCTAATTTCTGAAACATTATTAGATAAATACTTAGCATGATTTAATCTAAAATATTTATTGAATTATAAAGGATAAAATATGTGATTAAAATATTTTATCAAAAAAATCTATTTCTAGCTCTAGAACAATAATAAAATTTAAATACCAATTCTAATTATTCATTTGAACTTATCAAAACAAAACATCTGAATAATAATCTAAGAATCAACATGGTTGAGTCACGTGAATGTCTAATCTTTATATATTTTCAATCATATAAATAAATAAATAAATAATATTTTTTAATATGGAAATCATTAACTTGATGAACTCTCTTAACATGAATTTAACCCATTGATATTTTTACTCAAATAAAGATCCAAGATTAAAAATTAATATATTTATTGGATTTAATTAATCTTAATAAAAGGAATCACTATAAAGATGAAAAAAACGTAATGAATTTATTATAATGGGATAATTTAGAAAATATGAAGAGAGTGAAAGTTCCATAACCATTGATCACCATTACAGATTGTAAATAATTTACAATAGGGATTTGTGATTATAGAGGCTTAAAATTAAACACTTCATCAAAAAGATTTATTAACACTATAATTAGATTTTAAAAAGAAATTATTTCCCTAACACTTTAACAGACTTATGTACATCATAGTTGGAAAAAGAAGAAATAATATTAAAATTATATGTCACTAGAACCCATAAAAACACACAATCATAAAATAAATGTTATGATTATAATTTTATTTAAAACCATCAATCATATTTAATATTTACAATTTTACTTCAAAGTGAAAATAACCAATTAATGTATAAAACATTAAAAAAATACTAAAAATGAATATTTAAGTGAACACATAACCTTATTCCTATTTAAATTATTATTCTATTATAGATTCTAATATATCTATAGAGAAATAAGGATAAGAGTGAAAATGGAAATCATAATGATTCTATAAATGATCATCATAAAAGAACCGACAAGAATATAAAAATTAATGATAAGAACAATAATGAATATATTGATTCCATGATCTAAAAACCATGAATTAAAACATATACTCAAATAATAACCAAAAGGTTTAAATAAAAAAAATAAGAATTTCAAAAATAGAATTAAAAAATCAAGACATTCAATTTAAGAAAATTTACAGTTACTTTTCTAATAAAATTACCATAAAATATGAAAAATCCAATACATATGTATATATATATATTAAATTAAGATAATGTTGATACCTATATTTCATCGTGATAAAAAATGTATAATAGACTAAAAATATTATCAATCCCAAAAATAATATTATAGTTTATGGTGTGTTTTATGGATATAATAGTTAATAAATGACTAATATTATGTTTCAAGGAGTTGAGGAAAATTTTATTAGAGTCTATAAGTTGAAAAATAAAATGTGTTAATGAAAACCAAAACCATGCTATCATACTTGGGAAAATAACCATGGTCTAGTAGAAAGTTTCCATTTTAAGAATGTGTTACTATAAAACCATGTTTCTTATTTTATTTACCATGACCTGGAAAATGAAATTGTACTCTAAATTAATGTTTATTGGAGAATTTATTTTTCAATGATATGATATTCCTTGTATTATAGAATAACGATATGTTTTTGTGGTTTCTATAGGATAGAAGGCCTATTTATGTAGCCTTATATGATGTTTCTAAAGATAATATAGCTCCCCTATCCTTATGATTATTTTTTCTAAGATAGAAAACCATTCCATGGTGTGTTTTAAATAATCATGGTAAATGAAAATGGATAAATCTAAAATTAAAAAATTAAATGAAAAGTTATTTATGACTTGATTCCTAGATATGGGTTTTTGATAAAATCATTGATAAATAGTGATGTTGAATAAAATAAAATAAATATTTGATTTGATTTTAATATATATATATATATGTACTTTTTTATCTAATATAAACGTTGAAATATTGGATATAAAAATTAAGATTTCAATAGATTTTCAAGGACTAAATTAATGTTTATTTTATTATATATTAATATATAAATAATATAAAAAAATATAATGGATATTAACATGATTATTGGATATATCTATTTATAAATATATTTAATATGAAAAGAAAAATATTAAATCAAAAAATATAAAAGAGAATACATAGAGTTATTAGTGGGGAAATAAGATATTGTGTGATGATTCTGTTGAAGTAGATATGTATTTCATATAGACATAATTGTTTAGAAAACATTAAAGGATAAATTAGATAAAGTAAAATATTTCACATATATACCAATGGTGTAATACCTCTATATGTGTTTAGAGATATATTATAATTTATATAATACAAATTATGGTAAGAGAAAAAACACTTTGGGGATAGCGAGCCTACTCAAAACCTATTGTAATCTATTATTGGTTATAGTTATTCGAGTGGTAAAACCATGATTCATTAATACTATATAAATTTTCAATCACATTAGAGTTTATCCATGTAAATTGTGTTATTTAATCACTTTATTAAAAAAATTATTCTAATAGAGATTTAAAAGTTATATCTAAAAATATTATCACAATCTAAAATGGAATAAATTGAAAAATGATCCAATTAATCAACATTTATTCACCACCCCTCTAAGGGTATTTTTATAATTGGTCTAAAACATGGTAATAAAACATTAATGATTTTTTACTAGTATATTTTATGTCTATGTGCAGATCATGATGAATCTGGTAAAATATAAAGGTATTAAATTCCTTGATGAAAGGAAAATTCAAATATATAAGAACCAATTGTAATAATATATTTTATCATATGGAATATATGTTTTTATTTCTATGATATATAAATTCAATATGAGATACCTGACCGATATATCTATTAATAGAATAGATTTCAAGAAAATTGATATGCATAACAAAAAGTTGAATTTCCTCTAGGGATTAAAATCCTATTCTATGTGTATAAAGTAAATTTCAATAAAAAATTCAATGAGATTTGAGGGAATATCTATTGAACATTTATTATAGGGTTTTGATGGTCAAGAAAGAAAATAAAACACTTCATAATTTATGAAAAATTTTGATGGATTTAACATGCTATATATGAGATATATTATTATTTTCCTTAAGTAATACATCTAAGAATTAGGATACATTCATATACTTGGCGAATTCATTGAATATATGATCATTGTGAAATGAACTCAGTGAAGATTATATATGTTCCTCAATCCAATATTTTTTGTTAATAATAAAAGAGATCTCAAAATAATTTCCTTATAAAATCTTTAGTTAACAAAAAAAATATACGATGAGAATGAAGAAGGATAATTCCCCAAATGAAAATAAGATAAATGATATCAAATTTAAATAAAATAGAAATTTTAATATAAACGATTATATTAATGTTGAAGAAGTTAATGAAGTAATTTTTTCCCACTTTTATAATATATAAAATGGGAACTAAATCATGAATAATAAACTTCCACTTTAATTTTTTTTATGTGTAAAATATTCGATAATATTTAATAATTTTTCAATGGAAATCTAAGGGGACTAGGAGAAAGTGGAATCTATAAAAATATATTTGATAAAGAAATAAGATTGAGGAAAAAATGATGAGTTATATCTCAAAAGTGGAACATTAAGTCTCACGAATAAGGATCATTTGATGAGTTAAAAATTGGATAAGTCAAAGGCTATAATTTTGAGACTTTGGTTGTTATAATTAAATAACAAAAATAAGAATAGGTCAATATTGAAGACCATGATGGGAAATGATTTGTTGACTTAAATTTTAATTTCCAGAATACATTGGATGGGATTGGTGTAAAAAGTATATAAATAAAAATATTGATTATTAGTGAATATAATGTTTATATATAACAAAAATATGAATATATTGATGTCATTAATAGAGAATAAAAAAATTTTATATTTGAAAATTATAAAAATCCAAAAATGTTTATTTAGTTGAAAAAAAATTAAAATAAAAATTAATAGTCATTGAGATCATAACCTTAGCACTGAATGATATATTCAATATTCAATATAATATTGAGTTTTATTGTAACACCCCAAGATTTCATAGTGTGTTATTTTTTCAAAATAATTTAATAACTGGAACTACACGCAACACCGGGTTCAAGCGCACCATGACATACCAAACAAGCCGTTAAAAAGAGGTTATGAATAGTATTAACTAAATTTTAAACTTTATATAATCCTTATAATTTTAGAATCCATATTATCAGTTTCTTAGACATAATGTAAGAACAAATTCATTTTCAGTACTGCACTTTTACCAACTTTTAATAGTGAACCCTTTTTAAATAAAATATTTTAAACCTTTTTACTAAATACGGACATCAAAAATTTAAAATGTAACACCCCAAGCTTCTACGGTACGCTTCTCTTTGAATAATGTGATAGAGTGTGTTTTACGCAACACCGAGTTCTAACACACCATAACCAATCAAACTAGCCGTTATGAATAGTAATACATACTTTTTGAAATTATATATATTTTATATTTCAAAATGGACTTCATTTTTGGATTCAGAATATCAAATTTAGCCTAAGGTGAAATTTTGGTACTTTTCAGATAACTTTAATATTTTGATGAATAGTGACAATTACTAAATTTAATTAAAAACAACTTTTTTAATCAAAATAACTAATAGTGATAAATTATGAATTTGAGTGGTTTTAAAGTATATTTAGAATATATTTTTACCGTTTAATATAATTTTGGTCATTGGACATAATTTTACAATTAAACCGGACATAAACAAGTGTCAATCATTTGATAGTTATTATCTCTTAAAAACACGCTTTTTGTTTTAACAACGGGAATTAATTTTAAATTAATTTCTGCCACTTCTATGTTTTGAATTTGAAAAAATGTATTCCATATTTTGAATCAGGATGTTCATATTGTGTGAATAGGTAACTTTTATTTTTAGACATTGTGAATAATTACTGCGGTAAATATTTTATTTACCATGGTTAAAGGGTAAATCCGGTAAATAAGGGTTAAAAACATAATATTATAATAATACAAAATTATCCTAAAATGTGTCCTAACCTTATTTATTGATACCTTTCCGACCATGGGCATCTTTGGGTCGATTTTGGGACCCCATGAAGCCAGTTGTAGGTGATAGGGACACTTTATTTTAATTAAGTTAAAATTAATACAAAAATGACACAATCATATATTTTTTAGAAAACCAATTTTTACATAGGGTTATATATTTTGTAATTTCGACTATAAATATTCATTAGAAAGCTAAAACAGTTTCCTACATAATGATATTTTATTTATAATTTTTAGACATTAAATAATTTAATTTATATATGACACAATGATGATGCAGTAATTACCTAATTAATGGAAAATTAGAATAATTGATATTATAAATACCCAAATAAATATAATTTGAGACTTTTAATGAATTAAACTAATTTTATAGGATAATTTGACGTATTGGGATTGATTTAATTCACTTTTTTGAAGTAATCATTCTGTTATGAGTTTCACAAAAATCAACTATTGAATAGTGTCAAAATTGTCATAAAAGTGTTTTTAAAACAAATATTATATTATTAATTGATATTAAATCCCTAAAAATCTAAGGTTCGGCCAGGAGACTTATATCATGATATTTGTATCATTAATGGACCACTTGGGGGTCGCTTGGATGTATATAGTAAGTTTATTAACCATATAATATAAAAATAGAAAGAGACATTGTAAAAGTGAAACAAATTAACTTAGAGTTACTACTTAAAGATAAGGTTAATATAAGAACCCAAAACTGTCTAAATTCTATTGGTTGCGTGGTTTTAGACCTATCCCCACCTTAACCTTTGAATAATCAACTTTGGAGTTATTAGAAACTGAATATGAATTTATTATAAATTAATATTTCTAGTTTTTCAAAATGTACCCCTCATCCCACTTATAAAAGGGCACTCCTTCTCATTTCTTCACACCTTAAAAGCATTTTGGTTCAGCCAAACTCTACCCAAATACTCTCCAAACTTCTCTCACTACAACCTAGAGGCCTTAGTTTGATAAGAAAGACAACCTAAGGATCCCTTTTGATCAAATCAAAAGGAAGATCCCGAAGAAGAGGTGATAACTTCACCAACCTTTTCCAAGTTCCTTTCTTCTTACACTTCTTCTTCCTTTGTTATTACCATTCTAAAATAATAAATACAGTATCATATATATACTGTGATGTTATTATAAATATGGTACAACCATATTCAGTATTCTATCCACCTTTTGAATAACATTTCACCATACGTGCGTACGTACGGCTTACCGTCTCCACGTCGTGGTGTAATTGTTATTCAATAAATTATTATTTGGATGAGTATAATAATGATGTGTAACTCATGAAAATAATAAATATAACATGTTAATGATTATATATATATGATATACCATCCATTTATATATTATTTTAATATCAAAAGAATGATATTGTCACTCGTGCGTACGTACGGACTACCGTCTCCACGAACGCGATGAGATTCATTCTCCATCATATCCATTCAAATATAATTATCATTTGATAATTTAAAAATGATGGTTAGAGAATTGATATAATTCTGGATATGAATAATATACAACCTATCCATTACAAACATGGATTACGTAAAAAAAAATATAAAAGAAAACGAGTAAGTTAACACCCGAAACAACGATAATACTAAGATATTACTAACAAATCAATGTTAAAAGATCATATATGATATCATATTAATGTATATGATTCTCCTATAATTTAATAACAATTATTTCACCATTATACAGGTGGTTAACCTACCCCAACCAAGGAAAAGTATAAGGTAAGGGTTATTTCACAATCTCTTCATTATCTAAGGTTGTTTATACGTAATAATATACTGGGATCTCTTTATCATCCACATCCATGTTTCTTAAAAATGTATTTCAAAACATTTTTACTATTTAATAGAATATGGGTTAAAGTCATTTATACCCTTGTTTTAATTTTTATAATAGGTTTATAAAATAATCTTTCCATCATTTTCCAAACAAGGTGCTTTTAACCTTTTCGACAGAATTAAGGTAAGAATGTATTTTTTTAACTTATACGGTGGGTGCGGCTATTTTCCACCATTATAAAATCTTTGAAGCTTCCCTTACAAGCTAATAAGAATATTTTCAATGTAAATGTTTTATTTTATAATTATGTGACTTTTAAATTATTTCAAAATGAATATTTTAAGAATTTGTGAAAGGTACTCTTTATCAAGATCATAATTTTAAATGTTTTAATGATTTGTATTTCTAAATATTTTAATTAATGTCCATGTTTTCAAAATTAGTTTAAGGATTTATTTATATGGACATGAATGTTTTGAAATGATATTTATTTTCAAAAGTTTCAAAGTGGTATGGGACACTTTGATTCAAAAATCTCTCTTAAATTACTTCCTTTATAAATGTGTGACTTTTCATTGATTTTGAGAAAAGAGATATTTCTCTCAAATAGTTTTGATTTCATCTATTTCAACATCCTTTGATGGATTTTAAGCTTATTTGAAGTTGATTTATTATGACACAACACTTTTTTATTGTATTGAAGGTTTTGTGATATGTTTTTACTGTGGATGTGTTATTTTTATACCATTCATTGTTTATGGAGAAAGTATTGACATTTCGTATGCTAGTTTTAATACGAATGTTTATGTTATGTTTAAACCTTTTCATATGGGAAGGCATTGGACTTAATAAGTGACGGGTGGAGCCCGCTATAGCTCCTCGATGCATCGGTAGGTCTCATGAGACAAACTAGTGTCTTGGCACAAGGCCTTGGAAAAATTTTATTTGTAGTCTTGGCACGAGGCCTTGGCTATGTGGTTATGATAGTCTAGCATTATGCATTCCATCATTATGAAAGTGGTTATTGATATTGCATGCGATTATCTGATTAGTAGAATATCCATGTGAATAAGTAAATGGCATTATTTCATTTTACCTTTTCCATACTATGTTGAAGTTCAAGTTTAAAAGGCTTTTGTTTTAGTTATACATTGCCTTAAATGTTTATGCTTATTTTTGAAAGTTTCCTCTATACTGTTATCCTTACTGGGAATTTGAGCTCACCCCTTTTCTATGTTTTATTTTTCCCAGGATGCGAAGAAGTAAGTTATGAATGACCTGCAGGGATCGTATGTGGGGATATGAGTGTGGGATATGGAGATTATGTTGTTGTAGTAGTTTTTCACTTTATGATGTAATGTAAAACTTTATGAATATATCTAGTGTTTCCCAGGCTACTAAACCAATCGGTCTTTCAATATTTGATCTTTCTTGTGATCATGACAATGTTATGTAATAATGCACCGACTATGGGTAACTGGGATCGGGACGTTACAGTTGGTATCAGAGGAAGTTTAGTAAAAACCTTGGAAGCTATATTTAGATAATCTCTGATTAGAGCACGTAGACCTAAGATGAACATTGAGGATTAGTATAGAAGAACTTCCTAGAATTTTGGTATTGTAATGATTTTGTGAGTTTTTCGAGCCATACATCCCTCTCTGGATACGAGCAGGTAGAGGCGGCTCTGGCACAGATGTACTTAGGGGTAAAACTCAAAAACACCACTTTGAGCTCGACTCGAATGGGAACTGGTGCACGAAAACGGGCCTTGCTGCACTCTTGGTTACGACACTGCCAGGGGATATGTGTAGGATAACTCTCATTTTCTTTACAAACCATTATGAAGGGTTTATGAGTATATACTTCCTCAAAGGAGACATTTTTATGATTATGGATTATATCCATAAACTATTTAATTCATGTTATGTGTTTTACAAGTTTGGGATTAGGTATTGTTATTCATAAACTAATCTAATGTATGCCATTTTTTAGAAATGGCACCCAGTAGAAGGAATGAGAACTCTAGCAATGCACATGATACAAAGAGAAATAAGGATCATATATTTCATGGTCTTAAGCAAGAATTTATAAGAGAAATAGTCTCGCATGTATTATCATCATATGAAGAAATAATATCATGTGTTGATAAGATAAGTAAAGAGTTTGCTGAGTCCTATGGCTTTGAAGGGAAGGAATAGAAGAAAAGGATGGAAGAGAGAAAGATGGATAAAGGGAAGAGGGAAAATAATAATTTTCCCATATGTGACAACTGTGGAAAGAAACACCCTGTAACTTTCCTGAAAGGAATGGGAGTTTGTTATAAGTGTGGAGGAAAAGGGCACAAAGTACGTGACTGCAAGGGTATGAAAATGGTTTCAAATGTACAATGATTCATTTGCAAGGATTTTGGACACTACGTGAACCTATGTCCCAGTCATCAGACTATGCCGCAAATGATGCTATTGGATAATAATCAAGTTATGATACAACCATAGATGAAGAGGAATGATTAGAGTTCTTATGTTGATTATGTCATTTGAGTGTTGTATCAACAATGTACTTGTTATAATAATTATGGAGTATATAAGGATTGTACTGCAGTACTATTTCATTAAGGACTTGAGATTGTGTGGAACAAAGAAAAGTGACTCAATAGCAGGTTAAATTTTTGGAAAATATATGGTTGAGATAAAGATAAACCATAATATAGTTCTAATACCGAGGTAGTGATTTTAGAATAATACATGATTTATTTGGATAAATTATATTGGATATTCTTGACTACCTTGAAGCTGATTAAAGATTTTTATATTCCATCATTGTTGGGGTTTAAAACATTTTTGGATTGATGAAGTATATCCAGCATTCTATATGGAATAAGGGAGCATGAATGTAATCAATAAGGATTATGGTACTTAAGGATGTTTCAGTGTTTTAAAATAATACATGATGAAGGTATTAATATGCTATTACAGGGTAAAAAGGATCTACATTATGTTTAACTTCCTTATAAATTATGGACTGTGAGTTTGGACAGAAGTATTTTGGATAAATTCTAGTTTGAGATTAATTTTGTATTGACATAAAAGGACAACCCGGAGGTCGGGCACCAACCCGTCGCGACCGGGAAGGCCGCGAGACTTGAACCCACAACCGAAGGGCGACAAGGGTGTATCACCTACCACTGGCCCACGAGATGTCCTGGATTAAATAATGTAGTTTTTTTAAAAGATCTGGTAGATGAATTATAAATTCATTTATTTTGGAACCCTGTACGAATAGTATAAATTGAATTTTTTTACGTTCTATTATCTTTTAGAGTGAAAGATGAGTTTGTGGTAGATATTTATTAATGGATAAAACTCTAATTATAAAGTAAGTATATCTCCTTATGATCTTATCCAATCTCATAAATAAATTCCTCAACATTAAGAAAAGGAACTTTGAACAAAAATGTTTTCCTAGATGGTACCTTAAATCATCACTAATTTATGGCTTTGGGATTTTTGGCCTTTTTCATATCCATGTTCTCTACAACTCTCCATCAGATAATTGATGGTTAGATTTCTCTTCCATATCCATATTTTTCCTACATGGAACCCTAGTATGTTTTATTTTCGGTAATCTTCATACTTTCCACTCTTTATTTTAAATAGAGGCCTCATTAATTCATTTTTCGATGTGGGATTTCAACTAAGATATTTTGAAACGTCAAAAATGTGTTATCCTAATACCCTATGTTTTGTTGAACCGATGGTATTTCAAATCATCATAGATTGATGAATTTAAGGACCTCAATTTTACACTTGTTTGTGATTGATGACCTCAATCACTACCTATAAATATTTACATTTTTCCTCCAATTATATGTCTTTAATTGCCACAAATGTTCTCCTAATCGAGATCATAATTTGGCAGTGACCCATTCATTTCTCTTTTCCTCATATTAAGACTAAATTTTAGTAACTCAATTTTTGATGTGGGTTTTCCCACAAATATATTTTCTGTTTTCAACCTTTTATTTTCGAAGAACAATTTCAAATTGCGAGGATGCAATTTATTGAAGGAGGGGAGAATGTAACACCCCAAGATTTTATAGTGTGTTATTTCTTCAAAATAATTTAATAACTGGCACTACACGCAACACCGGGTTCAAGAGCACCATGACTTACCAAAAAAGCCGTTCAAAATTGGTTATGAATAGTATTAACAAAATTTTATACTTTATATAATCCTTATAATTTTAGAATCTATATTATAAGTTTCTTAGACATAATGTTAGAACAAATTCATTTTCAGTATTGCACTTTTACCAACTTTTAATAGTGAACCCTTTTTAAATACAATATTTTAAACTTTTTGACTAAATGGGGACATCAAAAATTTAAAATGTAACACCCCAAGCTTCTACGGTACGCTTCTCTTTGAATAATGTGATAGCGTGTGTTGTACGCAACACCGAGTTCTAACACGCCATAACCAATCAAACTAGCCGTTATGAATAGTAATACATACGTTTTGAAATTATATATATTTTATATTTCAAAATGGACTTCATTTTTGGATTCGGAATATCGAATTTAGCCTAAGGTGAAATTTTGGTACTTTTCGGATAACTTTAATATTTTGATGAACAGTGAAAATTATTAAATTTTAATTAAAAACAACTTTTTTAATCAAAATAATTAATAGTGATAAATTATGAATTTGAGTGGTTTTAAAGTATATTTATAATATATTTTTACCATTTAATATAATTTTGGTCATTGGACAAAGTTTTACAATTAAACCGGACATAAACAAGTGTCAATCTTTTGATAGTTATTATCTCTTAAAAACACGCTTTTTGTTTTAACAACGGGAATTAATTTTAAATTAATTTCTGCCACTTCTGTGTTTTGAATTTGGAAAAATGGATTCCATATTTGGAATCAGGATGTTCATATTGTGTGAATAGGTAACTTTTATTTTTAGACATTTTGAATAATTACTGCGGTAAATATTTTATTTACCATGGTTAAAGGGTAAATCCGGTAAATAAGGGTTAAAAAAATAATATTATAATAATACAAAATTACCCTAAAACGTATCCTAACCTTATTTGTTGATAAATTTCCGACCATGGGCATCTTTGGGTCGATTTTGGGACCCCATGGAGACACTTGTAGGTGATAGGGACACTTTATTTTAATTAAGTTAAAATAAATACAAAAATGACACAAGCATATATTTTTTAGAAAAACAATTTTTACATATGGTTATATATGTTGTATTTTAGACTATAAATATTCATTAGAAATATAAAACAATTTCCTACATAATGATAGTTTATTTATAATTTTTAGACATTAAATAATTTAATTTATATACGACACAATGATGATGCAGTAATTACCTATTAATGAAAAATTAGAATAATTGATATTATAAATACCCAAATAAATATAATTTGAAACTTTTAATGAATTACACTAATTTTATAGGATAATATGACGTATTATGATTGATGTAATTTACTTTTTTCGAAGTAATCATTCTGTTATGAGTTTCAAAAAAATCAACTATTGAATAGTGTCAAAATTGACATAAAAGAGTTTTTAAAACAAATATTATATTATTAATTGATATTAAATCCCTAAAAATCTACGGTTCAGCATAGAGACTTATATAATGATAGTTTTATCATTAATGGACCACTTGGGGGTCGCTTGGATATATATAGTAAGTTTATTAACCATATAATATAAAAATACAACGAGATATTGTAAAAGTGAAACTAATTAACATAGAGTTAATACTTAAAGATAAGGTTAATATGAGTACCCAAACCTGTCTAAATTCTATTGGTTGAGTGGTTTTTGACCTATCCCCACATTAAAATTTGAATAATCAACTTTGGATACATTAGAAACCGAATATTAATTTATTATAAATTAATATTTCTAGCTTTTCCAAATGTACCCCTCACCCCTCTTATAAAAGGGAACTCCTCCTTCTCATTTCTTCACACCTTAAAAGCATTTTGGTCCGGCCTAAATCTTCCCGAATACTCTCCCAACTTCCCTCACTACAACCTAGAGGCATTAGTTTGATCAGAAAGCCAACCTAAAGAGCCCTTTTGATCAAATCAAAAGGAAGATCCAGAAGAAGAGGTAATAATTTCACCACCCTTTTCCAAGTTCCTTTCTTCTTCCACTTCTTCTTACTTTGTTATTACCATTCTAAAATAATAAATCCAGTATCATATATATACTGTGATGTTATTATAAATATGGTACAACCATATTCATTATTCTATCCACCCTTTTAATAACATGTCACCATACGTGCGTACGTACGACATACCGTCTCCACGTCGTGGTGTAATTGTTATTCAATAAATTATTATTTGGATGGATATAATAATGATGTGTAACTCTTGAAAATAATAAATATAACATGTTAATTATTCTGTATATATGATATACCATCCATTTATATATTATTTTAATATCAAAAGATTGATATTGTCGCTCGTGCGTACGTACGGACTACCGTCTCCACGAACGCGATGAGATTCATTCTCCATCATATCCATTCAAATATAATTATCATTTGATAATTTGAAAATGATGTTTAAAGACTTGATATAATTCTGGATATGAATAATATACAACCTATCCATTACAAACATGGCTTACGTAACAAACCATATAAAATAAAACGAGTAAGTTAACACCCGAAACAACGATAATACTAAGATATTATTAACAAATCAATGTTAAAAGATCAAATATGATATCATATTAATGTATCTGATTCTTGTATAATTTAATAACAATTATTTCACCATTATACAGGAGGTTAACCTACCCCAACCATGGAAAAGTATAAGGTAAGGGTTATTTCACAATCTTATCATTATCCGAGATTGTTTATACATAATAATATACTGAGATCTCTTTATCATCCACATCCATTTTTCTTAAAAATGTATTTGAAAACATTTTTACTATTTACTAGAATATGGGTTAAAGTCATTTATACCCTTGTTTTAATTTTTATAAGAGGTTTATAAAGTAATCTTTCTGTCATTTTCCAAACAAGGTGCTTTTAACCTTTTCGACAGAATTAAGGTAAGAATGTCTTTTTTTAACTTATACGGTGGGTGCGGCCATTTTCCGCCATTATAAAATCTTTGAATCTTCCCTTACAAGCTTATAAGAATATTTTAGAATTAAATGTTTTATTTTATAATTATGTGACTTTTAAATGATTTCAAAATGAATATTTTAAGAATTTGTGAAAGGTACTCTTTATCAAGATCATAATTTTAAATGTTTTAAAGATTTATCTCTCTAAATATTTTAATTAATGTACATGTTTTCAAAATGATTTTAAGGATTTATTTATATGGACATGAATGTTTTGAAATGATATTTATTTTCAAAAGTTTCAAAGTGGTATGGGACACTTTGATTCAAAAATATCTTTTAAATTACTTCCTTTATAAATGTGTGACTTTTCAATGATTTCGAGAAAATAGATATTTCTCTCAAATAGTTTTGATTTCATCTATGTCAACATCCTTTGATGGATTTTAAGCTTATTTGAAGTTGATTTATTATGATACAAAACTTTTTTATTGTATTGAAGGTTTTGTGATATGTTTTTACTGTGGATGTGTTATTTTTATACCATTCATGGTTTATGGAGAAAGTATTGACATTTCGTATGCTAGTTTTATTACGAATGTTTATGTTATGTTTAAACCTTTTAATATGGTAATGCATTGGACTTAATAAGTGACGGATGGAGCCCGATATTGCTCCTCGATGCATCAGAAGGTCTCATGAGACAAACTAGTGTCTTGGCACAAGGCCTTGGAATATTTTTTTTGTAGTCTTGGCACGAGGCCTTGGCTATATGGTTATGATAGTCTGGCATTATGCATTCCATGATTATGAAAGTGGTTATTGATATTGCATGCCATTATTCGATTAGTAGAATATCCATGTGAATAAGTAAATGGCATTATTTCATTTTACCTTTTCTATACTATGTTGATGTTCAAGTTTAAAAGGCTTTTGTTTTAGTTATACATTGCCTTAAATGTTTATGCTTATTTTTGAAAGTTTCCGCTATATTGTTATCCTTACTGGGCATTTGAGCTCTCCCCTTTTCTATGTTTTATTTTTCCCAGGACGTGAAGAAGTAAGTTATGAATGACCTGCAGGGATAGAATGTGGGGATATGAGTGTGGGATATGGAGATTATATTGTTGTAGTAGTTTTTCACTTTATGATGTAATGTAAAACTTTATGAATATATCTAGTGTTTCCAAGGCTACTAAACCAATCGGTCTTTCGAGATTTGATCTTTCTTGTGATCATGCCAATGCTATGTAATAATGAACCGACTCAGGGTAACTGGGGTCAGGGCATTACATTGAATTTATTAGGGAAGTAAGAAAATCAAATGATCATATAAATCATTTTTAAATTTTTATGCTTTTCAAAATTATTTTGAAATATAACAACATATCTAATTAAAATGTTGAAAAGTCTAATGCTTCATGAAGTATCATGTATGAGTTTTTTAGGAATGATAAAATATTTAAGAAATATCATCATTGAGTTATGATACTACTAAAGTAAATATTTTTTTAAAAAAAACCGAAAAACTGATGAACAAAAAAAGATGATTGATTTGTGGAGAATCTCATTGTTGTAGTTTTAAAAAATAAGACTCCAATAAATATACCATAAATAAAATTACTTCTCTATAGAAATAACATACGCCTAATAATTTTCCATCCACTACAATAATGATATAGTTGTATAAAATTTATTAAACCCAATAATGTATGTTTAATCTTTTTACTTCGGAAAATATTTTTTTATTGATTATTTATTTTAATATATTGGTTCTAGAAGAAATGAATTGAATTTTACATTAATTGAATCAATGAATGTATCATTTAAAAGGTAAAATCTTCTTTTCTAGGTGGTTTCATCAAATAATTATAATGAATGATATAAAATTAATGAATTAGTTTTTTATTTCTTGAAACATATGATCACAACAATTAATATAGAGAAGTCAATTTAACGGATAAATTAATCAATAAATAAGATAAATTAAGTGAAAATGAGTAATATTGATAATTTTTAAGTGGTTAAAAATTCACTGATGATAAGTTATTGGGATGGAATATGGATCCCTAATACTATATTTTATTCCCATATAATGCGGAATAGGATATAATTAAAAAAATAATACATAGATCTAATTGTATTGTGTGATTCAAAAATTATGAAACCTTTTAAAGATGGGAATTGAAAAGTCCATGATTGGTGGAAAGGATCAAAGGAGAACTGGTGTGCTTTATATTGAAGGCATGAGACACAATATGCAATGTTCATGTCACGTATGTGTCTCTATCCATGATGTTCATTTCACCCTAAATATTTTCCTAATCAAAGGATTATATGATGTTATTGTAATGAACCCAAAAAGTATATAAGGAAATATCTATACTGTAATGATTTATAAGACTCTTTTTTCCACTCAAAGGTGGATGGAAATAAATTATGGAATAAATTTAATATTTATATCAACCAACACACATAGAATATAGTTAAAAATATTGGTGTTATTAAATACTTTGTAAGTATTAAATGAGATTCAGGGTATACTTGTGGAGACTTATAAGAATGAAAAAATCATTAGGATGACATACAAGTCTTTACATAAGAAATATAAATACCAATTTAAGCATATATATATATATTTATTTTAATTCCAATCAACATCAAAGATTATGTGAGATTAAGTTACTGTATTCCATTCATCAATTAATATTATATATTGAAATGGGTGTTTATTTATATAAAAAAAGTGTTTTATTACATCAATAGGTATATAAGAAAAACTAAAAAGATAAGTCCCAAGAAGATCCCCACATTGAGATTAAAAAATAGAAATAAATTCTCAGCTCAAATGGTAGTGTACTATCTAATGAAGAATGGATGATTTCATTATTTTTCGTATTGTTAAAAATTGAATTTCATTTCATGATTATAAATTATAGTGTTCAGACAAGGTCATATCTCACGGAGGCCTATTCAACTTTATGTCTTATTAAGTCATTAATTTTTTTTTAAAAATTTTTAATATATTTTAAATTAATTCAACTAATTTTATAATTTTTATTTTTTTGAATAAAACATACCAACTAAATGAAATAGAAATAGAAATTATCAATGTATGAATGATTTAATTTTATTATTAAGAGATCCCCATGGTGATTTTATTCATAGTTCAAAATAAGAATACTTCATTATTTATTTCTTACTCAATGGATATTAATTATAAGTATATATCATTACAACCTCATACTACCCCATTAGTTTAGTATTATAATATATTCATGAAATATTACCTAATTATTATTGATTTCTCAATGAACTATAAGAATAAATTTTAAAAATGAGAAGTAATTTTTTGGATCCTTAAGTCTTAACGTTCATGACAAAATAATAAAATGAGGGAACTATATATCAATAATATTGAGTCTAAAAAGTGATCCCATGAACTTATAGATGGAAAATGTGAATCATGCATCATTTTAATTAATTAAAATAAAATGCATGAGAGGTAAATTGTGATATGTAATAATATGAACACTCTAGAAAAGAAGAATAAATGGAACGTGGTTATGGAATTTCTTATAAACTATTAAATTATAAATATCTATAAACACATGAATCAATGAGTTCATTATATAAATACAATAGAATAATTATAAATATAGAACAAGAAACACATGAATCACTTCACTATTCCTCATCGAACTAATTAGTTCAATAGTTTATATCTCTATTAAAAGGTTATTAATATATAATGGAATAAAAGAGAAGTATTTAACAAAGATATTTACAAAAAATATCTTGTATATAGAAATGATATTATTCTCCTAGCTTTGAATACTTAAACATTTTATAATAAAAATAAATTCCCTAATTATTAGGAATAATTCATGTACCACTATATTATAACTATATCTATTTTGATCTTGAGTGAATAAACTATTTATTTTTTGTATGACCTCTTCAAATCAACTCAACAATTCATCACTGCTATATTAAAAGGAAATATCTAAGATATTCATCTCATTACCTTATCTATTATGGGAGATAATATCATATAACCATTTTCTGGTATATCTTATTACTTTTAACTTTTTTTATTCATAGATTATAGAAAGATCTAGCCACTTTAACAAAAGAGATCCTTCATATCACTTGGTTAGGGATAAAAGTTTAATGAAAATATAAAATTTCTAAATTATTGAACTAGTTTATGATATTATTTATTGATGAATAGTCATATATTTTCTTGCTTAGATGGATGGAATTTTTTTTCTTTGGATGAATTGTTTGTATCTAATAGGTTTCTGAAGGATTGTGGGAAAATGGGCTTGAGAAGGTGTGATGATGGGCCTTGTGGGATAGCCACTTGACATGAATTTATCTACTCAGATATATTAGTAATTTGATAATTAAAATTTTTTTTATGATTGTTTGGGTTAAGGGACTAATGCTTTTATCATATTGGGATTGTTAGCTTCTAAACTATAAATATTTATTAGTTTTTGGGATTGATTGTGATTATGTTCATGTTATTTTGTGATTTCTATCCAAAATTAACCTTCAAAATTTAAAAAATAAAAATTGATGAAAAAATTAGATAGAAATAATACCAATAATAAATAGTAGTTCCAAAAAAAGATTTAAATAAATTAAATAGAGTAAATAAAATACTATTTTAAAAAACCAGTTTATTCACTATAATCTATAAAAATTATTTATAGTTAATCCAAATAAAATAACCTGAATATTTTTAATTGAATAAAAATGGTAATAAAAATAAAAAATCTACCAAATGATAAATATTTTCTATGTAATGAGGGAATATTTAGACATGGGAAAAAATGAAAAATAATAATAAATAAACTCTATAAATTACATTACACATAGAATTTATAAATTGGTAAAATAATCATCAATGATATATAGAAAATCAATATTCGTATTCAAATAGTATAGTTACAATTATTAGAAAAATCTAACACAAATTATATTAAAACTTCAATAGTCATAGTATCATATTGAAGATATTCACATACCATGAAATAAATCAACAATAAAATTAAAATTTCATGGAAAAAAATACAATCATAAAAATCAAATCAAATTCAACCATACAAAGTATAATAAACTCATCAAATTACCAATAATAATTGAATGTATATAATAATATTTGAATCACAAAAACAATAAATCTTATTAAGGTATAAAAATTCAAATCAAATATATTCTCCTATACTTTAAGATAAAAAAAATCATTAATTCATTCAAGATTATCCAAATAAGATTAAAAAACATTGACTAAATTTAAAATAACTTATCTAATATTATAAACCTTTAAAATCCTTCATTATTTATTTTTATAATCAAATTTAAATTTTTTCTACACTCCCATATATTTCTCAATTAAATTATAAATTATATTCATGATTTTATTATGACATTCCTTAATATAATTTTAACTTCCATCAATTAAGAATTCATCTATGTATAGATTTAAAAAATTATCATGATAATTCATGGTTGATATAATATTTTTATGAAACTAAAATCTCTATAAATAGTGATATAATTTTATTAGTTATAATAAAATTTATATACTATTTTCTATGAAGGTACATTATTCATGGGTAATTTGTGAATATGAAAAAATTTCAATTAAGAGGGTTGAATTTTAAAATATATTTCATAATTTGAATTCAAAACTCAATGAATGAGTTCATCACCCATTCCCACTTACCTTATAACATGTACCACCAAATTCCATCCATACACATTTTGTTTGATTTGATAGATAAAATAATTAAATACAAATAAATAAATCCAAATAGTGATTGTATGTTCTTCTTTGTTATATTTTTTAATTATTTTTCAATTACATTTATTTTATTAACATTGAAAAGGAATAAAAATATGAAAACTATAATGTATCTAAAGAAGAGTGAAATATCTTTCAACAGAAAAGATGACAATTCTAATAAAGTGATTTTTTGAGCACATAAAATGATAGTATAAATCATATAATGACACTATAAATAATTAACCAACATCACATGTATCTTTCCTAGAATAAAAGAATTTCCTCTCCCACGCCTAGTTTTAAATATAATAATAAAAAATAACTAATTATTGGAATTTAAGGAAAAAATTTATTGAAATATAATCGATCAACTACTATATATCCCCACTGTATACATAGTTAAAAATAGAGACTATATGGATGAAAACCATCTCTATAGGGTATGTCGATGGATTAATAAACCATGGATATAAGTGTCATCAAGATAAGTCTATAGTCATTGTTGATCAAAAATGTTACTATAGACGAGATATAATCATGATTTATATGAATCGTGACAATATGTGTTTGGGGTGATTATTTGTCATTATTTTGAACGCAATGAAATTATATAAGATAAAACTATGGTTTTATATAAATCATGATTCTATGAAGGCTGTAGGAATGGTTTGACAACCCTTACTATAGGATGATGTTTAAAAAAAAATATTCCATACTACCTGTAAAAATATTCAAATAAAAATAAAAATCAAATATCAATTAAAATAGAAAATAAGACACTATAAAAAAGTAAACTTAAAAATAATTTTCACTACTCATAAACAAAGACTTTGTCCTTAAAAATAAAATTAAAAAAATAATTTCATTCATAACATTCTTAAAACTCATTTTCATTCATCTTTATATATATTTACATATATATTTAAATAAAAGAGATTCATTGTACGTATAAACCCAAAATCAATAACTCAATATCATAAATAACTAACTCCAACTCATTATTTTGTAAAATTATCTATATATATACTAATAAAAATACATGTTACAATAACAAATAAACTACATAAAAAATACATGTTTCACCAAATACTCTTCATATGTATACAATAAAATATTTTAAAATTAGTGAATTATATTTTCTATAATTTTTACTTTAAAAACATAGTATTGAACATAAAATTTAATCCAAAACTTAACACACTTTTAAAAATATATAATTATTTTAAAAAATTAAAATGACATGAAATTAACACAAATAATTTCATTGTAGTAGAATGAAGATTGTATAATTGAAAATGCATTTATTGATAGTAAATCCATTTTAACAGTAACTAAACCTGAGTTTATACAATGAAAAGTACTACATAGAAGCTTTTGAGACCAAGATCAAGATAAAATGGGGATGAAAAAATAATTTTATTTGATTAAAAAAACTATATATATAAAAATAATATATTAAAAATTTAATTAAAATTATTTTCTAGTTTTTAGCCACTAGTCTAACTAATGAATTACTTTAAAACCACCAAACATTTAATGTTTTATAAATCCACCATTTTTTATAATAATAGTTTAATATAATGATAATATTTATTAAAAAATGTTACAAGTAATTCATTTATTAAATTTTAGTAGTGGATTTCATATAAATTTCTTTTGATAATATAAAAGGATAAATATTAAATCAAATTATTCACACCCATAATGAAATTTAACAAAACATTTTAATCTAAAAAAATATATTTAATCAAAATAAAAACTAACTGTAATTAAGCATCATTGAAAATGAACTTTAAATCTATCATAAAAAATTCATTACAAAGATAGAGTCAAATCCCTGAAATTCAAAACAATATGAAATGCATCATCTAAATCACTTTTTTCACATTAATTCTTGATAATATCATTGATTTTAAATATTATGAAAAAATTTTATATATAAAAATTTAAATTTCTAGACAAAAAAAACATTTAAGGGGGGGGATTCATTAAAAAATTGAATCCAAAAAAAATCATTCCATAAATCAAGCATTTTATAAATACCATAGAATAATAAAACAAAATATATCAAAGAGAAATGAATAATTTAAATTCCATATAATTAACAATTTCCCATCTAAATTTAATTTTTAATTAAATAGATAAAATCAATGTTATAGTTATTCATTTGAATTCAATAATAATTCTTCAAATTTCATAGGAACACATCTTATATACTGATTTACTAGATTTTAAAAATGAAAAATGAAATTTATTTGAGTAAGTATTCTATTCATTCTTCATATGAAAACATTAGTAAAAAATAAAATTAATTAATGTATGAATTAAAATATAATTCTAATTTTTAAATTGTCCTATAAACATTTTACATAAAGTATAAACATTCCCAAAAAATTCCTTTCATTATTATACATTAAAATCAAGTGGGTATCTGATAAAAAAGAGAAATAAATTTATCATGTATATAAGGATATGTACTTTAAATAAATATCAAATAAAACTCAACAAGAAATCAGTCAATATCAAATAAATTATGAATTTAAATTGACATTACGGAAATTGTATTAATTTTATAAAAATAGACCAGTTTCACAATCATTTATAACAGTTGAAATATTTTAATCAAAATATCAAATATTAGGATGATCACCCATATTCAGAATATATAGGGAAATATAATATATACAATCATCAATAATTTGTCATGGTATTATTCTAACAACAACACCAAATTAAGGATTTAACAGGTCATATTTAAAGAACGCTTGTTTTCATGATATGAAAATATGTTAGTTGAATACATTTGAAAATAGTGATCTATTTACACTATTGTAAAACCATATTAGTTAATATGGATTCATTCTTGAGTCATTGTATCATACTACTGAAATTTCAACTTAACAACTAAACTGTGAGTGATGTAATATAATTTAATTATATAGTCCACTACTATATAATATGATACACCTATTTAACATGGATATATGTCACATATTGTAGAATAATAATGTGTTTCAATTCATAATATGATAGTATAATTTGGATTTATTATGTTTACAAAATTACTAAAAACAATAAACTTGTATCCATTGAAAAAATTTATTTAGACTCAAATACCATTGTATTAAGGCCAAATTACAATGTTATAATCTCATGATATGTTACAATTATATATAATCTTCCAACATTTTAAATACTAAATATTCATTAATACTATTAAATATAAGTTTAACATAAGAAAACGGTAAAAAATTTATGTACTTACATGATATTAAATCCATGCTAGAAACTTCTATATATGAAAATTCTATCTCCATATAATAGGTAAAAAATGATGCAATCCATTTGTAATTTCCATATGATACTAGTATAATATTTGAATAATATATTAGTGATATAAATATTATTTAAATTTAGTTTAAAGTGACTCATAATATAACTTACTTAATGTAATTACCCTCGCTTGACATACATTAACATTACATAAATTTTGTGGAATAATTAAAACATTTTACAAATAAATTCCTACAGAATGTATTAGTCTAGTGCTTTTTGAAAACATAGAAACATGAACATTGGTATATAAGTGTGCTAAATTATCTCCCACTAGGTTCTTCTTTACTAGAACCATTCTTAGACACATCAAACATAATAAATATCTTCATAACATGAGGAAGTAAACATAAAAAGGGGTGAGATCAGATGTTCAGTAAGTGTAAACAAGGGAGATATGTAACCATAATCATGATCATAAGGCTTTGAGAACATGATCATGAAAATAGAAGATTATACCCTACATATCAAAGTTCATAAACATGTATCATGGAATCAAGCTTGATAGTTCATAACACATGAATCATAAGGGAATAAAGAACCTAAGCCATGAAATCATAACATCAGAATATAATATGGAATTATGCTAGAAACATAAGCATATAATATTATTTCTATAGTATCCAAGGCATCACTTCCAAGACCATATTAGAAGTATGGATTCACTACCCATACCAACTTGGTAGTAACGATTTACTCCCATGGGAATCTTAGAAGTCAAGGTTCATTCCCAATACCTCTATCTCATGAGATATAAATCTTTACCCAATGCATTGGATAGAGATACAGGTCCCACCTATATCATAATGATAACATACATACATGTGCCACAAGATCATAAATAATCATATCATAACCCATGAAATGAAATGGGAATCATAAACATGAAATCATATCATAACTTGTGGAAACAAATATAGGTTTCATAATCATTTCATTAGAATCATAACCCATAAAATAGAAATGGATTTCATAAACATATAACATGTGGAAGATAAACAAGTATCATAAAGACTATTACATTATGCAAAACCCATTTAGAAAAAGAATATGGATGGAACCTTTAGATCATTTTCTAGAATGGTATGAGTTACATAAAAATATTTCATCTTAGAGTGAAAATAATTTTTAAATATATTTCAAAACAATTTCTTGAGGAAAATATACTTTCTTCTTTGAAAAATATTTTTAGTAAATAAAACCATTTAAAAATCATTTTCATAGAAAATAACTTGAAAACTTATAAATAAGGCTTGAAATAATTTTGAAAACCTTTTTCCTTGAAAAATTCTAAAATATGATTAATTTTTTTTAAAAAATTATTTCTTTGATTTTTTAACTTATAAAGAAATATTAAAAACATTTTGAAAACCTTTCCTTTTAAAATAACATTGATAACTTATAAAGGAAGATTGAAATGTTTTGAAAAACTTTTTTCTTGAAAACTTATGAAAGAAGATTGAAAATGTTTTGAAAGTAATTTTATTCAAAATACTTTTAAAAAAACTATCTTCAAAATTAACCTTTTAAACATGAAAAAGAATATTGACAAAATTAAAGTTGGGTAAATCCATACATGTCGTACGTGGTAAAAATAACATTCCTTTTGCACGGTAAAAAGGGTAGAAAAATTACTTGTTCAAAAATTGACAATAATATTCCTTTGAAAACATTGGTAAATGAAAAAAATGGAAAAAATTATTTTAATGATTATAGGAGAATAGTAGAATATACTTGGAAACCCTTTTTAGAAAATATCGTTTTGAAGGAACACATATTTCTAACCGAAGAGAAGGTATAGTTGGGCTTTCATAAAAAAAATTCATAAATATAATATGTAAAAAAGAGTGTAAAATGGTAACAATACATGAAAAAATCATGAATAATCAGTGGAGAAGAAAATTCATGAATTTAATTGATATTTGGATCATAATATTTCATCTAAGTAAGCATAAACATAAACAATCTCGAACAGTGATGAGATTGTTTCAATAAACTCTTACCACTTTGTAAATTTTAACTATAATTCACATGTAATAAAATAAATTAAATTAAGATTAAAATATTATTAAAATAATTATATTTATGATATAAAATTTCAAAGGAAGTATATACACCTCGTGGAAAAATATATGTCCATAACATGGAATGTGTCTCAAAGAAGGAAAATTGAGACAAAATTACTTTACCGATTTGGTAACTTGTGAAACAAAAATACCATGATCAAAAGATCATAAAATGGATATTTAAATACCCATAATTTTAATTTTAATAATCATAGAATACATCCATGGGTATTATACACACCACACAAAAGGAATGGGTGGTGAATAAAGCATGTATCTCACAGAAATAAAAAGTGAGATTAAATTCACTTACCTTATGTCTTGACTCTTGTCGTACTCCTTAAAAACAACCCTATATTAAATATATATTTATAATTCATATTTTACATAAATATATTATTTTATCTAATACAAAATATGGTTTTATTATGACCTTATATTACCCTCTTATTAACAATCGTACGTTAAGGTTTCACTTTGGGTAATATCTGATTTTTTCTTTGCATGTGTCTTAATTTGTTATATGTTAGGTAAATATACTTATATTATGATTTCTAGAATTTAAATAATGATATTAATATAATTTATATTAAGTATATGTTTATTATAATAATCTTTATAATATATATGTATTAAATGGAATACACCGTTTATGGAGATGGTAGGCTGTACGTACACATGAGCGCTATTTCCGTTTAATTATCGTGTTAAAAGAAACAAAGTAAAAGGAATATATATATATATATAATTATATCATTATTAAATTATATTAACTATATCATATATATCATATATATTTACTAAACCCATCCTTAATACATTCCATGTAGTGTATGAATGAATCACATCACTTTGAGGGGACGGTAGTCTACACTTCCTCAAACGAAATTATCATATTTACACCAACTAGAAAGTAATAAGATACATGTTGTAAAAGGAATAAAGAATCTTAAAGACATAATAAATATAATATATGAAATATATAAATATAGTTTCCATCATAATGTCCACCATGAGATATGATAATGGAAAAATGAATAGTCATCGTTTAGTGAGGCGGTAGTTCACCGTACACATAAACAATATGTTTGATACCCCTTAGACGGAGGTGAGTGTAAGTATAGGTAAAACCATTAGAATAATAACATCCTATTATATTGAATATAATGGTGTTGTTATATAATCATGTAATAAATATAGTGGAGATGGTGGAGAAAGAAAATAAAAGAGAGGAGCTTAAGAGAAGACGTTACCTCTTAATTGGGTAACTCATTTTAGTTTGTGCCAAAAGGCTTCCTTGGATTGATTTACGCATAAGGGGAGGATTATAGGAGGAAGGTAGGGTTTTTATTAAGTGTATTGGGAAGATATTTGACAAGACTATGTGGTTTGAGATGTGTGAAGAAGAGGGAGAGGTGGTGGATTTTTATAGGGAAGGGAAAGGACACACTTGGCATTTTTTAAAACAAGTTAGGCGTACCCATGTTTTTTCCTAAAAAAAGTCATAAAAAACAATAAATAAATAAATAATGGATGGATCATAGAATAATAATGGCTATAAAATGTTTTTTTGGAAAGTATCTAGGTTTTTTTGGGTATCAAATTTAAGGGTCAGTGCTTTATTAACAAAATTTTCTCTTAACTATTGTAATTAATTTTAATCACTTTCACTAATATTTTTGGTCAATTTTTTTTACCTTATTAGAGATTATAAATTATTCTAATTCAAAAAACAGAATCCATTTTTCCAAATTACAATCACAGAATTGGTATAAATTAATTTAAAATTAATCCCGTTAATGGGACGACATTACAGGTTTTTAAAATAAAAATTATCAAAGGTTTTCTATGTTTTAATATCAAATTGCATTGTGAAATTGGTTCTAATGAACTAAATTGAATTATTTTATAAAAATATTATCTAATTAAACTTTTAAACCAATTAGAAATTTAATTTAACCTTATAAATAAATTATATGAAAAAATAGTTTGGATTTAAAATACAATATTTTTAACTATTCATTAAAAAATGAAACTTAATATAAAAATACCAAAAATTTATCGTAACATAATTTTTATGCTTCTATTTCAAATATGAAGCTTATTTTGGATTATTAAAATTAAAAAAGTTCCAAAAAATTGGATTTTAAAAGGGTTCTCTATTAAAAGGTGGTAAAACTACCTTAATAAAAAATATATTTGTTTTTATGCAAAAAATTGGGTTTTTTCTTACCTTATGTATATCCAATCTATTTGGTGAATATCAAAAATATTTTATTGAACATATAAAATATATATTACATTAATATCACTCACTAATTATAGTTAATTAAATTTATTAGGGTTAAAATTCTTATAATAATAACAATATTTTCCTTTATATTCAATTGATTTTAATATTCATTTCTAATTAGTTGGTAAAAAATGAATTCATTTTATATTTTTTTAAACCATATATTTTCATAAATGAGTTAATACTATTCATAACTGCTAATTTAACGGCTAGGTTATATCTTCTTATATTATATATTAACATTTTAATTATATACTATTATTCAGTAAAACTCGGTCTTGAGTGTTATGCAAGCCTTCAAGAAAAGTCATCATTGCATATAACACAAGACAACCTCAGCGTTCTATGTAGAGAAATATAACATTTATCTTGAATGTAGTGCATGATTAACTTGGTTTTGCGTATGACACAAGCCAAACATAGTGCTTTAATATATAATAAACGATTTTTAGTGTTATGTGAAAAGAAAAATATCAAAAAGTTTAAATTAATTCGAAAAAAATAATTCAAAAAATATCAAGGTGTTACATTATACCCCCTCAAAGTGGATTTCACCCCTAAAATTCATCTGTGTTATCAAAGGTTTAATACTTGAAAGTTTCATTCATATAAACCCACATCGTAAAAATGAATACAAAAACATCCCTTAAAAAGGGAAAGTTGGAAACATAATGGTTACCCAAATTAACATATAACTAGGTTTCTACATAGAATAACATAATTTGGGAGTGAATATTGGACATGAAGAAAAAGCGTAAATATTTATAAGGAGTGATTAGGGTCATCAATCAAAAGCAAGTGAATGATCAAGAAAAGTTGAGGAACTCAAGGTCATAAATCTATGATGATTTAAAAGGTCATCAGTTCACCAAAAATTAAGGTATTAGGACAACACATTTTTTATCAATATCATAACATTGAGTAATTATTTTATTTACCAATAATATAAGGAAATATACTTACTTGATATATTCTTATACAGAAAATTTCATTTTTTTGATTTTTTATTTTATCAATTTCTAACTCATCAATTACTTCATGAAATCGATTTCCAGAAATAAACTTCGATGCCTGAAGTGCTAAAACAAACTTTTATTAGATCTTAAGACCCATAAAATAATGAAAAATATAACTATTTTTCTCTAACTATTCTTACAAATAAATATGTCAATACATTAATATATAAACATAAAAAGTTACTCTATTGGTTTATCATTAATATTTATTCAATAAAAATAATTACACATTAACCTGGACACCATATATTCTAGTGGTAGGCATGAAACCCTTATTGTCTATCGTCCATGGGTTCAAGACCCACGGCCTTTCTCGACATGATAGTTGTTCACCCGACATACATGATTTCCTTTTCTAAAACCACACTAATATAATTTAAAAAATAAATATGATGGACATCCTAGAAATATGGTTAATCACTAAATATCCTTTTAACCAAGGATTTCAATACAATCATAGTACATAAATACTTCCTCCTAAGATTAACATAAACATTTCATGAACGGTTAACTTTATAAACCTTTTTAAAGATGAAAATACAAAACTTTAGAAATAAATTCATGAAATCATCATACTATTGATCCCACATATATCGCCAAGTACCACTTGGTTGTCACATTCCAAACATGTGAATTCCCTCATTACATTTTCTCTTAAAACGTGATAATATCCTAAATTACCATAAATGCTTTAAAAAAAATACATGTATCATTATTTAAAAGTATACTGGATCTATTCCTTAAATCCAAAAATGTTTTAAACTTCATCAATGATAGCATAAACCACTGATCCACAAGTCCTTACGTAGTTCCAAGGTAATCAGTACTTTTAAATTTACTTATTCATAACCCACATATCTTTATCCAAGAAACATTATCTTAACATAATGAACATATTAAGGTTTACCTTCCCTTAGTAAAAATAGAACCTTGTTATTAAATAACTTAACGAATCGATCGGGAACAATCCACATAAACTTGTAAATACTAAGTGAAAAACATAAGTAACAATTCTTGTATGTTTCATTATTAATATAACATGATTTTTGAATCCAAATACATAAAAACATCAATTAATTCATACCTAATCCAATAACAAGGCTACCTCAAACTATTACGTAATACATATTTCCTTTCACATTTCATCAATAGTCTCTTCATCATCAACAATGTAACCATTACTCACACCACATTGACGATTCTCTTTAAGATATTTCTTATTGGGATATTGAGATGAACAATGACCATTTATTCCACACCTAAAAAACTTAACCTTCAATGGTGTCTTAGAGAGACATTATTCTCATCCATTTCATTGATCGAACTCTTCATTTTTTCCTTGCGATCACTTTCTTTGTGTCCTTTTCCACATACAAAAAATCATGTTGTTCCTATAAGACATTCACTTAGGTGATTCTTTCCAAAATCTTGACACAAAGGAAAAGGAATCTTTGTTCCTCCATATGATCCATTACCCAAACTCTTAGTGAACTCCTTCTTTCTCTTCCTTGGTGAGTTTGAGATTTGGTTAAGGTAAATGTTGTTAATCATGTTCTGTGAAAACTGATCAGGCATGATCACGCCATATTTCACTCTAGTGATCATCCCACTTGACTTCTCATTAGAAAATTGTCCATCACATTCCACATTAATCAACTTCCTTCTAATTCCCACCATTGACTAAAACTAGAATTTTAGTGTGATCATTACTTATCATAGCATAAAACCACATATTCATGAAAATATTTACTTATCAGATGTCTAAATCATGATACCTACCATAATCTATGACACCCTAGGTTCATACTAGGTTATTAATAGAGAAATTATATTTAAATCTCTCATGATGGTTCATGAAGAGTTTATGAATTTTCAAAGCATATCTCCTGTGAGTGTCAAACTAGGTGTGCAGTAAGGCATGTTGTCTTGTACCAGATTTCCCCAAGTCAGGCCCGTATCATCATATCAAAGTTTTTACCCCTAGGTATATCTATTCTAGATCCACATCCACTTTTAGTAACCATACATGGATTTATTTCTAGGAAACCACTCACTATATCCTTTACCAAAATTCCAAGACATTTCCATAAATGTTAACTCATCCTTATTCTAATACTTGGAGACATCGCCATACATATCCTTAGAAATATACCTTGGGATCTCACTATAGTTTTCGCATCCTAGTTTCCCAAGATTAACTAAACCTTTGGTCTAATACCAACTGTAACTATCCTCACTTTAAATAAATTAACATTACATAAATTTTTGCAGAATACTTAAAACATTTTACGAACAGATGCCCAAATATCGTATTAGTCTAGTGCCTTTGTAAACATGTAAACATGAACACCGGTACATAAGTGGGATACTTTATCTCCCAATAGGTTCCTCTTGACTATAACCCTTATTAGACACGTCAAACATAATACATATCTTCATAGCTATGGGAAGGAAACATAAAAAATGGTGAGCTCAGATGCTCAGTAAGGGTAAACAAGGGATATATGTAAGCATAATCATGAGCATAAGGGTATGAGAACATGATCATGAAAACATAATATCATACCCTTAATATTAATTATTATAAACATGTATCATGGCATAAATAATGGAGGTTCATAACAAATGAATCATAAGGAAATAAATAATATAATCCATGAAAACATAACATAAGAATAAAACATGGAATTGTGGAAGACACATAAGCATATAATATGATTTCCATAGTATCCAAGGAATCACTGTCAAGACCATATTAGTAGTATGGGTTCACTACCTATACCATCTTGGTATTCATGGTTAACCCCCATGGTCAACATAGTAGTCAAGGTTCATTACTAGGACCATATTAGTCTATATCATGAGATATAAATCTTTACCCAATACATTGGAGGGTGATATAGGTCCCACCCATCTCATAATGAAATCATACATACATGTACCACAAGATCATAAATAATCATATCATAACACATGAAATGAAATGTGTATCATAAAAATTCAATCATATCATAACCTGTGGAAAAAGATACAGGTTTCATAATCATTTCATCATAATCATAACCCGTAGAAACAAATTTCATAAACATATAACCCATGAAAGAGAAACATGTTTCATAAAGAACCTGACATTAAGCATAACCCATTCAAATAATGAATATGAATAAAACCATTAGATCATTTCATAGAAAGGCATGTATTACATCAACAAAGGTCATCTTAGATTCAAACTAATTTTGAAATATCTTTCAAAAATATTTCTTGAGGAAAATTGTTTTTCTTCTTTGAAAAATTATTTTTAAACATAAAACCATTTGAAAATAATTTTCTTATGAAATACATTGAAACCTTATAAAGAATACATAAAAAATATTTGAAAATATTTTTCCATAAAAACTTATAAAATATTCTTAAAAACATTTTATTTTTTTTTTGATTATTTTTAAACTTATAAAGAAATATTGAAATTTTTTTAAAAGTATTTATTTGAAAATAACATTGAAAACTTATAAATAAATATTCAAATATTTTAAAAATAAAATTACTTGAAAACTTATGAAAGAAGCTTGAAAATGTTATGAAAACCATTTCTTTGAAAATAATTTTAAAAAAATTTCATAAAAATTAGCCTTTTAAACATGAAAAGGAAGCTTCACAGAAATGACAGTTGTTAAATCCATACACATAAGAAGAGGTAAAAATAACATTAATTTTCCAAGGTAAAAAGGGTAGACAAAATGACTTGTTTGAAAAAAGACATAAATATTCTTTTGAAAAAATTGGTAATAGAAAAAAGGTAACCATTTCTTTTAATGACTATTTTATAATTGTATAATATTCATGGAAACCATTTTTATAAAACATTGTTTCTAAGGAACACAAATTTTCAAACGAAGAGAGGGTAAAGTCAAGATTTCTTGAAAACACTTTTATAAATATCATATGTACCAAAGAGTAGATAAATGGTTCAAATAGATGAATAAATCATAAGTAACCATAGGGTAATAAAATTAATGAATTTTCTTGAGATATGGATCATAATATTTAATCAAAGGAAACATAAACGAAAACAATCTCTAAAAGCGATTAGATTGTTTCAATAAACTCTTACCACTTAGGAACTTTGAAACATACTACCCATTTAAGAAAATAAAATTATATGAAGCTTAAAATATCATTAAAATAAGGATATTTATGATATAACATTTCAAATGTAGTATATACACCTCATGGAAAAATATAGGTGCATATCATGACATGTGTCTCAAAGAAGGAAAATTGAGACAAAATTACTTTACCGATTTGGTAAGTTTTTAAACATAAATCCCATGATAGAAATATCATAAAATTTATATTTAAATAACCATAATTATAAGTGTAATAATAATATTATACATCCATGGGTATTATACACACAACATAAAAGGAATTCATGGTGAATAAATCATGTATCTCACAGAAATAAAAAGTGATATTAAATTACCTTACATTGTGTCTTGAATCTCATTGTAGTCGTTCAAACCATATATATAATAAATATAAATTTATTATAAATTTTTTAGAGAACCATATTATTATATATAATACCATTTATGGTTTTATTATTACCTTATATTACACTCTTGTTAACAATACTATGTTAAGGTTTCACTTCGGGTAATATCTCTTTTATTCTTTGTATGTGTCTTAATTTGTTATATCTTCAGTCCTTATACTTATATAATGATTTAAAAAATTTACATAATGATATAAATATCAGGTATATTAAGTATATGTGTGTTATAATAATCTATAGAATATAGATATATGAAACATAATACACCATTCATGTAGACGGTACGCCATACGTATGCATGAACGCTATTTCCATTTAATTTTCTTGTTGAAAGAAAGAAATTAAAATACACACACAGACACAGACACACACAGACACACAGACACACACACACACATATATGTATATATAATTATTAATTTATTTTTATTATATCATTTATATCATATATATTTACTAAACTCATCCTTAATACCTTCCATGTAGTGTATGAATGAAGCACATTGCTATAAGGGGGCGGTAGTCCACACTTCCTAAAATGAAATTAATGGATTTACACCAAATGAAAAGTAAAAATATATGTGTTTTAAAAGGAATAAATAAGAATAAATAAATAATAAATATAATATATTACATATATAAATATATTTTCTATCATAATGTCCACCATGAGAGGCGGTAAAGGAAAAGTGAACAATCATTATTTAGTGATGCCGTAGTTAACCGTACACATAAACAGTATATTTGTTACCCATTATATGAAGGTGTGTGTAATTTAAGGTCAAAAAATTGGAATAAAAACTTACAAGTATATTTAATATACTGTTTTTTATATAATCATGGAATAAATAGAGTGTAGGTGGTGGAGAATGAAAATAAAAGAAAGGAGCTTAAGAGAAGACGTTACCTCTTAATTGGGTAACTTCTTTTGGTAGGTTCCAAAAGGATTTCTTGAATTACATTATAAACAAAGTAAGGATTCTAGGAGGAACTTAGGTATGTTTTTTAAGTTTATTAGTCTGATCTCAGCCAAACCTAAGTGGTTTTAGAGATGTGAAAATGAGGGAGAGGTTGTGGCTTTTTATAGGGAAATGAAAGGACACACGTCGCATTTTTGAAAACAAGTTAGGTGTACCCAAAGTTTTACATAAATGTCTTAAAAACCAATAAAACACAATAATGTAAGGTTAATTTATTAATAATGTCCATAAAATGGGTTTTTGACAAGTTTATAGGTTGTTTTGGGTCTTAAATTTAATGTTTAGTACTTTATTAACCAGATATTTTTTTAACCGTTGTAATTAATTTTAATCATTCTCAATAATATTTTTGGTCAAAAACAAAGTTGAAATTATTATAAATTATAAATTATGATGATTAAAAATATGGAATATATATTTTCCAAATACTAATAATATAAGTGGCATAAATTAATTTAAAATTAATCGTGTTGACAGGACGACACTCCAGGTTTTTAAATCAAAACTGATCAAAAGTTTGCTAAGTTTTTATATCCAATTTCAATATAAAATTAGTTTAAATTATTTAAATTGGATTAATGGATAGAAATAATATCAAATTAAACTTTTAAAACAATTTGAAATAAAATTTAACCTTATTAATAAATTAGATTAAAAAGTACTTTTGATTTCAAATACAATATTTTTAACTATTCATTAAAAAATAAAACTTAATAGAAAAATACCAAAAATTTATCGTACCCTAATTTTTATGTTTATATTTAAAATATGAATTTTATTTTGACATATTAAACCTATAAAATTTCAAAAAATTGGATTTAAAAATTATTTTCCATTAATAATCGATAAAACTACCTTTATAAAAAAATATTGATTTTTATGCATAAAATTGGGTTTGTTATTACCTTATGTCTATCAAATATATTGGATGAATATAAGAAATATGTTATTTAAAATATGAAATATATATTAAATTAATATAAATCACTAATTATAATTAATTTAATTTATTAGTGTAAAATTTCTTATAATAATAATAATATTTTCTTTTATATTCAATCAATTTTCATATTTATTTATAATTAATTACTAACCTATAAATTAATTTTACATTTTTTTAAACCATATATTTTCATAAATTAGTTAATAATATTCATATAATATAATTTAACATCTAGGTTATATCTTATAATATTAAATAATCTCATTTTAATGATATACTATTATTTGGTAAAACTCAGTGTTGCATGTTACGAAAACCATCGAGGAAAGTTGTTGTTGAGCATAATTCAAGGTAGACTGGGTGTTACATGTATAGGAATATAAAATTTATGTTTCATTTAGTGAATGATTAACTTTTTGTTGTTTTTAAAGCAAGACAAACATAGTACTTTAATATAAAAATAAACTATTTTCAGTGTTGCGTGAAATTCAATATATGAAAATGGTTAAATTAATTTGAAAAAAATAATTCACAAAATATCAAGGTGTTAAAATTAATGTATTAATCCATGAAATAGAAATTAAATACCCTAGTATCTTGCACTATCTCCCACTTCTCAAGGATCTAATTTTTAAATTCATATAACCATAAAACCCCTAGTTGTAGAAGTGATAGAAATGTTGGGTTAGTTAGATCATGGTTTTATTATTAATTTCTTACTGGTATATTATATCATGTATAAATATTATTCAGATATATATAAAAAACATCCATACACTACTGAGCCATATAAAATTTAAAATTCTATATAATGGGATAGTTTTTATTTTTGTAAACATGACTTGATGTTGGATTCTATTATTTTAGTGGGACATGTCAAACAATAAAAAAGACCCCAATAAGAAATTTTACCAGAAGGTACAGGTAAGACTTAACATGCATGTAAATATATATGGGAAAAAATAATGGTTTGTTTATATTTTAGAATTTTATTGACATCATTATTACACAATAATATAGAATTGGTATTTTTCTTTTAATTAAAAAGTAAATAAAAATTAACCTTAAATTGTATGTCATCACATGTTGAATGTTTATTCGAAGGAACTCATGTAACGTGATTTTATTATCTTGTAATTTTAGATATTTTAACATCAAATATATAGAATTAAGTCATTTATATGTGAAACCAAAATAACTATCTGGAACCTTAATGATATTTAACAAATGAAAAAAATTCTTTTTCTCTTCATTTTTTATCACATAATAGGCATGAGGAACTAACCACTTGTTTATGATAATTAGCTTGGGATGATATTATTTCTTAATACGTCAATTCTATAAGACTCTATATACTCTTTAATTATTATTTATTTTTTCCATGATATCTTGGATTATAACAAGTAATAATTCATATATATATATTCTATATAAATCACATCTATTTTTTTAATAGATTCATATAAATTCCCCCTTCAATTGAAGTTGGTATCTATGTATCTACTAAATTTATTTATAAAAAGAGTACTTACCTTACAAAAAAATAAAATTATATCCCTAAATATCATCCAATCATTCACATATTGACATATGCAACGGTGGGTTTTATTTCTTAACATTATTTCAAAAATTCTACCAATCATTTTTGTATGGATGTTTCATCAATAGTAAATGAAAATTTCCTAAAAAATAAAATTGATTTCAATGTTTTATTATTATTCATTAGATATTTTCTTCATATATTGGACAATATAGTTTCCCTTTTATTCTCCAAACTGACATTTTTCCGTAGGTTGAAAAATCATTTATGGTCAACATAAGAGTAGCATGCATTTTAAATAAATCATCACTAAAAAAATCACATATAAGTATAAACTCAATACAAAACTGATACAAATAAACAATTATTGATTACATATAAACATTAATATCATTCCAATTAATATTTTTCCAAGAAATCAATACTTTTATGAAAGTATATAGCTTCTCTATACACATCGAAGGAGGAAGATTATATATATGAACAAACTTGGTCCATGCATTTTTTATTGTATGAGTCTATCATAATAGACAGAAACCATCACATGATAACCCCAATTTAATATTATATATCATTGAATAAAAATGAATATGTTGTTAAGAAAAATTATTCCATGATAATTAATCTGTGCAGTGCAACTAATGATCATTGTTTTCATTTCATTAAAGAAATAATATTATATATTATATTATTCTTTCTAACATAGGCATTTATTTTAGCCACCATGTTGAATGAAAGATTAACATAACCTTCATGGGAACTTTAGATAGCATTCCAACATTATTTAGTCTCCAGATATATGACCCAAACTACTTACATTTTTTTAACGATTAACATTATTTCTAATATAGTATAAATTCATTATGATATACATGTACATTATTGAAATAAATTCCTATATTTTCAATTAACATAGAATCCTAATAATCATTTTTAGAATTTTTACACAAGTAGGTTAAAATTATTTCAAAAAACTAAGTAGATAGTTAATCCTACTTGTAATAAATTCATGCATTATTTTTATATAAAACAACTCCATCATAAATTTTTGTATTTTATATATTGAAACAATAGGGATACAAAAAGGTATTTGAATCCTCCATCGCCTTATATGATTTATCAATCATAATTCTATATTGGAATTAATTATATTGATATTAAAATTTAGTTATTTCCATTGATTATATCATATGTTTTAGGATATTTTAATGGGATATTGAATAGACTATTATGAATGGGGAGTTCATGAGTCAAGGGATTGGAAAATCCCTCATGATGTGAATTTAAAAAGGGGGATATATGAGTTAATATCAAATAATGAACGACCGATGTTGCATTTTTCTTTACATCAAGAGGTGTAGAATTATTAAAATCATCATTCTATACTATGATATATATTTTAAATAACATCAACATTGGAATAATGTTCTGAATTTTTTCATGAGATAATTTATTTAGAAGTATTGAAGGTATTTTCATATTTTATTTATCTCCAGAATATTCATGGATGAGTTAAAGGATTAGTGGGTATTTTTAGGATATAATAGAATACAACTTTTTAAGTTAAATAAAATCAAAAGATGAAGAGTGTCTGTCACGCCACAATGGAGTGGGATTTAAGAAGAGTTTTACTATTATACTTAAAATCCCACCATATTCTAAGGAGTTATTCAATTAAGATTGTAATTAAAAAGTTTTGGTGTTCATTATTTTTTGTGATAGTGAGCCTTGTGATTTTGGTGAGGGGATATCCAATGGAAATAAATTTAAGAATTATATAAGGCACGTATCACACCACAAAAAAATTAGTTCATTTTAAATATTACATGGACATGAAATTTGGATTTAAGGTTTGTCATAGAAGATAGAACCATAACATTTCAACTAGTATGTTCATGATATAATATGACTTCTTTAGATATGGGTTGAGATAAATACCATTCCATACTGATTCATGTCATTCCACAATAAATGATAATTTTTTATGGATTCATAATTCATATTTTTCATATATGCATATAATTATACAACACACATCACTATGCTATAATAAATGAAATTTTTATATATATTAGGAGTCTCACTGAAATATTTTTTTGAATAATAATTTAGATAATTGGTAATCCATTCTAGGGAGCATTCAATGTAGATTTTGACTAAGAAGACAAAAAAGGGTATGCATATGATCTAAATTATAGTTGAACTTAAGAAGAGAAGAAAAGTTTTATTGACTTGTTGGAACTCATATTCCTTTTTTGTGCATAGATTTTAGTACCATATTCCTACTCTATTCCTTTCTATTGCTGATAATAATTCATCAAATTTCACAACAAGGTCACAACTATTATTTAATATTTATTGTCCACTTAATAACAAGAGTGTGTGAATATTATAAAAACATATATTTATTGTTACTTATTTCTCACTCTATCTCATATCATTACTATAAAATCCTGAATTCCTATGGGAATTCAGAATTCAGTGGTAATTTAATTTTTTTGAATTACTATCTAGATTATTTGAGAAACAGGATTCATAATCAAATTTTGAGGCTTGGAACAACTAAAGTGAGTTTTCTTGTACTTGTTTGGAGGATTGAGGGTTTTCTTAGGGGCTCAGAGGATCCTCAAGATTGGCCGAGTGGTTTCTTGAGCCAAAGATACAGTAGTTACACTAGCAAGTTGATGGTGTCAAGAAGTAGAAGGTGATACATCAAGTGGCCAATTGCTACTTAGTGTCGTTATTAAAGGTTAAAAATGACTATTATTCACCCTTGAGTTTAATGGGGGTAGCCTCCCTCCTTCCTCATATTTTGGATTATGTGGATAGGGGTTACTCCCTTCACTTTCCCTATCCCACCATGATCAAGGTGTTGTTTTGAGGCCATTATTTAGTGGTTAATAGAACATATCATCCTTTAATAGCCTTATTTTATCTCCTCATTTACTCCTCTTAAATTTTGGTTTCTCGGTTTAGGGATCTGATTCTAATTACACTAGAACTTTGTGGAATCATCCGAGCATGACCGGGCTCTCACACTTTCTGGGAAGAGGGTGACCCAGAATGCCATCTGTATATGGTGGATCATTGATCCAACCCAGGTACATTGGAAAATAAATTTATTTTAGGAATTTTCATAAAATTTAATTTAAATGAATATTTATTTGGTGTCGTTTGTTGGGTTTTCTAATTGAAATAGGGATGAGGGTGTGAAATGGATCGTTGGTGCTCCCTTGGAGGCGGTTTCAGAGTGTCGCAATGACCTGGTGAGTTTTCTACGAATATAATAAGGTCTAATGGAATTAATAAATTAATTATAAATACTATAAAAAATTAATTATGGTTGTTTGGATTGAGTTAGGAGCTCTTGTAATTGAGAAACGAACATTTGATCAAGTTTGAGGCTGGATAGGCTTAGGCAGGCCTTGGAAGAGCTGTCATCCCTTCGAGATAATTAGAAAAGGCTTCAAAAAAGATAGGGGTTATTTCCAACTAGTTATATGGATTAATGATTTATTTTTATCTATCATGATATTCCACCATAGAAGAGGACATTTTGATTAAATGATTATATTAATATAAATTTAATGTTTAAATTAAATGAAATGGGTGAAATAGATTGATTATCTTAGATGAATAGACTAAAGTTCCTAGTACATGTTGGTTCTAGTTCATTGTCTTGACACCTTGGATACCATGGGATGAGGCTCAGAATATACTATTCCTTATGACCCCTAGTACCTTGATGGGAGTGACCGGTCTTGAGGAGACTTAACAAACATATTTTTGTAGACCATGATCGCCTCTTGAGAAAATGGGTGGTGTAACATGAAATTATATGACCATAAGGACCCAATGGAACCTTGGAATACAATTGAGATTCTAGAACTCTTGAGAGGCCATGCTGAATCTAGTGGGGATTTTTAGTCTATACATAGGCCTAGATGGATATACCTTATGTAGAATGGGTTTGAGTTGGGTGAGTTTAACAACCTAGGGTTACCTTTAGGAATAAGGTAGGCCATGGGGAATATCTATATTTTGACCCTTATGGTGGGTCCTCGGGTAGGGGGCATGGATATTCTACCCTAGTGAAGACATCGAGGGATGAAAAATCCTTAAAGTGTATGGTGATAAACTAAGACCTCCTTTAATAGCAGGAAATCCATGTGGAGTGGATCCATTTGTTTTAACTAGAGGGACCCAAGTGGGTTATTACTAACAAACTCTCTCTGAGAAGGTTTTTATGGACATAGGTAGAGATGGTTGTGGGTGTCACACAGAACATAAACCAATGTGTAAGCCTAATGGGATAGAGATGACGATGAAAAGTGTAGGAGTTCAACCAAACCATGTTTTATATTTATTTTTAGTGGGTTATGGAATTCAACCTCAGGGTAGATGTGACACAGTTTGGGTTACTATGGATTTAGATATAGGTAAATGGAGGGGCTAACATTTATTAGAGCTAGTACACTGGTGGTATCTTCCACAGATATTGAGCTATGTTCTACAAATTCTATGTATTTGGGGCTCAGATATGGTTATGACTACCATGGCCATGGATCAAGACATTCAAACTATCATGGGATGGATCCCTAGATCCATCATATTTTTGTTATGAATTCCATGGATTCAGATATATATATACATACTTCCATGGAATGGGTCCCCAAATCCATTAGAAATTTGTTATAGATATCAAAAATTTAGATCTTGATGTACAAACTACAGCGGGGTGAGTCCTTAGGGAAAAAAGATTCAAGGGTTGAGCTGTTATGGATTTGGAACTTGATGTTTGTACTACCATGGAGTGGGACCATTGATTTGTGAGGATCAGCTGGGGATTCCATGAATTTGGAACCCGCATATTAATTTGGAGGAATGGTCCTTGAGACATGGTCCTTGACACCATTATACTGGCTAATGTAGGTATGGTCGACCAGTTTCATGGTCCTAAGGATTGAAAATTATTTTATTTATTTATTTTCAGTAGCTATATTTATGTTAGATAATCATATCATATTCACATATCACAATATATTCTAGTTAGTATGATAATATGTTGGTGGTGACCTACTGAGTTTTTCACTCACACCCCTCTCGGGACACCACTGCACTTGGGTATCTGAGTAGACATTCACTGGATTTCAGGCATAGGTTGGGGGGTGGCCTAGGGTTTGATCAAGAGGTATGGCTCAAATGAGTACATAGTTCTTTTGATGATCCATGGGTTAGGGATTTTATAGAACCAATGTCTTTACTTTTCATTTATTCTGGTCTGTATATATAATAAACCAAGTGGGCAGTTAGTTGAATATGTGACAAGGCTATTTAAAATTTAATAATTTATATTTAATATTAGTCTTGTTTATATTTAATTCTTCTAATTTCAGTTTATTTTGTGATTTATGAAATTTTTTTATATTAATAATTACTTATCACTTTTATATAGGGGTATACTCACCCCAAAATACCACCCTAGACCCCCATTCCAGTTTGAAGACTCAAGTATACTAAGAGGCACACTTGAGGTCTTATGGAGAATCAAATCAGTTACTATTAATAGATTGAACTATGTTAGGATGTTATATAGAGTTATTAGGTAAATATTTTCATTATGATTTTGGGATTTGGTAGAAAATAAATATAGGAATGTGTTAGATATTGTGATGTATATGATACTACTGTGTCAAGAACACTTAATCTGTTAAGATGTACGAGTTACGAGGGAAATATGATTATTGTTTCTGTTTTGATATTGTAGTTGTATTTTATTTTCACCTACAACCACCCACATGGATATTTGAGGATCTTGATTTGTTGTGGATCTCTGGATGATGGATCATTGGAAGGATTCTAATGATTGGTTTTGACTCTTTTCCAGTTGAGGTAATAGGAATCTCATGCATCATATTAGGCACATATGATTCACATAACATGCAGGACTTCTGGTGTCAAATTTCCTTGATGACTAAGACTGAATTATTTAAAGTGTAAAATAGTTATGACACTATGTTTTTCGATATAATTACTTTGTGTTACTCTACTCATTTGGGCCAAATTTTATATGCATGTTTTTATAATGGAAGGTCATATGGACCAATTGTGATATGTTTTTGATAATGATGGAACTGTCCATTGGTTTATCGTACATGGTGTAACCCTCATTGGTTAACATATGCATTTATGATTTTATAGTAGACCCCACATGGGTCAAATGTATTTACGTTTGGTTATTTATTGTTCCAGTAATAACCTATATAGAGTTTTACCACATAGCTTATAATGGAATTCTAAATAACAGAACCTTGTGTTTGAGTTTTCCTCAAGTAAGAAGCATCTAGGATGGTGTCATTAGTTGTGGAAAGAGTCGATTGGTGAGATGTGATCCTCTAGGGAGAAGTATGATGTGTATATTATCAAATATTATGTATGAACTATTTGTGGGTGGTGTTCTTGGGATGTTGATATTGTGATAATTATAATATGTGAGAGTGGATGACACCCCATGAATATCAACATTCTGAGAGTTATGTCCTTAGGATAATTGGTTAGACCTAGTGAACCAGAAATAAGACATGATTGGTATGGAATGTTGGGAGACCTAGAGTCCCTTATTTGAAAATTAGGAATTAGTGAGTCTGTGATTGGTATGATCAACAGTGAACACTTAGTGGGGTTAGCCTGAGTTGGTGATTTCTGTTGAGGTAGAAAACATGGGAAGGTGATTCTTCTTAAGATCGATGAATTATGGGTGGTATAGGGTTTGTGGTATAGGTATGGTAATACCTTAGTTTCTTTGAGAGGAATAACCATCAGTGTTTGTTTATTGATACTGGATTTGAGAAGAAGGACTATTTTGGTGTCTGAACCTATTGACCTTTAGGCGTGCTTTTAGTATTGCGGTCAGAGCGTGGGTAGGCACTCGTGACATAGAAAGGATATGGGTAGAATCTAAGAATGTGAATGTAGTTAAAAAACTTGAAATAATGATGGTCACCTGAGGATCTAGAGTGATAGCATGAGGTGGGAGGTCTAGTAAGTAGACATGGAATTGGTAAGGTGCTTGATTTTTATGAGTTCAAAGGGAGATCCTAACATGTAGATAATAAATAGCTGTAGATCATGGTCAACATGATAGTTTTGGAATACAACTCATAGTATAATGTGTTGGGTCCTATTTTGGGGTGGTATAAGAGAGGGTACCATTACATTTGGGGAGTCATACGCAACACATTCTACTTATACAAGGTTCTATTGACATATGGAATTAGCAATGTTTGTGAGATGGTATGGAATAATAGAAAATTTTGAGGTGAAACTTTTGTGAGCCGATAGATGGTGATAAGTGATGTTCCCTTACACTGAGAATGCTTACTGAATTGGTGTTGCGTGTTTGTGTTCATTAGTGAGTAGTGTTTTACATTCCACTTTTCATGTTCAGTGATAGAGGGGGAATAGACCATAGTGGTTGAGAACACATTTTTGTAGATGAGGAAAAGGATTATCCTAAGGTGGGGAGTGGTATGTCAGTCATCGATATGTATGCACTTGAAATGTTCTTTTTTAATATTGGTGAATAAATGTACTTGAGTACTACTAGAGTCCTCAGTTAATGATAGGTATGACATCAGATGAGTTATCAAGTGGAGTTTGAGCGTGGGCATCGATATTGAGATGTATTGTGATAATCTGAAGGTATTGGATAGAAAATATGATTGTGATCATGGAAAGAATGACATGGTATTAATATACTAATGATCAATTCATAGACATTTCCCTAGAGGTCGAGTATATAATTTTATGATCATGTTCAAGAAATCATAAGATGCTTCCAGGGATAAAGGCATCATGATTGTGTTTTGGTGGCGTGTTGATAGCTAGAGCAAAGGATTCTCAAGGAAGGTTATGCATAGGAGTTCTATTCGCTGCACTATTGTATAAATGAAAGTGAAGGGTTCAGAACTAAATCTGGAACATCATTTTATATATAACTATTAATTTCAGGCATTAATAATGTATTTTCAAACTAAATCTAATGTGGTCAGGTTGTTCATGGATAATAGGACTCATTGATTTGGGTTACATTTGGGAGAAAATAATTAAACCATTATTTGATTAGTTTTTTCACTTGTTTTCTAGAATGAGTTTTAAAAAATGCATTGGGGGTGTTGTTGGAATGTTGATATCATGTTTTGATAGGAAATTCCAATGGTCTAAGTAAACATATCTCAAAAGTTCCCTCCTTTATAAAGGTCCAATAATGGGGAGAATCAAATGATGGAAAATTTGATAGATGATGGAATGATCATGTCTTTGGATTGATGAGCTTGGTTAAGATTTATCTTATTTTTTTTGTTCGCGTTTAAGAGCCTTGGCCCATGTTTTGGAGATTTAAGTGACATACGTTTATATGGAACTTTATAGGCACATTGGGTGTTCAAGAATGAAACACACCTATTTGAGAAGGAATTCATCAGGGATATAGGGCGAGATGTTCAGTTGGATGTCTAATAATACTTATTGGGGATGAGAAATTATAAGGTGGGGAGATAGTAAAACCTCGTGTCTTCACGAGTGTTTGAAATTAAAAAGTAATTGAATTTTTTAATTAGTGACCATATATTTTTTTGAAAAAAGATTTAGAATCATGTTATGAGGATTTGAACACACTAAGGAAGTTTTTTTGGACGTGGTTGGAGGATCGGGGTTATCGTAAGGTCTTGGAGAAACCTTAGGAGAGGCCGGGTGGTGGATGTAGTAGTCCCATCAGCTAGAATGTAGGAACTAATGGTTAGTTAAAGGGGGTATTAATGGGTTAAAATGAATATAATTACCCCATGAGTTTAATGGGGCTTCCTCCCTCATTACTCCTATTTTCGTGTGCATGAATAGGGATCATATCCCTTCTCTTCCCCTATCCTACCATGATCAAGGGGGTCTTTTGTGTCCATTCTTTGAATATTTGAAATATTTTTACCCATTTTCTAGCCTCTATTGACCTTCCCATATCCTTTGATTAATTTTTAATATACCGGTTTATAGATTCAGTTTATATTCTATTGGAGTATGGTGGAATCAATGAAGAATGATTAGTCTCTCACTCTACCTAGGAAGAGGGTGACACAGGACACTGTTTTCATTCAGTGGCTCGTCAACCCGACCAAGGTGAGTTGAACCATATATTTAATTTGACTTTTTTCATAAATTTAAATTGAAATGACTATTGATTTTTCATCGATTTCTAGGGGTTTCACTAAACATAGGTATGAGGGTGTGAGATGGACCCTTGGGGTATTTTTGGTGGTGGTTCAAGTGTGGCATGGTAAATTGAGGAGTTTTTTCTGATTCGGAAAAGGATTAACTGAATTGAATTAATTAATTATATATTTAAAATGAAATTAATTATGGATTTTTGGATAGATTAATGAGATTGAGGAATTGATATGGTAATGGTTGATCATAGATAAGACTGGATAGGATTTGAAAGGCCTTAGTAGAGCCACTAACCCTTGCAGATAATTGGAAAATGATTTTAAAAATGTATATAGTCTTATACACTAGACATATCGCTTAATCTTTTCATTTTATGTGTCATGTGATGTGTGTGATCACCACCATAGGGGATTCCATTTCTATTAAATGTATTACATAATTTAATTTGAATTTTTAAATTAAATGAAAACAGTTGAATGGATTGAATCCATTAGATGACAAGGCTTATGCACCTTGGTCATTTTGGTCTTTGTGTTACTGGGCTAGATGAATCTTGGTGAACCAAGTGTAAGATCCTATGACTTTATTCTGTGGAAGTGGATGTGTGACTTTATATAATAAGGATATAGGGGCTCGGTGGGACCTTGCAATACTCGAGGGCTTCTAAAACTATTGAGAGGTGAATCCAGACCTAGTGGGTATTGTTATCCCATGAAAAGTCCTAGGTGGACAGACCTTAAGAAGATCAGGATTCGTTTGGGTGAGTGGAAAGACCTAGTATGAACATGAGGGATGAATTATGTCATGGAAAATCTCTTGACTATGATCCTTGTGGCGGTTCCCTGATTAGATGGAAATTCCATGCTATTCCAGTGGTAACATCAAGGGATACAATGTACTTAGAGCATTTGGTCATGAACCGAGACCTCATTTGAGACCGGTCACTCCAGGTGGAGTGCCTCAGTTTGGTTTGACTAGAGGGACCTAGTGGGTGACCACTGATAGACTAAACCAAAGCGGGTACATATGACTATGGGTGGTGATAATTGTAGGTTTCACCTAGAACTCTAATAGATATGTAAGTCCAATGGGTCAGAGAAAATGATAATAGGAACGAGCATTCAACCAACCCATTTTTATCATTATTTATAGGGGGATATGTTATATACAATTAGATAAGATATGATAAGACTGGGGATATTATGGATATGGAGATGGGTATATAAAGAGGATATTATGGATTTGAACCAGTATATAGGTGGAAAATTCCATGGATTTGGATCTCAGTGATGGGGTTTCCATGGATTTAGAGCTTTGATATGGTTATAAATGCCATGGATTTAGAATCATACGTAGGGGATACTATGGGATGAGTCCTTAAAACTATTATATATTTGTTATGGATTCCACCTATTTATATTAAAAAAATACTACCATAGGACAGTTCTCTAGATACATTATACATGTGTTATGTAGCTCGGATGTTCGGACTACCATGTGGTGGGACCCCATATTCTTAATGATTGGGTGGGGTTTCCATGGATTTGAAGCCCATATATTACTTGGGAGGAATGTTCTTTAATACATTCTCATAGACATCCAAACACAATATGATACATGTATGGTCGATCAGGGTCACAGCTCTAAGGATCGTCAATTATTATATTTATTTATTTTCACTAGATATTTTTATCTTAGAAGAGCATGTCACATGAACATATCAAAATATATTCTGGGTAGTACATTAATATATTGGTGGTTATTACTGAGTTTTTTACAGAAACCTTTCTCGGGATGCCACTACACTTGGGTACCTGAGTAGATATTCACTTGATTACATGCATAGGTTTGGTTGAGGCGTAGGGTATTATCAAGAATGATGGATCAGATGATTAAATAGAGTTTGGGACGATTAATTTCTAAGTGATTTTGTGGGGGACATCATCTTTATTCTTCTTCAATTATAGCATGTATATGTAACTAGCCTAGTGAGTGGTCAGTTTTATGTATAACATGTATTTTTGGGATTGAATGATTTTCATTTATTATCAGTTTTTTTATATTTACTTCTAATGATTTTGGTTTATTTTATGATGTGATTTTTTTATTCATTAAAGTACATTATGATACATGGGTTGTAGTCTCCCCAAAGTACCAGTCTAGACCCCTGCTGCTTGTTGGTAGCCTTTGGAGTATGGGGAGGCACACCTGTGGTCATGCAGAGAACAATTCTTATTAAAATTTATAGAGTTAACTAGGCTAGGACATATAATTATGTAGTTTGTTTCTATAATTTATTCTAACCGGTGATGGTTAATTTATTTTGAGAGTTGGTAATTTGGTAACCATTGATTCACCACCCACCCCTCTAAGTGGTTTTCTACTCTTACATGGGAAAATCATTTTATAACAGAGTTTATTTAAATGGTTACATGTATTTTTCCAAGTATATCACTGTATTTGTTATTTCAAAAATATTTTTTATTAGTGAGGTCCATTGATGAAATGAACACTATCAATAAGTAAGGAATTACCATTTCTCTTGGAAGGGATTTCATCATTAAAAGGAGTGAATATTTACATATCATTTTTCTCTTTTTTTTAATTCTCTTGATATAACCATGAATGGTGTATATATTCTAAAAATTTGGAAAACACATTCTTTCTGTGATAAAATAATATTGAAGATGATTGGGGGAACAAAAAATTCTTTAATCTAATCCTTATCAAATAAAGTGTTAACAGAAGTTATGGGTACAAAAATAGTGATAACAATTTAGGGTAAATTCCATGATATCAATGAATGATATAATAAGGTAATTGAGTCATGATTATAATATTTTCATGCCCAATTTGAGAATTATTTAGTTATATAATATTAAATGGTGGATATTTTTTTTCATTCAGGTGAACAAAATTGTAATCTCACTTCCAAGATATGGATAAATTTTTGGGGATTCCATGGTGGTGAAGGAAATAATGAGAGTTCTCCCAAATAAATCCAATTCAATAAAATATTACCTATATGATCATTACATAGATAATTGACTGTGGATAAGCTCCAAAATTTCTTGATAGCCTAGAACATGAGAAGAGGGTCTAACATAATTATAAATGGAAAATATTAGAAATAGGTTGCATTTGAAGATTGAAATGGATTGAAAAATCTTGATCCTAATGAGTTTCATGATATGAAAATTGATTTCAAAGATGATTACATGAATCTTAAAAAAATGTATCATTGTTTGTAAAATTATTGCAGTAAGAAAAAGATAAATACGAGGGTAAATATCATTTTATGTATTTAAAATATCGAGATATATGACACTTTTTAACTAGTTTTATATAGTGGAATATTGAAGATTAGGAGGATACTGGATAAAAAATCATAATGGATAAATATGGTGATAAAAAGTTAATGTGTGTGGAAATTATTTAATAGAAATGGAATAATCAATTATTTATCAAAAATGAATTTTATCACAAAACACGATGACACATCTAGTGATAAAAAAAGTAAAAGGGGGGTAGAAGACTTCAATGAGGATGGAAGAGAAGATTTCATAGCAAATTTATAACTACCAAAGGGACATTTAGTGAAGAAGAGGTGGTAGTTAAGAAATAACTACTCGTATAAATAATTAATATGATGGGATAAAAAATTAATTACAGCTGATAATGTATCTTTCTGTGAGTTTTAAAGAAACCAAATACCTCTAAAAGGAGAAATAACTTTGAGTAAGGAGAGTGAATATCTAAAAATTACCTTCAAAACTCAAATCTCAAGGACGTTAATTAGACTAATGTTGATTTTTCCTGTAAAAATGTGATCTTAATATAATTGTTGAAGAAAGATATAATATTCTTGATATATATATATTTAAATACAATTAATATTAATGATTAGGTAAATTATCTTGAGTCTAAGATGGTTGATTCTAAAAATTTATTGAAGATCACTCATTTTTCAATTCAATTTTTTTCATGTATGTGGGTCAATGTTAAAAATCTACTAGGAAGGTTATTTATGATACCCTAAAAATATGATATTTTTCATGGTACAATTAACTCTTGTTTTGGATATTTAATATTCTAATCAAAATTGCGACATTAGTGACATGGATGATAAAATTTTTATTACTTCATTTATGAGATAGAAAAAAAAAATTATAAATCCCATTGTTGGAGATTGAAAATCCAAAAAAAATGATTCCGTGAACTAAAATAATATTGAATGTAAGACTAAGGAAAATTCCAAATAAAAAGAGGATGCTTTGAAGCATGATAAGTTAAAAGGAATGAGAAAATTTAAAATAATAATAAATACAACAAGAATATTTTTATAAACCTTATTTCTAGTCTAGAATATTCCACTTTGAAAGTACATTTTGATATTAGAATGTTTTTAGATACAAAAACCATGTTTTTAAGTATAATATTTCACTAACTAATTCAAATAATGTTTTAAAATCAAGGGGGTGTCAAATATAAGTTCCTAGAGGACATATGAGATGAAATATAAAAGAAAAATTAAATTTTTCATAATACCTTCGATTATCTTGAGTAAACTGCTTGGAGGTGTGATCGGCCAAACCAAATCCTTAACAACTATCTTACTATGCTGCTAGAGAAATTAAATAGGAATTAAAACTCTAAATATATTATTTGGAAGATTATAAATGAAAACTAATTGGTTGTTAACATGTCTTACAAATCATTTCCAAGTGGAAATCCATTAAAATTTGATAGAGGTTTATTTTAGTGCATTTTAATTTCCTCAGCCCACTTCTCCTGTATGTAATTAATATGGGTCATTACATGACCTCAAGAATGCCTCCCCATATTCCAAAGACTACCGAATAGTAGATAGGGTCTAATGAATATATTGGGGATACTATACCCTCTTGAGTAGAGTAAAAATGACAATATAAATATGAATAACCAATAGAATCTTATGACATACATATCATAATAAAACAAACCCCATACTCGATCCCTACTCCAAGATCTAATCACATCCATCAAAGCAATCAATCATGAACAAGGCCCCTTTCCCATGTCCAAACCTACATCCATGAAATCTTCCTAGGTATGAAACGTTGGCCCAAACAAAGTGTGATTAAAACTTAGTAGGAAAAAATATGTAGAGTCTAAAAAAATCCATTCTAAAATAATAGTGTATGAAATAGTATGATAAATAGGTCATTAATTCATAAATTAATGCATAAAATCAAATAACCCGCCAACCTATGAGATCCGGGTTGACACCTAAGTCCATCCAATACATTCTTCACAATGATCGATGATATCTATATTTATTGGAAGATTATAATACCCAGGATGAATAACAAATAATATTTATTAGGTATATCTTTCCCTCAGACATCATGTAACCATACATCTAGCCCCTAGGTATTATGTAACAATGTAATACTAGGATCTATGTTAATTTTCATGCTATAGAATCTTACATGTTCCCAAAACATAATCCCATTCTAAGTGAAAGTTATAAATTCAATATTTATTGGACTCTATATGAATTCCCATTCTAGATCCACTTATGTGTTCCAATAGAGAATGATCATACCAATGGAAACATTATCCCTAGACTCAGTGTGAATTTCCTTTATAGGTCTACTTACATGCTGAGAGTACATAAAAACACATATTAAATCCAATTCTAAGCATGATTCAAAAATTTAAACATCAATGGAAACAAGATCCATGCTCACCAAAAAAATGAAAAAAAAACTGAACATGTTAACACAATCCAAATTATTTAATTCATGAAAATTACCAATTAACTTTTCAATTTCAATTACATGCCATTAACCCATTTAATCCCATTTCCAATTTTATTCAAATTTAACAATTATCATAATAATTGTAACAATTCCACTTCACAATCCATTTATTCCCAATTATTACTTCACATATCAGTTATGCCTTTAAAATATCATTCCAATATATAAATCAAATTTCTTATCATTTAACCACTTACATTCTAAATGATTATTTATACACCAATTAAACCATTTTATATTACAATACAATTCACATTGTTATGACAATTTATAAACAATTACTAATCTCTATTAGGATCTAGGTTCAATGAATCCAATTCCCAACTAAGGGTCAATGGATGGCACACATTTTGGATGGCGGCAAGTCACAATCTCAATGGTCATAGACCCAAAAAGATAAATGAGTGGTCAAGTAATGAATAATTAAACAATTATAATTAATAATGGTCATATACATGGAATACCATTTTAATCACTCAGGTTTCACTTACTAGACAAACAAAACAAACCTTAGTTCGTTTCTTTAAACCACCCACCTTGAGCAATGAAGAAGAGACACTAAGGATAAAATGTCCATATCTATAAATCCAACCATTATCTCCTATGTATATTGATTGATACATTTTATCAAGTCTAGAATGATTTTATTCAAGGAGGAATAAATAGATATTCACCAAAAAATTGAGACTTATCGATTCAAGGCATCTGAATTGAACTGCGGATCAAAGAACAAAGAAAAGGTGATGGAGAATTCCTAAGATCCTTATATAATCATTCATAATCACTAATCCTATATTAGGATTAAAAGGGGTTAATTATATGTATATAGGGGGTTCTAGGTGTATAAAATACAATTCTACCCCTCCTTACCCCGTATTATCTTGACACCACTAGATAGCTAGTGTGAACCACGAGATAGCTGATGGTGTTTTCTAGTGCACCTGAATGGTTGGAGACCCCACTATATGGATGGTGGGTCTCATGTAGGAGAACCATTTTTCTAGGTTCCATTTAATGGGTGGTGGATCTCGTTGACTAGCTAGTGAGCCTCCTGTAGGCTTACCGATCTTCTGGAAATCACACCAGGTGGTCGGTGGAATGCACCAGCTATCTGGTGGCACTAAAACATATCTAATGCTACATTCCACCTATAGTATTCTTCTTGGACATATTCCCTTACCCCCCAAACACCTTTGAAGCAAACCATTATTCCAAAAATAAGGTTATATTTGAAAACTTAAAGGGGATTAAATAAATCTTTAGTCAGAAATTACCTAGGAAAACATGATATCTTACAAAATTCCCACCATATAAAAATTATCCACAAGCTATGCTCCCACACATCACTGATAGGTATTAAAAGAAAAATCAGGACACTATGCCTACATATCAAACTCCCTTTCCCGGGTCTCCTCTTGAATATTCCCATGATGTTACCACACTCACACTATAGGAATAATATCTCTTGACATATTCTGCTCACTATAGTATATGATAAAAATCAGATGATCCTCAAAAGATATATCAGCATAAATCTCAAAAAATCCAACATCTATACCATAAGAAGGGTCAGGGTGATATCTATGAAGCTGCAACATGTGAAACACATTATTCATGGAACTATAGTTCTGTGGAAGAGCCAATTAGTATGCCAAATATAATATTCTCCCCATTATATCTAATGACCAGATGAACCAAGGTTCTATATTTCACTATTTCTGGATAGGATATTTCCCAAGTCTTGGTTACAGTGGAATTAGTTTTTGGTGATTTACCTAATACTCTAGTGATTGTCTCTGATAGTTATCATAATATATCTGTAGCTCTTTGTGGTTACCAACCACTTTCTATTCAACTAAACCTTCTTAAACATCTCTCGCACGAGACTATGTCCAACAAGTAATGACATACAAGTCTCTTGGTAGTACAAAGTAGAATGAAACAACCTTTTATATAAATCTTTTAAGGGAACCATATGGATCTATTCCTAGAATCTATTATTATAGGGAAACTCCAAAAGTTCCATATGATTATCCCAAGAACTACTATAATCCAAAAAACTATCATGCAACATATCTTCCAAAATATAAATCGTTTACTCAGATTGTCTCTATGTCTAAAGATGGTCGGCTATACTTAGAAGAACCTTCCATCACAATGCCTTCTAAATTCCCGAACATAATTGTGACATAAAACATTTATCTTGATAAAAAAATATCCATATAACAATATGAAATAGAACTATCTCAGACACATAGATATTTCCTAGATCATCGACTGTGAATGTCTCCATAATTTGAAAGATGTGGGTGTCCTTCATTAGTGAATCTATGATCACCCATAATGAATTATTTTTATTAGATGTAGGGAGTAATACTTTAACATATTACATGGTGATATCATCTCAATTACATTTTTTAATGGGTAAAAATTTCAATAACCCACCAAGCCTTTGATGCTCAGCCTTCACCTGCTGTCAAGTGAAGCATAATTCCACAAAACCATCAATACCATTCTTCAACCCTGACCACTAGTATTGTCTACAGATATCATGATACATATTCCTCAAACCAAGATATACCAAACATTTATAATAATTATATTATATTATTATCCACTCATGAAAACACATTGGAACCCAGATATGTCCATTGATATAAGGAACCTCATCTCTAGAAAAGAACAATCCTGATCATGGATCACTACCATGTATGATATCCCTAGGGATAAACCCTATAAATTAAATAAATTAACTATGTTGATATGATATATAATTATTGAAAAAGACACCTTTATCAAATTTTATCTCCATAGAGCCTCCTAAATATCTAGATGAAATTCTGTAAGTAGTTCCATTAGTCACCACTCATCACAAGATTCCATCATTCCCTTTGACTACATCTTCTTAATAAAAGTGTTTCCAATGAAATTTCCATTTCTAGGAATGTATAAAAACTCAACATTTAAGGAATATAGATACTAAAATCACCTCATTTATAAAGGTTCAAGTATTTCCATGAAAATAAGACTTTAGGATATTTTATTTTTTATACACCACAAACCTATCACTTAATAGATAACACCGCTATCATCTTACGGAGTGTACCAACACAACTAAATCTAGATCATGAGTAGGATAATTTTACTTGTTCAACATCAAATATTTAGATCCATATAAAAAACAATACTCTTATAAAAGAACCTCTCTAAGAACGACTCTTAATGTGACACAATACACAATATACTCTTTACATGAATAAGGTAAAGTGATGTTTGATGCTCAGGTCAACCTGCTCTTCAATTCTTTGAAATCATTCTCACAATCTAATGAACAACCTAACTTCACCCCTTTTTTAGTCATCCTATACATTGGATCATCCAAATAGTATAATACCTAGATGAAACACCTGTAATAGCAACTTGATCTATAAATATTTGAATCTCAAAAAAAAAATTATGTCATTCCCAAGATACCATGACTTTCACCTTCTTCATGACCACCGACACTCCATACTCTATGAAAACGTGATTCAAGAATTGAACTTTATCAATCCAGAAAATAATTATAGATATCTTGGTGTATTACTAATGACCTATTAGTGTACTCTGAAAAATTACAAGATATTAGTCATGATCCTCCATAAAATGGGAGTACACCAAGATCTCACTGACGAAAAACCCCTACAAAATTATCTATAAATCGATGGAAGATCCAGTTCATTAAGGCCATGAATACCAACAGTGGATTTGTCAGGCCAAAATAGATAACCATGAACTAATACAAGAAAAAAATACTTCTAAAAGTAGTCTAAGGCATGTCAAATGGTATCACCCTCAACTAAAGGTAACATTCCCTCAAGATAATATTGGAAAAAATATGGGTAGCTCTCAACTGATTAGAGAGATCATAAATGCGAGGAAGGGGATGTTGTTTCTTGAATTTCAACTACTTTAGTCTCCCGTAGTCTATATATAAGTGCAATGTTACATTATATATCTTGGTGAAAAGCACTGGAGAACGCAAAAATTAAGTACCAGGTCATATGAATCCCTTTGATTCAATATCTTCTAATTGAACTTTAAACTCTCAAAGATCTACTGGTGCCATCCGGTAAGGTAAGATAGAAACAAGTCTAACTCTTAGGACTGAATCAATTGTGAACTCAATCTCCCATTTAGGTAGTAATCCTTATATCTCTCTAGGAATGACATCCTGAAAGTGTTGTATTACTGGAGGAAGTGTACTCTATTGAAACTTGGAATCATCCAAAATAAGGCTTGCAAATGAGGCTATGAGACAATCCAATCTGTACTAAATTTTTCCAATTTTACCAACCATAAGATCCCATTCACATAAATGGATATAGTTATCCCCTTGTGGAGATATAAAATTAATTCTCCTCTGATAAAAATCAATATGATCCTAGTAAAGAACCATCCAATCCATACCTATATTCTAATAAAATCCTTCCATTTTAATCACTAAAATATTCCAAAGGAAATGGTAACTAAAATTTTGAGTAAACACAACTTAAATCATCTGATAACCTATGATTATACCCCTAATAGAATATTGATGGAAATAACCCTTTCTAAAATTTCCAATGCAAAAAACAAGCAGTTAGAGAAATGAGTAGATATAAAGGAATAAAATTCTCTTATATCAAACAAAACACTTGCAAGGATTGATGACACAAGAATTGTACCTCTAATAGTTTATGGTCCTTCATCTATCATGGTAGTAGTAAATCATATAAAATTCATCAAACTCACCACTTTCCCCTAGGCTCCAGTACGACACCCCTACAATGCTCCCTCTTTTTGATACTTCCTCACCTCTATTGGGGTACCATGTCCCCTACCCCAGTGCGAGTGTCTGGTGGAACTTTAGATACATGTCTGTTGAGGGGTAGATGAGTCTTTTCTGGACTTTTGTACCTACCATAATCCTATTCCACCGCTCGAATGTTGAGTTTTACTATAGAACCTCTATAGATGGGCTATCTTACCCCAAGCATGGAAATCTATAATAAGTAAAGGAGAATCAAAGAGATTGTGTCCAACCTTGGAACATTGAAAGAACTAACCCCCAACACGGTCTTGATATGGATTCCCACTCCCTTATATTCTCTTCATAGGACTACTTTGGTGGTAATTGTTATAGAAACACTTCTTAATGCCTAAATAAGTGTTTCTTAATCATCATGCTGAGATCCCACCACTCAGGGTCTTCTTTAGGTTCCCTTTGATGTTTAAATAATGATTCATAATATTTGATAAGTTGGTTAGGTGAAATAAATTCACTTATGATTTAATATCATACTAAATCCCATCTTGGAATAACTTTTCCCTAACTATCTCATATACTAAAAAATAAGGGAAAAAACACTAAAGTTCAGTAAAATTTTTAGTGTATTCTATCACTAACATGCTTCCATATGTCCGGTTCACGAACTCCCAAGATGCCTTATCCATCAGTGTATCTAGATAATAGTGACACTGTAACTTTTCATGAAATCCCATCCAAGTTTGCTTTTATTTCTATTTTAATTTATCTATAACATCACACTTGTATTTGGATGGTTCCAAGATTCAACCTCATGTCCACGGGTGTATCTAGGTTCTTGAATATCATCTGGATATACTTGATCCAAAACTCAGTTTCCTAAGGTCCCCCCTCCCTAGTGAACATGGGTAGGTGCTACAGCTAGAACTCTCTAGTCAGATTAGACATTAAAGGCATGGTGTTATTATTCATCTACATCATCTTAAGGTTGAGTGTCAAAAGAGTAGAAATCAGCACACACCTCATGAAGTGATTTATTATGTTATAACAGTTTCATTTATTCCTGTTTATATGATATGTTAAAGTATTACATTTCATAATATAGATTGGAAGATATATCATTTATAGTAAATATGTCTATAGCATGAATGATTATTTTAAACATATTTACCCACATTACTACCATGATTCATGCATATGTACCTCATTCCACAACTTCCCATGAGTAAAATCACATAAAAAATAACATCACACAATAAGTACATCACCAAATGTGCATCTACATCAAAAATGTAACAACAAACAACAAAAAGTGTAATCATATCCCTGGGAACTTGAGTTTTCCCTACAGATGGGATATATATTCCCATGTACAAGATAAATTCCATGGTCTAACACATCTTAGTCTCTTATATACCTTCCAAAAATAGTAAATCAAAAGAAAATACATGATATTTGATACCACTTTGTAACATTTTTTGTCTTTTTTTATCCTTCAACAGACTAATACGAGTCGCTACGTTACCTCAAGACCCGAGAGGCTTTCAAATAGCTATGGGGGTCTAAGGAATATACACGAGAGATTATAAATTATGGAATAGTGTAGCAATCCCAATACAAATAAGAATAACCAATAAAAACCTAAAATATACAAAACTTACAATAGAAAAAACCCAAAAAATAGAAATATAATAAACCATGTCGTTTCATAATAAATGTCATCTAAATTTCATACAATCAACCAAATAAAAGAAAACATCAAAAATAAAGACTCCAATTTTTTTTTCCAAATACCACACTTGATCCCAACTCTAATATCCAACCCCACCCAACAAAGTAATCATTCTAGTATAGGGATCCTTACCACTATCCAGACTTGCATTCATGAAATATTTCCAGGTACCAAAATGAGGCTTGGATAAGGTGTGATTAAAATTTATTAGGATGAAACCCACAATGTATAAATAGATCCAGTTTGAAATAATAGTTCATTAAACTATATAATAAATGGGGTCATTAATTCATAAATTAATATAGAACATCAAATAACCCAAATAATCTTGTACTCTAGGTTAACACTCGGGGTCAGTTAATACCCGATACAACACAGTGATAGATATCTCTATCCATTGGAAGATTCTACTATCTAGGATGAATCATCAATACCTTGTATCAATTATCCACGTTCCATTCCCTTAAGAATCATGTAACCATACATCTCTCCCTCTTGCATCAAGTAACTATGTAATACTAGGATCTATGAGAATTCCCATGCAATAGATGTTTATGTGTTGTCATGGTGTAAGACCATGCCAAGGTAATGTTATACATTCATGATTTACTAGACTCTATGGGAATTACCATGCTATATCCCCTTACATGTTCTCATGGAACACGAATATACTAAGGGAAAAAGTATCACTAGGCCCAGTACGAATTCCCATTCTAGGGCCACTTATTCACTGAGAGGACAGTAGACCTTATGCGAATTCCCATGAAAATTATTATTTTACAATTCAAGGATTAATTAAAACAAGATCCAAGATCAAAAAAAATCAAAACATGCTAACATAATCCAAATTAGTTAATTCATACCAATTAGAAATTTTATTTCCTATTTCAATTACTTTCTAGTATCCCCTTTAATCCAATTTCCAATTTCTATCCAAGCTAATAATTATAAAAATAATTTTGACAAATCCATTTCACAATAAATTTATACACAAATACCATTTCACATATCAATTATTCCTTTAAAAATTCACACCATTATACCTATTCCAATTTCAAGTCACTTAACCACTAACATGCCAAGTGATTCTCTACAATCCAATTACTCCATTTCAAATTCTATTACAATTAACATTATTAATAAAATCCATAAAAAATTTCCAATTACCCATAGTGATCTAGCTTAAATAATTCTAAGTTCCAACTATGGGTCAAGGGTTGACACACCTCTTAAGTGGATACAAGTCCTAATTCAATGCCAACAGACCCAATGTGGTCCATGGAAAGCATAATCATGAATAAAAAACAATTCCAATTAAGAAAGGTCACATGAATGACATTCTATTGATATCACATGGGTTGTAACCCTTCAAAACCTCTAATGTAACACCCCTATATTTTGTGATTTTTTGGAATTATTTTAATCTTATCGATATTTTCCATTTCACGCAACACTGAATATAGCTTGGGTTATATGAAAGAACCAAGTAATTCTTGCTTTGTATGAAACACCAATTCAAGGTTACACTACAAAAAACACTTAGACTAGCTTTAAGTACACATGACACTATTTTTGGATTGTGTTACACACAATGCAAAGTTCTTTTGATAACTTGTGTTATATAAATGACTGAGTTTTACCGAACTACCTCGTACTATTAATATTGTTATTAAAATATTATTATAGTTACCACATATCTATCGAAATGTAAATTAAAAATAATATAAACTAAATTATGAAAATATAATTTTGACACGTATGTAAAATTAATCCTTGGTCAACAATTAGCTATAATTGAATGTAAGATCTAGTTGAAAATATAAAAATTACATTTCTAAGAAAACTATTTTTCTATGCAAAAACACCAGTGTATATAAATAAATTAAAAAAACCACTATTGGTAAAAAAAAATTAATAAAGTTTATAAATTACAGATTCAATCAATTTTTTTATGGTCATTCAATATATTTTATAGTCATATGATAAGAATAAATCCAATTTTATGAATAAAAAGATATATTTTTCAAAGGGTAATTTTATCGCCATTTAATGGAGAACCCATTTAATTCTAATTTTTGAACCTTTTATAATTTTTATATGAAAAAATAATATTCTCAATTGAATTTGGGATATAAAATTTTACTCACTTTTTTGAAATTTTTCTATTTTTCTGATAAGTTTCATGTTTTGATGAATATCGAAAAATACTAAATTTTAATTGAAGACAACCTTTTCATCCAAATAATTTAGTGTTAAATTGAATATTTTATTAGTTTTAAAGTTTAATTATATTAAAAATTTATCATTTAATACAATTTAGGTCATTGGAATCAATTTCACATTGAATTTCGTTATAAAAATATTTCAATCCTTTGGATGTTTTCACCTTAAAAAACCATTTTCCCATTCCATCAATTAGAATAATTTTAGTTAAATTATATAAAATTATGTTTTTAGAATTATTAAAAATTGATTACATATTTATAATAATAAGGTTCAAAGTTATTAAAGAGGCCCCCTTTATTTTTGGACAATAAGAATAGTAACTTTAGCAATTTTTATTACCACGGTTAAGGGTAAATCATTTAATTAAGTGTAAAAATAATAATATTAATATATGAAAACTATCTTCATAATTTACCAAATGTTATTATAATAATTTAAATCATCTCTTGAAACTTATTTAATGAATCTGGATAATTTAATGGACACTTTTCCATGAAAAGGACTTAAATATTTACAAACTCAAAGGGAGGGACAAAATGTCACACTCTTACTTTTAATATGTATAATATTTTTAATATGAGGTTAAATAGAATAAATTATTGAATATATATATATATATATTATTATGAACTATAAAATGTTTATATACATAAAAAAAATTAATTTTAATTTTTAGTGGAGAAATAATTACCATAAATAATTACAAAATGATGACGCAGTAATTAATCAATTAATGAAACAATCAGTTAAATGACATTAGAAATATTAAATGAAATATTATAGGACTTGATTAAGGTTATCCAAGAATTTTATAGGTAAATATGAAATATTAGGGGTGTATTAAATGAATATTTTCGAATTAATCTTAATGTATTGATTTTCCTAAAGTTAATGTAACACTTATGATATTTTATGAAAATAATATTTAATTAGGTTATTTAAAGATCATAAAAATATTAAATAAGGACAATGGGATGATATATGGTCTAAAATATCTTAAATGTTCCATTTATGGTCCAATTGAAACTTTATATGTTAAAATCCTATCCTCTTAATAATAAAAAAATTGTTACCATAGTTAAAATAAAAGGGTTAAACTATGGGTAAATCAATTTGATAAGGTTTAAAATAATAACAATAATTTTGCTAAAATATATTATTTTATGATATTGAAACTTTATATAATATTATATTTTAATAAATTTATTTTTAGAGGTATTTTTATTTAGATTTAATTTATTATAAATTATTTTTTTTTTGAAATTAAAAAAGTTCCATTCCCCTCTCTTATAAACGGGAACAACTTATTATCTTTTATTAACACTTAATAACCTATTTTTAGTCCAAAATATATCCAAATATCCTCCCATAATCCCTCCATTCATACTAGAATCATTACATTATATATAAAACCCACTAAAGTAGTCTGTTTTTGCAAATCAAAAGGATATACCGAAAGAAGAGGTAACGTTCATCAACGAACGACGTTGTTTTATTTATTTTGAAAAAACCTTAAATTATTTTTATTTAATGTTTATATTATAAAATAAGTATCCTCAATATACTGAGATATTGTTTTATTAATTGTTTTTACCTACACTCACACACACATCCATCAAATGGATAACGAACTTCCAGTTCCTGTGTACGACGAACTAACGCTTAATGAAATGATGTCGTTTAGTTTTATTTTAATTACCACCTCTCATGGTTGGAAATTTTTATGGACACTGTATTTTTATATTATATATATGGTATTTATGATGTCTTTATTCTTCTGTAATTATTATATAAAATATAACTTCATGATTTCCATTTTTTGTAAATATAATAACTTCGTTGGTGGATGTGTGGACTACCACCTCCTCAATGTAATGCGATTCGTTGACACTTTAAATGGAATGTATTAAGGATGGGTTTAGTAAATTTATATGATATATATGAAATAATAACTATACTATAATGATATATATATATATATATATATATTTAATTTACTTACTTTCGTTGAATATGATATAAAATGGAAACAACGTTCATGTGTACGTACGACCTACCGTCTCCATGAACGATGTATTTCATTTTCCATACCTATATTTTATTGATAAAAATAAATCAATATATAATGAATATATATTAAATTTATATCATTTTTATCATTTTGGATATAATTAAATCTTGATCTATATATGAGGACCAAGTATAACATGTCAAAACATGTACGAGAAACAAAGCAGTTATTACCCGAAACCTAACTTTAACATGGAATTGATAATAAGAAGGTAATATAAAGTTATAATTAAATCATATATGGTATTATATATAAGAATATGTTATATTAATAGATTTATAATAAAATTATATTTATTAAACATGAGGTTTTCACAAGCATGATTAGAGTTAGGATATAAGGTAAGGTATTTTTGTCTGACTTTTATTTGTGTGGGACACTTCCCTTATAGAGTACTTATATCTTCTACAAGGTTTATATACTTAACATGACTTTAATTTATGAGAAATATCCTGAATATTATGGTATTTAATGATCCATATAAATTTATTTCTTTTAATGGGGCATACCATTCAAATGATTACAAAGTGGTAAGGGGATTTCCAGTCTCACTTTTATTTTTCTGAGTCTTATACCATATTCACTACTCAATTATTTGATGTGGTTTATATAATTAACATGAAAATAACCTGTTCCCTTTTCCTTATATTTATGGTTATTTACATATCCATTTGATGATCTCTCATTCATGTTGTTTACGGTTCAAAAGTTACTAAACCAGCAAGGGAGTTTTGTCTCAATATAACTTCTTTGAGACACAAGTTATTTTATGCACCTATATTATTTTTAAAGTTGTATATACTACCCATTGACATGTGATATCATTAATATCCTTATTTTCATGATATTATAAATTTCATGTAATTTTATTCTCTTATCGGTTGGAAATCTACGTTCCTTCAAATCAATAATTTCAAAAATTGTTTTAAAAGTGTTTTAAATGATATTTCTAGATTTTTTAATGAAAAAATAATCAAAATATGTTTAAAATAATTTTCAATGATTCTCTCATGTGTATTAAAGGTTATTTTCAATGAATAATATTTTCTAAATTTTTATGTTTTTAAAAATCATTTTTCCAAATGGAATGATTATTTTTTAGAAGAATTATTTCAAGTGATCCTTCAAAATCATTTTCTATCTAAGAAAACATTATATGAGGATAATTATGTTTTATTGGGTATATGATACAATAATACCTTATATATTATTTCATTTAATGGTTTATGTTTATAATGGATTGATAATAATGAATTTTGTTTCTTTTCCAAGAGTTATAATGAAATGTTTTTCAAAAATATTTTTTATGGGTTCTAATAAAATTTATGTTCTTGTGGAATACATATGTATTATTTTCATTATGTGATGGGTGAGACCTATATATCCCTACAATTAATTGGTTAAATATTCATATCTATTGAGATAATTATGGAAATAAGTCGACGACCTTGATCCACTATGGGAAGATGGGTAAACCTGGTCCACTATGGGAAGATGGGGAAACCTAATACCTTATAAGGAATGGAATATTATTGGGGATATTGGTGTGTCCCACCCTGTAGGTGTATTCCCCATGAAGTTCCCTATTATGTTTTGGCAATGATCCATGACTTATAGGGAATTATATTACATGTTTTTTTGTGTTTGCCACAAATTATATGTCTTTTTCTATGTTATTCTTTCATAGATTATGATATTTATTTCATTATGAGTCATGTATTGTGAATTTAAAATATTTATTCCATGAATAATTTTTATGATCTTTAATTTGAATGATATGAACTTTAAATTCTATATTTATGTTATCATACCCTTTTGTACATGTTATTCTTATGTATCTCCCTTGTTTACCATTACTGATAATTTGAGATCACCATTTCTAATGTTTCTTTTCCCCAGGATATGAAGAGTGGTATTAAGTTTGATAATTCAAAAACGATTCTAGTTATTAAGAAATAGGTGGGGATAATAAGTAGATTTGATAGGAACCAATTGTTTATGTTTCCAATTTTCCAAAGACACTAAACCAATATGGTATTTGGGTGTGTGTTTGTGTAATGAATGAAATGTTCCAAAAAAATGTAATGTCAATTTATGAAATTCATGATTTATTATAGATAATACCATGTTATGGTAGAAATAGGGGAAAATTAGGTGTTAAACAGTAGTTCTGGGGTTGAAAATAAATTTCTACCCCTCCATACTCTAAACCATTCCAATGCCATTGTTTAGATGGTGGGCACCACTGACTAGATAGTGGTTACTTCCAGTTCTTCTATCCATATGGAGGTCACACCGGATAATTTATGGGTCTAATTTAGTATTCCCATTCTTCCCAAGTTCTATTTTTGAGCTGGTGAGCCTATTTTTTACTCAGTTCCTAGGCATCCCACTGGCAAGCAGGTGGACTGTATCAGCTAACTGATGTTACTATTTCATCTCCAATTATTCATTCTACCACCATACTTCCACCATCTTGGCTCCTCTAATCCCCCAAACACCTCTGAAACCTAACTTTAATCCATGAATGGGGATCAATTAAAAAACTTGAAGGGGTTCAAATATAACAAAAAGAAGAACGTACCATGGAAAATGAGGTCTTACACGCATTAATGGAAAGAATATACTATTAAAATATATCCAATAATATGATTAAGCATCCATGTTTATCTAAAATGAAAAATCAATTTTTTTAAAAATGTTAGATGTGCTAAAATTACTGATACAATAAATTTAATCCAACAATGATCTCTTTGTTTATTTTTTAAGGTACAATCTCTTAAGTTCCTCTCAACATTATAAAAATTTGAATGACGATATTTTTATAAGAATTAATTTTTAATTAGAATATTGAAGGATGTAACTATAATAACAAAATAATAGAAATCAATTGGTAGTATATTCTAAATTTCAATCAAATAAAATAATTTCTATATTAGTTTGATAGATTTGAATGAGATTTGGACTAGAAGACATGGGAATTTGGGTCAAAATAACATCAATAAAATTTTAAAATATGAAAATTTATAGAATTTGAAAAGGTTGAATCAATAAAAACTTACTTATTTTAAATATTTCACAAATGAAAAATGGTAAACAAGAGCCATAATGTGGTGGAAATCAATAGACTAAAACCACATAAGTTGATATGTTCAGATGTTTGTATATTTATGATCATGATGACAACTAATTTATTATTATTTTTGAGGATTTCAATCATATGAATTATTTTTATTTTATGATGAGTAAATATGAATATATTTATATTATTAATAATTATTGTATGTGTACTTAAAATTAAATGGGATATTCTTTGAAAAGATTTAGATCAAATTATAGATTTGATTACCAGAATGAAGACATTGAGATAAATATTTAAAAACATTAAATAAATCAGGAATATAATTCCTCATAGACACCCAAAAAATGTAGTAATATATTGGATGAGATAAATATTGGTGGACATAAGAAGAATCATGTTTTTAGAGTATAAAACATTGAATTAATTTCAAAGAGAAGATACAACAATGGATGTATACATCATAAATTGATTCTTATATCATCCCAAATTAGTGAATATGGATTATGAGATCAGTTTTTGGAAAAATACCAAATTAAATAATATAATGGTATAAAAAATCATTCATTCATTAATATCAGAGGCTGATATTTGGGAATGTTTGATGAAAGAGTAAAATAGGGGATATTACTCACACACATACTCGGTGAAAGGATTTATTAGTGATACACAAGGATCTAATGAAAATTTTTGATACAGAGAATATTATTATTTTGAAAAAAAAATCATCCCAATAATAATTTCCTATTAATAATGATTAGAAGTATCTTTCGTAGAAAGTATTAGAGGTCTTTAGGAAAATTTGAATAGTGTAAATGATTTTTAATGTTCTCTTGTTGATTCTAAAATTTATAGTTATAAAGAGGTCCTAGAGAAATATAATTTTAATTTTAAATGGTTATAAAATTATATTGATCCTAAAAACATGCTTGGATATATTAAAAAGGTTTTGTAAAACTACTGATTTTTGAGAATTTCCAATTACTTAAGCTGGCTTTTATAAGTTGAACAAAAAATTATATAATAGGAATAATAATATAATAATAGGATAACTATGATGGAATATGAGTTAAATAAGATTGAAATTAATGGGAAATTATAATATTTTTCATATCCAAGAGAAATAATTATGATAGGTATAAAGTGTATTTTCAAAAATAATATCAATGAGAAAATAAAAGTACCACTGAATAGATATCATATTTCATGAATGTAATACTATCCATTTGAGGGCATAGATTTAAATTATACCTCTACTATAGTGACAAGAATTTAAATGTTATGAATCCTTCTTATGATATGTTCCTAAAAGAATTAAAGGTTTTTTTAAATAGATGTGAAGTTAATGTTTCTTAGTGGTGAACTTGTGTAAGAGTTTTAAAATGAATAATAGAAGGTTTTGTAATTATTAGTGATTCATATTGAGTTTTAAAACTGAATAAAGTTCCTTATGGGTTAAAAAAGTGTCCAAATCATGGAATTCAGGACTAGTAAATAGCTTAATGATCATCAAATTCCTAGAAAGTGTATGTGGATAAAAATATATATGTTAAATTAGATTACACAAACTCATTCAATGGGATTATATACCTTGATGAAATTATTTTTACTATAAAAAAGAAGAATATTATGAACACTCTAATTCCTAAATGGGGAACAATTTTGGGATTTCAATGACCAAAGAGAGGACATTATTTTTATTCTCTTATGTTATGAACACAATAGGATATATATTTCTCTCATATGAAAAATATGCTCATGAGTTACTAAAGATGTTCAGTATAGAAGAATCATGACTGATCTTCACTATGATAGAATTCGGGACTATGTTTTTCTTTTATTAAAAAGTAATAAGTGTAGATCTAATGTATTTTTGGAGCCTTGTTGGCAATATATATGTTGGTAATCACGTTTGTAGTATATCTTTGTGCATTATTCCAAAGAAATATAAAGGACACACATCTGATTGGAGAGAGATGGATCTTGTTCTATATTAATGTAAAATTTCATTATAAATTGAAAGGAATGTAAAAATGTTCCTGTAGTCTCCTAACATCATGACTTATAAGGTTTTGTGATCTCTTATTCAGTATTCCTACACTTGGATTTGTTGGAGAAGTGTTTTTAGCAGCTGTTATTTTTTTAATATGTGTTGACTGGTCTTGTGGTTGATGTGTGATTTAATCTTTATCAAATACTTTTCTCCTTCCCATTCCTACTCGACTTCACTCACCTTATTCATCGAGTTCCCTCCCTTACAGTGTGACCTTCTAAACCACCATCATCCCCCTAATAATTCTTTATATTGGGGATCCACGATGTGGATCAACATTTATTATATGGTCTTGGATATTTTGAGCAGCAGCGGTTCAGTGTTTGGGTGGTGGCTATCCTCTTCAGGAGGTGATGTGCAGTGGTATGACAGTGGATTTCAGTACTCAAATTACATTTGGGTTTCATTTGAGGTGCGACATGTCGACCTTGATGAAAATAGTGGGAGGATCACATTGATTTTGATGTGAAATATAGGGTTTATAATGACCTTTTGAATGGAGTTCAGGATGTTATGGAGGTTTTTTGTGCTTTTTTAGGTGTTGTTTAATTGAATATATTATAATTTTGGATGGGACTAATTGTGTGATTGTGCGGCAGAGGTCTTTGGGGGAAATTGAATTTTTTAGGTCTCATTTTATTGTGGTGTATCTTTTTTCTAATTCCACTTGGTGGGAATCCTCAAAAGAGGGATGGGAGTGTTGACACTCAAAATACAGTCATATGACCCCATTTTTTAGATGGATTGGAAACCTGATTGATTTTTCAAAATGTTTTCTATATGTTTTTACATTTCAAATAGTTGATAGTGTAATGAGTTCCTCATTTACATTATCAGGTATGTGTTCAAAAGAAAGATAGGTGTGCTGGAACCTATCATCCAGTCTTCACATCACACATTTTTGTGAGTGGGAGGAGTGATCTACAACATTGCAATGGACCAAAATGGTAAAAATTATTGGTAGGGGGGTTATTCATTTTTGTTGACTTATTTAACTATATCATTTTATCATAGGATGTGATGAGTCTTTTTATGTTGCTTATCTTGATTTATGCTTCAATTAGACACTCAATACGAATTATGGAAGGTGATTATATGGTCCGGGCCTTAAAACATTACATAATCTTGAATTAAATGAATAATTAACATTGATGATATTTTCAAGTTTAGAGTTTTAGAGAATTAGATCATAAATCATGCATTACATTCCACATTTAAACAAGGTGGTTAAATTAAAGACATTATTCATTTTTTTCATCAAAGGAAACATATTTGAAAAAAAACATGGATTATTTCTTGAAACTTTCTTGAAACTATCATCACATCATGTACCTTTCCCATGACATGTGAAAAACATTTCAAAAAATTGGGATGAGCATAAAAAGCTCAGTAAGGGATATAAAAATATGGAAAGAAAACATTAGTCCACGTATACATAAAAATCAATGAAATCATACATTACTCGTAAAACATAAGCACTTTAACATACCTCATGAAATAATAAGATTTATGAATAACTCATAGAAATAATAAGACTTAAAGGTAACTTTAGGCATTCATAACATTCTTACGTAGGGAGTAACCCTCATGGTTATGTTTGGAATACCCATCATAGTATATTCCATAAATCTCTTAGGAGAAATTGTAGCATTTAACTCCTTCGCGTTACCCAATGCATTGGAGAGCTATATTAGGCTCACTCACCCTTAGTTTATCATGGAACCACCCAATTTCATAAACATTTCCCATGAACCATAACAGAATCATAACACATAACTTAAGCATAAAGGAAAGATAACATTCCCACATTGAAATAACAATATAACATTTTAAGATATTGAAATAATAAATCCATTTTAAAACCATTTTCCATACCAAAATACGTAAAAAGTGTATATGGTATTTATTTTCCTTTTAAAAACATTACGTCTGGTTAAGGAAGCCAAATGTCAAATAATACTCACGGTAGCGAAAAAGGTCGTTGTCACCGCTTATGTAAAAAAAGAAACATTCCTTTTTGTCGTTTAGTAAAACACTTCATAGAGAAAAGATTCCCGTTGAATGAAATGAAAAGTAAAAAGGGTTTTATACACCGTATAAAAGAAAGTCCTGTATAAATCAAAGGATGCCTCAATAAAAGGAGATTGAGACGAAGTCCCTTACAAAGACTATAACCTTAGATTAAGGATAAATAAATTATATAAATTATGTGTGAAAAATATAAATACACCCAATATAAGTGGATATTAAGTTTAAAACAATCAGAGGCCATTCAAACATATTCAAAGCATGACAGAATCAAGAAGTAGAGGCTTAACCCAAAGAATTGAAATTGGGTAAAGAAGTTCCCTTACAGAAATTTGACAGCCTAACGACGTTACTTTAAAATTTAGAAAGTGAGCTGATGAGAGATAAAAAGGGTTTATCATCACTTGGAGATAAAATTTACAGAAATAAGGATATATAAGAACATATTCCAACATAATAAGATGTAAATTAAAATACATAACAAAAATAAGTCTTTTAAAAAGTGGGGGGTGAAAGGCTACCTTACAGATTTGGGTAACTTTCGAAACGTACACCCCATGAAAGAAGGACTATACAATGTTGATGTAAATACCCATAAACGAAATTATATTAAACAAAGAGTATAATAATGGGCAGTAAATACACCACTCAAATGAGATAGTGACAAATATAGCATGAATCTCACAGGAATAAATAGTGAGATAAAAACCCCTTACCTCGTTGTAATAAATCGAGTCATATAACAAAAAGATAATAAGAACCAAATGAATAATAGAATAACATGAATATAAATAGAATCATGATAATATATATCAAATTAAAGTACAAAGTACACCACATGAAATAAATAAATGGCGAATAATGGAAATCTCATGGAATTAAATGTGAGATAAGAAATCCCTTACGGTGCCACTTAAAACATCCAAAAATGGATTTATGAGATCAAATAGGGTATCTCATCATATGAACATAAAAATTAAATTAATAGGAATATAAAAGAATATCCCCTAACATAAGAAATAGGAGCTCAAAAGAAGTGACATAAAAGAGAGTACTTAAAAAGAAAGAGAGAGGTAGGATCCCTTACCACGTGTCCGATTTAACTCCCTCGTATGTTCCTTGTTCTTAATGAATGATAAACTTAAGTTAATTTATACTTTCTTAAGACCATTTTTCATGTTTATTATTTCTTTTACATCACTTATTACCATGTTATAAACATTATGTAATCATTTAAGTTAATAACGGCTGTTTTTTCAATATTTGGTGCTTGAGTCAAAAGTGAACTCCTTCTATATAGAAGTTGTTCATGTGGTAAAATATACATTATCTGCAGAATTATATTCATGATTTATATATAATATATATCATATATATCCAGTATATACATGCATTTATAATATTACATAACATTTATAGGTAAGAAATGAAATGCACCGTTCATGGAGATGGTAAGCCGTACGTACGCATGAAAGCTACTTTCATTTCTATTTCATATTTAATGGAATGGAATAATAATTATATAAAGGTATATTATAATTCCAGTATATTATCATATATAATATAATTAACTCCATCCTTTATATGTCCCACATATGGCATTAACGATTCAAATCACTTTGAGGGGGCGATAGTCCGCACTTCCTAAAATGAAATTATCACGTTTATCCATTATAGAAACCATAAAGGTATGCCATAAATTAAAAATACAGATGCATAAAAAAACATAAACATAATATATATCATATATAAATATAGTGACATCTTAATGGCCACCATGAGAGGTGGTAGAAGATAATTGACCAATCATCGTTTCGTGAGGCAGTAGTTCGCCGTCCACAGAAACAATATGTTTTTCACCCATTAGAAGGAGGTGTGTGTAAGTGTGGCTTGAATAATTATTATCAAAACATCCTAGTATATTTAAGATGCTGGTGTTGTTACAAAAGAAAGGAATAAAAGAGTTTAGGGGGTTGTAGAAGCAAAATAATCAAAAGAACATAAAATAACACATTACCTTTAAATCTGGTAACTCCTCTTGGTTTGAACCAAAGGGGCTTTATGAAGAGATTTCTGCCTAAGGTAATGCTTCTAGGATGAATATATGGATCTTGGGAGCTTATTTTAGTGGAGTTTGGATGATAAAAAGGGCTTGATAAGTGTGAGAGATTGGTAGGAAGTGAGGTCTTTTTATAAGGAAGAGGAGGGGCTATTTTGGAAATCATGAAACTATTATTTTATTAAAATAATAAATTCGGTTTATAAAGCTACAAAAATAAATAAAGTCAAATATAAGGTGTCCCATGTTCGAAATAAAATCATAAAATAAGAATTGGGCAACTGTTGGATATTGTTTTAAACTTTATCTTCTTATTTATTTAATTTATTCATTAATGACGTAAACATTGCATCATCATTGTGTCATAAATAATTTTATTAATTTTATGTCTAAAAATTATAAAACAATTTACATGTTGTAGGAAATATTTTTAGATTTATAATTAATATTTATAGTCGAAACGATAAATTGTATAAGCCCATGTAAAAATTGATTTAATAAAATAATACATGTTTGTGACATTTTTTTTTACTTTAAATAAAAGGTATTAATATCATTATCTTACCCAAGTGGCTCCATGGGGTCCCACAAATTGACCCATGTATTGTATTGGTCGGAAATGAATCATCCAATAAGGGTAGGACATGTTTCAAGGTAATTTCATGTTATTATAACATTATTTTTACCGTAAATTACCCTAATTACCTCTAATCGCGGTTAATAAAACTCAAAAGTTACTATTCACAAAAAAATTATTTTCATCCCATTGAACCAAATTTTACGTACTAATGAAAACCATTTATGTCATATTTTTTAAATTCAAATCACAAAAGTGGTAAAATTTCATTTAAACGAAAAATCTGTTTTTTAACTTCCACTTAGTGGTTTCATTATTCTTCAAAAATTGAATTTTTTCCGAAAAATACCAAAAATTAATCCTAAGATATATTTGATATTCCATATTCAAAAATGATTCCCATTTTACCAAATTCAAAACATTTATGTTTTATTAATTAATTTTATCATTAATTCCCACTGTCAAAACAAATAGCGTATTTTTAAGAAACAATATCTATCAAAAGATTGCCACTTGTTTATGTTCAATTTCAAAGTGAAATTAATTCCAATGAACAAAATTGGATTAAATGGTAATAATATATTCTAATTACACTTTAAAACCAATTAAAATGATAATATGACCATATAAATAAATTAGACTAAAAGGAGGTTTTGAATTAAAATACAACATTTTTCACTATTCATTAAAATATGAACTTTATTGGAAAAATACCAAATATTTACACAAAATAAATTTTTATGTTTTGATTCTAAAGAAGGATTTTATTTTTTCAAATATAACATATAAAAGTGACAAAAATTAGATTTAAAAAGGTTTCTCCATCAAAAGGCGGTTAATCGACCTTTTAAAGAATATTAGAATATTTATTCTTAAAATTGGATTCATTCGCATTTTAAGCCTCTAAAATTTATTGGATAAATGTAAAAATATTTAACAAACATATATAATCATTTCATAGTTATTTCTTTTCATTCCCACTATTACAACGACTATGTGTTAACTAGCATTTAAAAATAATATTATTATATTATTGGTGTGCAATGTAAGATTTCAAAGAAACTCGTTGTTGTGTATTGGGTGCGATATCAAACATAGTGTCCCCTTTAAAGTAATATTAATATTTTACTCAAAAATATTAATAAATATGAAAATTTCATATTCTTTATTTACCTGGGATGTTACATACTTCCCCCCTTTTGGGAATTACGTCCTCGCAATTTTAAAATTGGGCTCAGAAACTTCATTAAAAGCCCCACATCGGAAAAGGAGTCAATTAAAAGATCACTTTAAAAGAAAGAAAGATAAGTACAAAGGTCACCCGAGACAACAGATAATAGGATTCCATGAAGACATGGATATGGAGGAAAAAAAAACCATCGTGTTCTGAAGGAGAGTGATAGAAAACATGTCTAGGAGAAAGTTAACGACCAAAAAATCACAAACATGTGATGGGTTAAATGGTATTTCATTAAACAGTAGGAAACCTAAACCAACAAAGTTTTTTTGTTTTAAATTCCTTTTCATAATTTTGAGGAATTAATTTACTACATATAATAAAAACATAAAGAAATATACTTACTTGTCATGTAGACTTTCACCTCTTACTAGATTTCTAACACAAACTCATATTTTCTCCAAAAGATGAGTATTTAGGAAGACTTGTTGACATTAAGAGTGCTATAATCAACTTCTTGAGAATCACCTAATCCAAAAAAGTTGAACTATATATTTCCCATGTCTTTAGACCTTAACCAAAACCAAAATTGTTAGTACAAGATCAGACAATCTCCTAAAGGATAATCCTTTATAAAAAGAAATACTAATCTTAATCTCCAAAATTCCACAAAAATATCCCAAGGTTCAAGAAAGACCATTAAATAAACAGCTATCCATAAAATTATTCAAAGTAATAAAAACTAATATTGAAACCAAAATCCTTGAAGGATTTAATCACATAATCTTCCAAGATAAATATTAACATTTATCTCTAAATAACATCAGTTACTCATAAAGTCTCATATTGAAAAGTAATTAACCTAATCACATATCATCCAACACAGGTTAATCTTTTCCCTAGATAACCCAAAATCAACTTATTCCTGATTCATAAAATCACCTAACTAAAAATAATTAGTCAAACTAACCAGGGACTTCACGTAGTCCAGTGGTAGGTGATAAACACCAGTTGCACTTTTGTTGTGGGTTCGATTCCCACAGCTTCGTCCGACGTGATGGGTTGTCACATGGTCTGTGTGTTGTCCTTTTTCAACAACTATATAATTTTATAACATTCCCAAAAAGAGATAAATCCATCAAAAATAACCATAACATATTTTACCCTCAAGTTTATCTCATGCCTTTTATTTTCCATCATAACAGATAGTAAGCCATAACTACCTCAAAAGTAAGGATCATATAATCCCTAATGGTTACCTTTATAATTATTACCTGAACTTCTACATAGAGTTGGTTCTCTTGTACGTGATGCATTAGAGAAATCACCAAGGTCCAAGTGGTTAATCATGACTCCTGATAGTTGGTTTAGAATAACCATGATATTTCTCATTGAATCCCCCATTTCATCCAGTCTCTTAATCAGAGAACCACCACAGTTTCCTTCAAACCCACTGTCACTTTGGTTCCTACTAGATCCATCCATTTACTAAAACCAAAATTGTTAGTGTGATTATATCAACAAAATCATCATGTACTATTTAGGAAGATAAACACAAATATATACTTATCCAAGTTATCTCAAACTCATTCCAACTTTCAAAAATAACAATGACTCCATCTAATATACTAACCATTGTGGTTATACACAACTTGTCACTTATTCTTAATGAATACCCTAACCTCTGAAGTTTTCTAAACCGACCGTTGATACTAACTATAAGGACATGGCCTTAAAAAATTACATAATATTGAATTAAATGAATAATTCACATTTAGGATCTTTTCAGGTTTAGAGTTTTAGAGAATTAGATCATAAATCATCCATTACATTCCACATTTAAACCAGGTGGTTACATCAAAGAAATTGTTCATTTTTTTGATCAAAGGAACCCTATTTGAAACAAAAAATGTATTCTTTCTTGACACTTTCCTGACACTCTCATCACATCATGTACCTTTCCCTGACCTGTGAAAAACATTTCAAAAACCTGGGATGAGCATAAAAAGATCAGAAAGGGATATAAAAATACGGAAAGAAAACATTAGTCCATGTATACATAAAAATCAATGAAATCATACTTTACTCATAAAGCATAAGAACTTTAACATACCTCATGAAATCATAAGATTTATGAATAACTCATATAAATCATAATACATAAAGGTAACTTGAGCCATTCATAACATTCTTATATAGGGAGTAACCCTCATGGTTACGTTTGGAATACCCATCACTGTATATTCCCTAAATCTCTTTGGCGAAACCTTAGCGTTTAACTTATTCACGTTACCCAATGCATTGGAGAGCTATCTCAGGCTCACCCTCCCTTAGTTTATCATGGAACAACCCGATTTCATAAACATTTCCCAATAACCGTAACATAGTCATAACACATACATTAAGCCTAAAGGAATGATAACATTCCCACATTGCAATAACAATATAAAATTTTATGATATTGAAATAATAAATCCATTTTAAAAACCATTTTCAATACCAAAATATGTAAAAAGATTATATGGTATTTATTTTCCTTTTAAAAACATTACAGCTTGTTGAGGAAGCCAAAGGTCAAATAATACTCACAGCGGTGAAAAACGTCGTTGTCACCTCTTACGTAAAAAAAAGAAACATTCTTTTTTGTCGTTTAGTAAAACGCTTCATAGAGAAAATATTCCATTTGATTGAAATGAAAAGTCAAAAGGGTTTTATACACCGTATAAAATAAAGTCATGTATAAATCAAAGTATGCCTCAATAAAAGGAGATTGAGATGAAGTCCCTTACAAATACGGAATCCTTAGTTTAAGGATAAATCAATTATGAAATAATGTTGGACAAATATAAATACACCCAATATAATTGGATATTAAGTGTAAAACAATCATAGGTCATTCACACATATTAATATCACGACAAAATCAAGAAGTAGAGGTTTAACCCAAAGAATTGAAATAGGGTAAAGAAGTCCCCTTATAGATATTTGACAGCCTAACAACGTCACTTTAAAATTCATAAAATGAGTTGATTAAAGATAAAAAGGGTATCTCATCACTTGGACATAAAATTTATAGAAATAAGGATATAGAAGAACATATCTCAACATAATAATATTTAAATTAAAAGACATAACAAAAAATAATTCTTTTAAAAAGATGAGGGTGAAAGGTTCCCTTACCGATTTGGGTAACTTTCAATACGTACACCCCACGACAGAAGGACTATACAATGTTGATGTAAATACCCATAAACGAAAGTATATTACACAAAGAGTAGACTAATGGGATGTACATACACCACTCAAAGGATATAGTGACAAATATAGCATGAATGCCATGGGAATAAATAGTGAGATAAAAACCCCTTACCTCGTTGTAATAAATCAACTCATTTGACCAAAAGATAAGAAGAACCAAATGAATCATAGAATACCATGAATATAAATAGAATCATGATAATATATATCAAATGGAAGTACAAAATACACCACATGAAATAAATAATTTGTGAACAATGGAAATCTCACAGAATTAAAAGTGAGATAAGAAATCCCTTACGAAAATTCGGCAGCCTAACGACACCACTTAAAACTTTAAAAAATGGATTGATGAGTTAAAATAGGTTATCTAATCATATGAACATAAAAATTACAGTAATATGAATATAAAATAACACCCCAACATAAGAAATAGGAGATTAAAAGAAGTGACATAAAATAGAGTACTTAAAAAGAAAGAGAGAGGTAGGATCCCTTACCACGAGTCCGAATTGACTCGCTCGTATGTTCTTTGTTCTTCTTGAATGATAAAATTAAGTTAATTTATACTTTATTAAGACCATTTTTAATGTTTATTATTTCTTTTATATCACTTATTACCATGTTATAAACATTATGTAATCATTTAAGTTAATAACGGTCATTTTGTCAATATTTGGTACTTGAGTCAAAAGTGAACTCCTTATATATACAAGTTGTTAATGTGGTAAAATATAGATTATCTCCAGAATGATATTCATGATGTAGTTATCATATAAATAATTTATATACAGTATTTACATGCATTTATAATATTACATAACATTTATAGGTATGAAATGAAATGCACCGTTCATGGAGATGGTAAGCCGTACGTACGCCAAAATGCTACTTTCATTTCTATTTCATATTTAATGGAATGAAAAAATAATTATATAAAGGTATATTATAATTCTAGTACAATATCATATATAATATCATTAAATCCATCCTTTATATGTCCCACATATGGCATTAACGATTCAAATAACTTTGAGGGGGTCGCAGTCCGTACTCCCTAAAATGAAATTATCGTGTTTATCCATTATGGAAACCATAAAGGTATGCCATAAATAAAAACTAAAGAAGCATAAAAAAACAATAAACATAATATATATCATATATGAATAGAGTGAAATCTTAATTTCCACCATGATAGGTGGTAGGAGATAATTGAACAATCATCATTTCGTGAGGCAGTAGTTCGCCGTCCAGAGAAACAGAATGTTCTTCACCCATTAGATGGAGGTGTGTATAAGTGTAGCTCGAATCCTTCTTATAAAAAAATCCTAGTATATTTAATATACTAGTGTTGTTACAAAATAAAGTAATTAAATATTTTAGGGGATTGGAGAAGAAAAATAAAACAAAAGAAGATAAAAGAAGACATTACCATTAAATCGGGTATCTCCTCTTGGTTTGAACCAAAAGGGTTTCTTGAAGAGATTTCTGCCTAAGGTAAGGATTATAGGATGAATATAGAGTTCTCTGAATTTTATTTGAGTATAGGTTGGATGAGACAAATGGGTTGATAAGTGTGAGAGATTGGTAGGAAGTGAGGTCTTTTTATAAGGGAGAGGAGGGGCTCTTTTGGAAATCTTGAAACTATTATTTTATTATAAAATGACATTCAGTTTATAAAGATCCAAAAATAAATAAAGTCTAAGATAAGGTGGCCCATGTTCGAAATAAAATCATACAATAAGAATTTTACAAGTGTTGGATATTGTTTTAAACTTTATCTTCTTATTTATTTAATTTATTCATTAATGACGTAAACACTACATCATCATTGTGTCATAAATAATTTTATTTATTTGAGGTATAAATTTATAAAAAAATTACCATGTTGTAGGAAATCTTTTTATATTTCTAATGAATTTTTTTATTCGAAAATATAGCTTGTATAACCCCTTGTAAAAATTTTTTTAGTAAAATAATACATGTGTGTGACATTTGTATTCTTACTTTAAATAAAAGGTATTAATATCATTATCTTACCCATGTGGCTTCATGGGGTCCCAAAAATTGACCCATGGATTTTCTTGGTCGGCCATGACTAATCCAATAAGGGTAGGACATGTGTCAAGGTAATTTCATATTATTATAACAATATTTTTACCTTAAATTACCCTAATACCTCTAATCGCGGTTAATAAAACTCAAAAGTTACTATTCACTAAAAATTATTTTTCATCCCATTGAACCACATTTTACATAATAATGACAACCATGTATGTCAGATTTTTGAAATTCAAATCATAGAAGTGGTAAAATTTCATTTAAACAAAAAATCTGTTTTTTAACTACCACTCAGTGGTTTCACTATTCATCAAAAATTGATGTTTTTCAGAAAAATACCAAAAATTAATCCTAAGCTATATTTGATTTTCCAAATTCAAAAATTATGTCCATTTTACCAAATTGATAACATAGAAGTTTCATTAATAAATTTTATAATTAATTCCCGCTGTCAAAACAAATAGCGTGTTTTTAAGAAACAATATCAATCAAAAGATTGACACTTGTTTATGTATAATTTCAAAGTGAAATTAATTCGATTGAACAAAATTGGATTAAATGGTAATAATATTTTCTAATTAAACTTTAAAATCAATTAAAAAATAATTACCATATAAATAAATTAGACTAAAAGGAGGTTTTGAAGTAAAATACAACATTTTTCACTATTCATTAAAAGAAGAACTTTATCAGAAAAATACCAAAAATTTACACAAAGTATATTTTTATGTCTTGATTCTAAAGAAGGATTTTATTTTTTCAAAAAAAAAACATATAAAAGTGACAAAAAGTAGATTTAAAAAGGGTTCTTCATCAAAAGGCAGTTAATCAACCTTTTAAATAATATTATAATATTTATGCTTAAAATTAGATTCATTCGCATTTTAAGCCTATAAAATTTATTAGATAAATTTAAAAATATTTAACAAACATATATAATCATTTTGTAGTTAGTTCTGTTCATTCTGCTATTACAACGACTAGGTGTTAACTACCATTTAAAAATAATAACATTATATTATTAGTGTGCAACGTAAGATTTCAAAGAAACTCGTTGTTGCGTATTGGGTATGCTATCAAACATAGGGTCCCCTTTAAATTAATATTAATATTTTTTTTTCAAAAATACAAATAAATATGAAAATGTCATATTATTTATTTACCTAAGATGTTATAGTGAGTTCATGTTTTTAAAGGCTCTTTTACTCTATCATATAATGGGTTTTCACTTTTCCTAGTATTCAAAATATGTTTATTTTTTATGTTTAATAAAATGCGATTGACACTCATCCTTTAAAAAAATAGAAATTTTCATTTTACCTGTAGGTATAAAAAATAATTATCTTTTCAGTTTTATGTCCATTCTAATTTATATTTGAATCTTAATGTTGGGGGTAATAAATATAAATCTTAAGATGCATTTTTCAATAGATAAAGTTAAATTTCTTCAAACTCAAAGAAAAAATTCAATAACCTTAATCATGTTACAAAATAAATATATTGTGGCATTGAAAGTAACAAAATAATTATGTGGATGAAATAATAATTTGAATATATGTTAGTAAATATTTCATACCCCCTATTGATTGGTTATTGTAATCAAAGTGAATTCAACATTTTTGAAAATTTGGTACAATAATCTAGTCCAAATAATATTTATATCATATAAAACATCATCATGGTGAAGGTGTAATGTGAATATATTTCCATGGAATATATTTCAATGAGGTATTAAGATGTAAATATGTTAAAAAACCACTAACGAATGAATAATTTAACACTTGGGAGCATTGTTGCTTGTGCATTATCTCCCATAATACCTATAAGTTTTCAGTTCTATTTTACATCTTTCATTCCATTTCATTTTTTGAAAAAGGGGGAGAATAAAAAAAGAGATTTATTTGTAAAGTGTGATAAATCAATTTATTTATTCGAGTGATAATCAATGGTGAGAAGAGAAATTATCATTCCTTATAGGATGGGTTATGAGGTGTTAATAGTTGATGTTTAGAGTGGATCTCATCAGTAATTTTTCATGTTTTTGGAAATTATAAATAAGGTTATTAAAAAAATAAAAAGGAGATATTTATGATCCCTTAATTATTGTGGGAGTTTATGTGTCTTGGAATTTAAAATCCCTTAGGAATTTTATTGAAAAATGGGAGTTATGAGTTGCCTCAAATGATTCATGATTAATGTATAATGTTTTATTAAAATGATAGATGGATAATTCTTAGAAACATAATTCTATCCTATTATGTTCTATTTAGATAACATCAATATTGGAAACATTATATTACTTATTTCTTAGATTATTCATTCATGAGTCTTGAAGGTGTTTTGAGGTTGATTTTATTGATAACTTGCTCATGGATGAGTTTAATGGGATTTTGATATGAGTTTGATGTAAAGGAATACATATTTCACGAGTTTACATGATTCAAAACATTATGGAAACTTTTAATATTAAAATAGAGTGTAATAGAAGAAGTGTTTTACCCAAAAATATGAAATCACACCATAACCATTGGTGTTGTTCTATGATGCATGTCCCTGAAGATTTGTAGGGTTCAAACTAGATCATGATGAGGATCCTTGAGAGTTTGGAGCCGGGATATATAAGGTATAGTAGTGGAGTATTTCCAAAATCTATGTATTAATCCATAATATTCAAGTTTACATGAAAAAGTGTATTGAAATTAAATTTTATTGTGTGGATGTTTTAAATGATAGAGCTCTCATATCATAAGAACTTTGGTCAAATCACAACAAGTCTTCTTGATATATGAGTAGAGATAAAGACCACTCCAAAATTAATTTCAACATTCTACAATTGAGGAGAAATTTATTTAGAACTATAATCCATGTCATTCAGATACACATCACCATGTAATGATGCATGAAGCGTCTATAAATATGAGGACTCATTCCTGGGGAATTGTGGGATAAAAAATTAATATTACTAAAAACCAATTCCTAGATGAATTTTGAGGAAACCTTCAATTAGATTATTGAGAAGTTAATGGGTTCACACATGATCTAAATTCTGGGGGGAGTTGAGGTGGGAAGAATGGAATGATCATCTTGATGTTATTGGGATTTCTTTCTTTTACACGATGTATAGGAGGATCTCCCTTGTACTTTCCTTATTTTTTTTGATATTGAGATAAGAATGTGCGTATCAGGATCAAAATGGGTTTTAACCTAGTATTATCCCCTTGATAGAAAAGTGAGTGAATATTATAAAAACCCTCATGTTGTGGGTGTTCTTTTTCACTCTATCTAGGATCGTCCCATAGTTTATCTAATGATCCTTCCCACTAAATGGTGGAAGGAAACCAATTTTGAGATTAATTGCTTTGGTAACCCCTGATTCTCCTCAAATGGTGGTGTATTATAACCTAGGTCTGTTATGGATCATTTTTAGGTGAACAAAAAAATGGAAAATGATAAAATATCTTATCTTCCACACCACACTTCTCCAGTTTTTCAACATTATCTAGTTGTTGAAATATAACCCCAATATGGTTCCATAACTCATAGTTTTTTTGTAATCCAAAAAAGTGATATTATAACTTACTTCTTCATGAGTGTAATATGATATTCCCATGTAATGATATCAAGGGAATCAAATAAGTTTCCCCTTAGAATCTTTGTTGAAGGAAACATTCAAATATATTTCAAGTATATTCTAAAACTCATTCAATACTCTGTTAAGATCAGACATCCAACTTCCATCCATTATGATTCCCTAAATATAATACTGTATAAATAAAATAAATCTTAATTAGTCAGTTTAATTTGATAAAAAATATTAATCATAACAAAAAATTATTTAAATTAATAAATCTATAAAAGTATATACTATATAGTTTTAAAGTGCATATTAATTTATAAATTGTTAATTGTATGCATAATTTATAAAGGTTTGAAGGCATATAGTATATAATTTGTAAAAGTAAAAAATGTATATTTATAAACGTACACATAATTTATAAATGTATATAAATGTATACAATTACTAAAAATCAAGTGAATAATTTAGAAAATTAATATTTAGGAGTGTTTAAAAGTATAAAACTATTTAAAAAATAATAAAATCATAGAATTTTAAAATTATAAATTATAAATGTATATATATTTATAATAGTATATAAAATTATAAAATTATAAATTTTTTATAATTTTATATAATTTAAAAGAGAATATAAACTTATTAATAGTATACATAATTTATATATGTATATAAATTTATAAAATTATAAAATTATTTATATTTTTTAAAAACTATACATTATATATGAAAGTATAAAAAAATTATAAATTTATACAGTTTTAAAAAATTATAAAAGTATAGAAGTGTAATTTATAAAATTAGAATTTATGAAATTATAAAATGAATAATGTATTTATAAAATTAAAAATGAATATAGGTATAAAAGGGTGAATTATAAATGTATAAAAATTCATTATAGTATATAAAATTAGAATGATATATGAATGTTTAGATGTATATATAATTTATAAATGAATATATGTTTTATACATGTATAAAGAATTTATAAATGTATATAAATTTAGAATATATATAAATTTATAAACATATAAAACTATAAAAGCATAAAAAAGTTATTATAGTTTATAAATGAATAATATAATTATAATATAAATTACTATATAATTTATAAAATTTTATATAAGTATAAAAAGTATATATAAGAGTATAAACAAATAAAAAGTATACTAAAAAAATATAACATTATATTGTTTAACACTAATAAAAATAAATGATAATATTAATTTTTATATGAATATACCACCCATTTTTAGAAAAATAACATTGATATAATTTCAATAATAACAGAAAATTATACAAAATCTAAAAACCCCAAATTGACACTAGAGATACCCAAAAAAAATTCAAAAAAATTAAGGTAAGAAAAATCATATACCGTTGCTAAAAAATTTGAATGTGGAAGGTGGGATTTAGGTGTGTAATGTATATTTCCAAATATATGGGTAACGATCTAATTGATATATGATGTACATAGTGATAATACTGGTGTAAAATTAGTAGTTCGATGATATGGGAGCAGATAAGAGGGATTATGGAACCAGTGGGAATCAGAACATCGAGGGGTGGGTGGGGGTTATGGGAGTAGTTTAAGAGGATGGAGGAAAAATGATATGTTGTGGGGGGGGGGTAATGGGGTAAATTGGTTTTACATTATTGTTATAGTTTATAAAACCATAAAAATAAGCCCTCTCCTATAATGGCTAAAATAAAAGTATAACTGTATCTAGTCTAATATTGTAGTTTTAAAAAACCATGACACTATAACTTATATTATTATTGGTTTAATAAATTTTAATAATAGGTCCATGGATATTGATAAAAAATATTGTTGTGTCCTGATAATATTTTCATTGATTTTAAGGGAGTAAAAATAAGAGAAAATTTCTAGGAGACATAGAATGTTGTATGTTAATAACCTAGAAAAATGAGGTAATAATTTTGAAATAGTTTTTAAAATCCTAAAACTTCAAAATCGATTAAAAAATAGTTTTATGAATTAAAACTTGCATCGAGATTCTCTCAAGAAAAGGGTGTGTCCAAAATACTATTTCAAATAAGCTCATAATACCTCTCAATAATGGGATGTAGGCATTTGAATATCATTCACATGCATTGATGTCCACAATCAACTAGAATGGGTGAAAATAGATGAAAATAAAAATAATAATATTGAAAACCTATCAAAAATCATTTAAATATAATATATTTTATCTCATATTTATTACAAATTGGCTATGTGTTAAAAAAAGATAATTATTTATTTTTTCTATTCAGGAAATTATAATAAAAATAAAAACACCCTTAAAACTTTATGTTGAAACTAGAGGTTATTTATTGGATTTTCTATCAATTAATATTGGGTTTTTCAAATTAAAAGAGGAATTTTTGAGAGGATTTGTGTTAGAGTATTGAGATATTGAAGTTTATAATTATAATAATATGCAAATGAGGAGCAAAGTGGATACCCAAAGGTTATTTCATTCTAAAAGGAAGATGTTGTGAGTGTGGAAGGCTTATCATTATAATATGTGGCTATATTGTATAAATATTAACATTAAATTAATTTTGATATTATAAGAATAAAAACAAGATTCCTCTATATGGAGACTGTAATGAATGAACTGAATTTCATTCATAGATGTTTTGATGTGGGAAATGTGTTGTGAAGAAAAAATTGAATAATAATAAATCAATATAGATTTTTAGGATTTAATATTTTTTTATTTTTGATTTATAATTAATTGATTGAATTTTTATCTTTTAATAAGCATTTTGAGAATGATGAAAGATGATTTTTGTTGAGGAAGACAAACCACAATGAAACAAAAAAAGAATCACACCATTATTAGTTAGTGTGACTCTATTTAGATAATTTTAAGGATTATTCCATGTTGAATGTTTATTATTTCATTATTTATATATAATAATAAATTATTACTTAACTTTTGATAATGGGGAAGGATTCATGTTGAAATATAATGTATTACTTCATGTAGAAAAAAAATTATTCCATAAAGAGGTCCCCATGATGAATTTATTTTGAACTATTTATTGAAGTTCATGTATCACATGATAAATATTTTATCATCAAAAAATAAGGAATTATTCTATAGATGAAGAAATATAGATCACAACACCAAAAAATTAAATGATTATTTATTGTATCACTATAATAAGGGGTTACATTATAAGTGGGTGAATCACCACATAATGTGTTATAGCAAGAAATATGAGAAGATATCAACCCTATGATTTCAACGGATTTAATAATGAACCGAACCCATTATTTTTAAAGTTTCCCATGACTAAAATTTATCACAACATAATCAGGTAATCAATATGTGATTTTATGAAATATAGAAAATTTTAAGGATCAAGTTTAAATTTTATAAGAGGGAGATATTGATCAATATTTGGTAAGTTAAACTAGCCATATTTGATGAAATTAATCACACTTAAATTAGTGTGACACAATGAATGGTCACAAATAATTAAAGTAATGAGAATTTATCATAGTTATTCAATAAATAGATTAAATAATATGATCATAAGGAAATTCTTCCCAAGAATTATCTTAGTCTACAGAGTTGTCTTACTATTTTAAGTATTTACTCGAGTGAAATATATAAATTATATAATAGATAAATTTATCATATATATACTTGTAGTGTAATCATATAAAATTATAGATCAACAACACATCAAATTTGGTGTTTTTGATTCATTATGATTCAATTTTAGATGACGATCATGGAGAGACAATCAATTTTATAAACTATTGAAGATATCCTTGATGCGGTGTGTAGAGGAAGATGTCTGGGTAGTGACCCATGGGAGGTATTAATATATACTTATGAATTTCAAAATTTTATCTATCCTAGGTGTATAGTGACAACAACTAAACCATTATATCTAAAAAAATAGAAAATAGAGTGTATTTCGGTACACCAACACATCTATGTGTGTATGCTACATGGACATAGTCCAGTGTTGGTAAACCATATAAAATATTTTTATTTATGTGTGTGATTTAGTTTCTATATCTGTGTTTGATATTTTATTTGATATAATTCAAGGAAGTGGAATATTTAACATGTTTTTTTATAAGGAAATATGATCTGCTAATGGATAGGGGTTAAAATTTTAATGTAAATAAATGTTTAATTTAGTTAAAACTATAATTTTCCCCCCATATCATGGTACAAAGGGTCTATTTTTATAAACCTATAGTCACAACAAATTATATCTAGGGATCTAGGTTATAATTTTGAGTCCAATCTATCATACATATTTTTAAACCTCTTGTATATATGGAATCATAAATGATGCCTCAAATTTTTAATGTTACTAAATTTAATGGTAGGAATCAAAGATTATTTTAATTTACAATATAGTGGTTAAGAAATTCTGTATTATAAACATAGTGCTTTTTATTTGAGAAATCATAGTGAAAGAGTTTGTGATGTGATGAGATATTGTATCTTGGTAAAATCAATGACCAATGAGGTATATACTAAAACATTTCATATGATACTGACTTAGATAAGTGAACAAATTTAGAATAAATTTATTCAAAATATATATATTTCATGGATGTTGAGATATTATTCTCAAGATCTATTTGAATGTATAATATTGATAAATTATCAGGGGATAAGTATAGTAAAAATTTTATAACCTCAAAAGGAAAGAATATAAAGATTAATAAGAAAATGATTCTTAAGAAAACGGTCTCTCTAATCAATTTTTTTTCTTTTTATTATTTTTATATTTGTGAATCTGATACTATTGTTTATGTTTTTTAATAATCTAGAAGTTCATGATCCCCCATAGATAGAGAATATGATAGTGATTTAATGAAAATATTATCATTGACTTTGAGTTGTCAGTATGGAGTATTTTTATAGAGTAATCAAGTAGAAATCAAATCAATGCAATAAATTGTTCTTTAATTAGAGATTATTAATAAATTTGATTTCAAATTAAGGATATATTATGTTTTTAAGAGTGAAGGATGAAATAAATAAGAGATGTAATTTACTGAATATATTGGTATTATGGGTGAAAAAGTGACTAATCAATGTTATTTACACGTAGATATTTCATATGAATTTCAGGAGTAAATAGAAAAAGATAAGTAATTTACATATTATTTGATCCCTCTAAAGAAAAAATATAGGATAATGTTTGGAAAATAATTTTTTTCCTGGATTGTAGAAATAGAAACCTAATTAAGAGACAATTATATAAATATTAATGGGATATAAATGAAGTTAAAATTCTTCAACTGGAAAGATTTAGAAATCTCTAATGGGATCCTTAACAAGTGGAATTCAAAAAGATGGAAATATAAAATCAAGGAATAATCATAATGTACTTTAATATTCAAAAATTAATTCATAATAAATAATGGTGGAACTGAAGTTCTATAATTATGGAGTTGTTGGAAACTATACAAATGTGTGTTTGGAATCAAAAGTGATAAAAAATGTAATGAAATATTCCACATTATCTCAGTCAAATAATGAATTTATGAGGTATAAATTTATTATGGATTTATTTATTTATCATAATTAGAGTAATATGGAAATGTAATATAGATAAAATTATGGAAGAAATTCCTATAAGATATCTCTCTTTCCCATATCATGGTAGATACTTGAGTGTGGGGAACATAGATTTATTCCATCGAAAAATATATTATTAGCACTGAATGATCATGTCAATGTAATTCAGGGGAGGTTATATATATTAGCATTGATAGATTACCTAAAGAATCTGTCATGGAGATAATGAAAAACATATAGAGGATGAAGGTAAGTGTTACCCATTTTAAGAAAATAGGGTTGGAAATATTTAATAAATATTCACCCAATATAGATATTTATGAGGTGTTCCTAATGTATATGGAGGAGTAAAATAATGAATCTTGTCTATGTGGTCTCAAAAATACAACCAAAAGGTAAGAGATGGAGACCCATGAAAGATACCTCACATGGGAGGGGAAGAATGATAAATAATTCAGTGATCATGTCTAAATATAGAAAATGTACACAAGTTGGATTATAATCCCAATGGAATTAAATCCCAAGACAAATAATATAAATAATTTAATTTATAATATCTAAAATGTTGTTTGCTCAATTTGTATCACTCAATGGATAACCACTAAAAAGAATTATAAGTGGATAAAAAGTTTAGGGTTGGTTTATTAAGACCAATAACATTCCCTACTAGAGGTTTTTAGGATTTTCCACTCTCCCAATGAATTTAATTTTCATAACTATTATTTTAATGATATAGGATTAAGAGAGAAATATGATCCAAGGAGTGAAACCACTGGAAAAAAGTTAGATTCATTTCAAGTGGTATCAATGAATTATTTTAAATTAATGTGGGTGTGAAATAATAACATGAAGCATGATATTTAATCAAGACAAATAAAATGGTCAAAAAGTGTTATTATGTAATACTGGTTGGATTAAGACCCTTAAGAAAGAGAGTAGTAGAATAAAACTGCTTGATAAGAAACAATATTCACAGAGGTGTTCTTGATTTATTTAATCTAACATGAATTTTTATTTAATTTTGTTTTGGATATTTAAAGATAATAAATGGAGACTCTCATGATATAAATAATCATAATAATTGGTATTATATCAAAAAAAATTTAGGGTAGTTTATTTTAATGAATCAGAAGATACTTATTTCATTTAGAAGATAAAAATGAACCTGTGAAGGAGGAATGATCATGTAGTATATGTGGTGCCATTAGTTTGTTATAATTTTTAGTATTAATTGGATTAACATGTGGTATTATTGATAATTAAAGGCACTAAAATATTAAGTTATTTATATTTATTTATGCAAGTGAGTGCAATGAGCATCGATGAAATTGTAATCCTATACTCTTGTTCCATACACTGAGTTCTAACTTGGTAGGATTATAGTATTTGTTGAAGATTCTTCATGAAGTAGTATTCTCACTCTATAAAAATCACTGAGAGTGAAACTATAGTTTAAGTGTAAAGTCTTGAGGATGAATATGTGGGAAATAAATGATGAAAAGGGTTCACAAATGGTTTCAATAAATAAAATGTTTATAAGATAAATAATTTTATTGAAAGTGGTGGATGATGTGAATGTACTTATGAAATATAGTGAGTCTAAACCCTCTAAATATTATTTTTTAATGTCATAGATAAAGTATCAAGTTTTATATTTTCTAAGTAAAAGGGAAGAGCTTAATATTCCATGAAAATTTGTCATAAGATTTGTATTTTCAAAGGGATATAAGAGATAATGATAAAACCTATACATTTAAATGAAAAATGGGGAGATCATAGTGGAATAAAAAATCAAGTAAATATAAACATTTTATTTTATTGAAAATGAGATAGAATGGAATACACAATAAATCTTTCCATACTTTACTTGGTAGCACTTAGAGTTAAATTATTATAGATATATTTTTGGAAGAATTGAAAAAAAAATCCAAAGTTAGATAATGTTTCAACCAGAGGTTATGTGTGGGATTTATTTTCAATTAATGTTTGATTTATAAATTGAATAAATATTTATTGCAATGTTGTGTGCTTGAGTTTGAATATGAACATAAATATAATCGGAATTATATCTAAAGAGAAAGAATAGTAGATAATTGAAGGTTGTTAATTTGATAATTCATAATGTTGCAACCATGGATGCCTTATTATTACACCCATAATGACTTAATAAAGCCTATAAATATGGGGGTGGGGAAATAATGTTATAGGTTTTTATTATCTTTGATCAAATATTTTTCCCACACTTTCAAGAATTATTAGAACTTATCAACATTGAACACGTACAATAATGGTGTATAGAAAACTTGATGTAGTGACACAATAATTTTACTTGGTTCACCACTAAGGGATACTACATGTAATATTCACCAATTCTGTGTTAACATACCATAGGATGTGGACACTCATTGTAGATGTTTATAAGTTTAATAAGGTAACAATACAAATCCTACAGTCACCCTAATTTCCTATATATTCACTCACTACTTGAAAGGATAGATACCCAAGATTACATAACATAATCAACTATTATAATAAATCCTCACAAAATACAAACACCAAGCTAGTTTGTGTGTTGTTTTTGTTCTATAAATATTTTTATCAGTACTGTATCTCTGATGAATCTTTCACAACATCCCCTTCTTTATCAGGTTTCCAAATTTCTCAATCTCCCTAATTTTTTCTCTTTAAAAAAATATTAAATATTAAATATTCCCACTTCACAATCCATGAATTTTCCACTTCTCACACATTAATTAAATCCTTTAAATTTAACTTAATATTCAATTAACATTATAAATGTCAACCATAATCCCATAAAATCTAATACTAATTTCAATTTGATAATATTCATGGAATATCATATATCATAGTATGGAGCACTTTCATATTTTTTATGCACATAAAAACACTAGGTTATGGAATGAAACCAAATATTTTAGTGTAATTATAAGATTCAATAAAAATATTAAAAAATTCATTGCAGTATAATTTAGAAACTCTATGAATATTATGGAATGATCTCACAAATTACATTTGAGACTTGGACTTGATACGGTATAGTGATACCTCTATTTCCATGATTATTCCATCTCTATCCAACTAAGAACCCATTGATTTCTTAATAAAAAATCCCCTAATAATTAAATTAACTTTGTTTTAGCATGGTCCTTTTGATCTAATTCAATGATTCATCTTGGTACACATAATATGGATTGAACTAATCATCCATTATAAAAGAGTATAATACAATTTTACATGTATCTGCATTTCCCCATGAACCATTTTTGAAAAAAAAACATTAATATTATATACCAGTCATTGTGCAGTGATAATGGATATTTCAATGTAACTTCTTAACACCTATACCACATCACTATAATAAAATCATTATAATAGTGTGAGAAATACTGTTTCACTATGTTTGTATCACATTACACATAGAACATTCCAAACATACTCTATAATCTTAAAATGTTCTCATAGAATCATTTTATCTTTTTATGTGCCAAATATCACTAATATTACATGATTCCAACCATGTTTTTTAATAAGCAGAATACATTACATCATGAAATATTCAATAGATTAAATATATCCAAAACTAATAACCATTCTTCTAATGGTATCCTTCTTTTGGTTTGTTGTAAATCCAAGGTAGAATTACTAAAACATCACTTTAAGCTCTAAAAAAATAAAAATAGTGAATGAATTACCCTTCTATCACTATAATTCTACATGATCAATCCTTGTTATAACAAACAAGATGCCAATAGAGAAATCCATCCCAACCTTGTATAACCCATCACTTGACCTCATTTCACTTATTTACAATTATTGATAAACACATAAATATATATAAAACTCCCTTAGTATTAAATCCATATAAAACTATTTAATTATATCATCTATATGGTTCATATCTACAACTATTTTACAAAAAAAACATCCCCTCAATGGTAAAATTCCACATAAGGTATACTTCTTATTGAGAATATAATTTTGTATTTCCCGATTCGAATTATTTATTAGAATTTCAACAACCTTAATTCCTTTAATTTTACCCATTTGATATTAAACCCAATGGTAACTATCCTAAATAACATAAGAAATAACATTAGACAATATATAAATTCGGGGGGAGCTATTTTTTTGACCTCCTCAAGTTGAGGGAAGTGGTTGAACACCATGTTTTAAAAAATGATTCTAAAACGCCACTATAGAAAATGGATATTTGAATATATCCACCCTTGTTGATTTATTATCACATAATCCATCTTAATTATTCATTTCTCCACCTCCACTTCAAAAAACCATACTAAATATTATTATGTCTCCTGAATGAATGTTTCATCATATAATTTGTTTGGTCAATGACACAGTTTTTGTCACAATAAACTACTAAGAAAATATTTAAATATTATCTAATATATTATAATTATTATTTCATCCAATAAAGGTATGTACATGACTTTATAACTGAAATGTACTCGGATTTTTCTGTTCTAATTTAATTACCTTCTGATCATTTATAATCAATCCAATGCACTTTTTCCAAAAAAATCTTATATATCTATGGATTTTAAATCCATGGCGTATCCCTCCCAATATAAATCTGAGTATGAACACAATTATTTATCATTAACTAAACAATAAAAAAACCATGATCAAAGGTGACTTGAATTTATATCTTGATTCATTTCACATCAATGTGATGTTCCTCCTTTGGAAAACTCTAAAATGATCAAAAAAATATGTAACGTAAATAATATATGGCCCAATTTATATGAGATATAACATGACTCTAATAATTATATAATAATTTTTAAAAACCAAAACTCTTCCCTATCATGCTTTCAAATCTTGGATCTAGCCTCAATTAGTATTTAATTTGATTTTCTCTCATTCATATCAAATTTATTTATAATTACCCTCACATATTTAGCTTTAAAAAAACATTTATACCATTTCTTTTGAGTTACCTACATCGTGAGAATGTGTATGAGTTCTATGATCATTGAAAATTAAAACTTTTAGACCATTAATTATGTATTTAATGCCCAAAAATTCCAAAGTAGGAACCTTGTATTCAAGAGCATGCATGACATGCAACACCAAGCACATAAAGGAATATAATATCCTAATAATATATAATATATTTACTATTTTAAATAGAATCAATATATTCCATATATTGAAATAAAAGAAACACTATGTTAGTTTATGTTAGATGCAAGAGAGTCTTTCCTCGATAGCTTGCATTACATAGAATACCGGGTTTTACCGAACAATAATTTATTATTAAATGTTATAATTTAATATATTAAGATATAATATTGCTGTTATATTAGTAGTAATGAATATGATTAAATAACTAATGAAAATATTTTTTTTACACAAATATAAAATGAATTCATTGGTTTCCAATTAATTTTAAATTAATATATGAATCAATTGAATATAAAAATATTGTTTTTACAGAAAATTTTTTTTATGCTTACAATGTTATTTTACCCTAATGAATTAAATTAATTACAATTAGTAGGTGTTATTAATTTAATATATTTAATACTTTTTCAATACAGTATTTTCTTTATTAATCTAATTTATTTGGTAAGAATAAGCTAAGAACAAACCCAATTTTACACATAACGTCCCTAATTTTATTAAGTCATTTTTACGAACTTTTAATGGTGAACCTATTTTAAATTCACTTTTTAGAAATTTCAGAAATTATATATGTTAATATGAACTTAATATTTGAAATATAAATATAGACATTTGTTTATGGTGAATTTCGTTTATTTTTTTGTGAAGTTTCAATTTTTAATGAAAAGGGAAAAATACTGAATTTTAGTTCAAAACTTTTTCTTTATATAATTTTTTGATAAGGTTAAATTATATTTTAAATTGGTTTTATAGTTTAATTAGATAATTTTTATCAATTAATACATTGTCGGTCATTTAGTAAATTTCACTTTAAATCTGACTATAAAAACATAGAAATGTTTCTGATGTTTTTACTTTAAAAACCTGCATTGTCATCTCATCTACGGGATTAAATTTAAATTAATTTCTGCCCATTATGTGATTGTAATTTTGAATAATGGATTACATATTTTTAATAATAATAATTTATAATATCTAATAAGTTCAAAATATTTATTGACCAAAAATATTAGTGAAACAAATTAAAATTAATTACAATGATTAAGGTGAAAATAAGCTTAATAAGGGACTAAATCTCAAATTTATGATCCCAAATGACCTATAAAATTTTCCAAGTGCCATTTGATGGCCCTATTTCTGCTATATATTCCATTGGATCAAAAGTATACCATTATGGTAGTCAAATTCCATGAAAAAATGTGGGCGTAATTCCCTTTCCCAAAATTTACAACAGTGACACTACTCCTCCAATTTAAAAAGGCCTCCCCCACTTCCTCACACCTATCAAGACACATTAGATGAAACAATATATACCTATATATCTACTTAATATTACTCCCCTAATAATAGGGGCCTCAACTTTGGTTAAAATAAAACCAAGGATCCCATTTGGTGAAAAGTTAAAGGAGTTACCCGAATAAGAGGTAACACACTTCCTCAAGTTCTTTTATTTTATTTTCATTCTCCACTCCTTAAATTACTCCTATATCATTATAATATAATAATAAAATTATCCAAAACATTATGATATTGTATTATTATAAGGTTTAAACCTATTCTTACACACACTTAAATCTAATGGGTAGAGAACTTACCATTTATGCGTAGGATAAACTTTCACCTCACGAAATGACGATGGTTCATTCTTCCATTACTGCTCCTCATAGTGGGAATTATAATGGTCACTATGTTTATATATGGTATATATGATTTTTATTATGCCTTTATTCATATTTAATTCTTTTATAACACATGACTTAATGTTTTCTATCTTTTGGGAATATGATAACATCAATTGTGGAAGTGTGGACTACCATCTCCTCAAAGGGATGTGATTTGTTCACGCTATACAAGGAATGTATAAATGATTGTTTTAATAAATCTATGTAAAATATATGAAAAATACATCATAATATAATTATAGTATACATATAAATATATATTATTTACTTTTAATTCTTTTAATACTAAAAAGAAATTGAAGTAGCGTTCATGCGTACGTACGACCTACCATCTTAATGAACGGTGCATATCATTTCCTATTCCAAACCTTATATATTATTATAAATACATATATAATGAATATATATGATATTGAAATCATTTTTTTTAATTTTTGAGATGATGAAATCATGATCTATGTAATAGGAAAAAAATACCAAGTTAAAACATACTCGAAAAACTAGGCAATTAACAACTAGAATAGTGAAAATAATGAAATGTTACCAGAAAACAAGTAAAAAGATAATAAAATAATCTTATATATGATATTATAAAAATGATTATGGTTATTTTATAAGTTATTAATATTATTAATCCCTTTATAATGTAGGATAATGGACGTTCACTTGAAAGGAAACACAAGGTAAAAGATTCTTTTCTCACTTTTCTTTCTATGGGGCATACTTTATTATTCTAAACCTAATTTCTTATATATTGTGTAAAAAATTCCACATTGACGTTTAATATAACTAATTATAATATATTTAAGTTGTTTAAATGTTTAAATTGATTATTATTACTTTTGGATTTTCCAATTTATATGTTACCACAGTGGTAAGGGATTTTCATCTCACTTTTGACATCTGGGAGATAAATGTCATATTCACCAGCTACCTATATTGTGAAGTGTATATACTGAACATTTTGATATATTATATCATGAATTATTTTATATTAATGGTATTTAAAACATTAATTTAATATTATTACTTCTTGAGGCTTATGATTTAAAATTTTTAAAAGTGGTATGGGACACTGTGGGGTGTTTAATGATTATTTTTCTCCAGAATAATTTTAATGATCTTTACATGGTATTTCAATTCAAGAAAATTACATGAAAAAATTTCAATAAAAAATTTAATTTTCATCTCCTCTGGTTATTCATGAAACGTTTCTAGTAATAGTACCATTTTTCCACTCTTTGAAACATAAAATGTTATAGAATATGAATTTTTTAAGAAAACCTAAATTTATTTCTCTCTTTAGTAAGAGAACCTGTTTTTTTATAAAACCCATGTTTTATTAATATGTTTCAAAAAATAATTTTATCCTTTTCAAAAATATTTAATAAATACATTTATACCTTTTTTTTCTTTTACTAATTTTTTCAAAGTAATCTTTTTATCATTTTCAAAATAATGTGTTTTTCTACCCCTTTTACCGTGCAAAAGGAATGTTATTTTTATCTCATATGGAAAGTATGGGTTTATCAACCATAATTTCATTGAACGATTCTTTTTGTGTTTTAAGGGTTTCTTTTTAAATATTTTTTTTTTCAAAAGTGTTTTTCAATGGAATTTTTTTTTCAATTTTTTTTCAAAACAATAGAATATTTTCCTGCCCCACCAATGGTGGTGGGGTGGTAAGGGCTTGGGGGGGTGAGGGGCAGGTCGCGGGGTCAAGTCCTCGGGCTTGGATTAAATGTAATTTTCTTCCTTGTGTGTGTACCACTTTCGCGATTGTACCCAAATGTTTTAAAAAAAAGAATATTTCCCTCAATAATGTTTTTAAAAGATATTTTTATAGTATTTATATTTATCAATGACAAAAAAACTTTATTTAACTCTTCTTGGTATACATTTTTTTGATACCATCATTAATCTTTCTATGGATGGTTTATGATAGATTTGTTAAAGGATAGTATTCATATTTACTTCATTGATTCCTTTTAGTCCCCATGAAATATTTAACTTCCTATGACCATTTGACATTTAATTTCACCTAAATATGCATATCATTTTTCAGGGATATGATTTTTTCTGGAACCCTTTACCATTTTCATATAATTTTTAAATTGAATGTTATTTGATTATTTAGAGAAATATTGATAAATCTTCATCCATTCTTCAATATGAATATATGATAAGGCATATTTTTTATTCGATATGAGGAACGATTGGTTCATGTAAGACATGGGTTGGGGACCATTTAAGGTAAGATTTATGGGATGGGGACTGCTTAATGAAATACTCCCAATGCATTGATTATCACATGAGACAAATTATTTATGAAAAATAGATCGGTTTCTACCCTATATGCTAAATTGTATTGTGAATGGTCTTGATGGTAATGGTTCCATATACCTAGGAATCATGGTGTCAAATAATTAGGAAATTCCATATTATAGTTTCAATTGTTATTTATCCATGATATTTTTCATTTAAATATGTATAGATACATTTCATTTTTAGTTCATTGATTAAATGACATGTGTTTTAGTTTCTTACCTTTAAATATTTATTTTTCCTTATCTAGTTATTTGGATGGCATGTGTTTCCATTTATTACCTTGCTATATTATTTGTTCAATTACTTCCCAGTTTGTAAATTATATAGTATGTGTGTTCAGTTATTTACCATTCCATAATTATTATTCTCATTTTGATTCATTTATTATTAATCGATAAGATTTCTTGTCAACATATCTATGGATAAATTTCATTTTTAGTTAATTGATTTAATGGAATGTGTTTGAATTTATTACCTTACAGTATTTATTTTACCTTATCTAGTTATTTGGATGGAATATGTTTCCATTTATTATCTTTCCATATTTTTTATGAACTTACTTCTTTGTTTTTTTATTATATGGTATGTGTTCTCAGTTATTTACCTTTTCATAATTATAATTTGCATTGATTCATTATTTAATCTGTTATACATTACCATTACTGAGCATCTGAGCTTATAATTATTATTTTTCATTTCCCCAGGAATCCAATAAGTGTACCAAGAAAAATATTCAAGGATATTCTGGGTGGAATATAATTATTATCCTCAAAAGAAGAAGAAAATTATGTTTTAATTATCGTATTCATTTTTAAGACAATACTCATATTTGTATCTGGTTTACCAAAACTACTAAACCATTCAGTTATTTGGGATGTGATTTACTTGTATCTTATGCTAATGTAAGGGTAGCATGACACTAGCTCCATACTTTCTAGGGTGGGTTCATTATAGTTGGTATCATATAAAGTTTAGTAGAAACTATGGGAACTACAGTTAGGAAAACATAGATTAGAGAACATAAACCTAAGGTAGAACTTGGGGGGTAAGTATAGAAGAACAATTTGTAATTATGTAAATGTAGATATTATGTGGGTATTCGTAGAAACACCTCTCTATCTGGATACTACATATGGATGTTGTTCTGGAACAGATATACCTGGGGGTAAAAACTCAGACAAGGTGCGTTGAGCCCAACTCAACTACAAAAAATGGACCTTACTACACACTTATTTTGACATTCCCAGGGGATATTCTTCGGATAATTCACATTTTCTATAAAAACCATTATAAAGTATTTGAGTAGAAAATGATAATGAAAGACCTAGATTAAACCTTATACTAAGGAAGAACCTTTGTGGAAATAAGTGGATGAAGTATTTATGTGTTGAGGTTTTATTGAAAAACATAGTTAAAAAGATATATAGTGATTCAATTATTTAAAGGATGTACATCATATTTATTTTGGAAATTATATTAACATTTTTTATAAATGGAAAATTTATATACTCGGTGACAACCCATCAAATCCAGCAAGGCTTCAAGACTTGGACCTATGATTGAAGGACGATAAAGTTTTGACACCAACCATAGACCTATATAATGTATAGGTTAATATTTCATTGTTTTTTGTCGATAAATTTGAGGAATAAATATTAATGATGAACTAGTAGTGTAAATTTTGAGGTTTAGAGATTATTGTATTAACTGTATTAGTTTTGTAAAATAGTTAGAGAAAACTAGTTAGACTTCTCACTCCTTTATGGGCCTTATGATCCTTTTGAAATGTATTTTAGTGCTTCATGCATTAATTTTTTTTGGAAGAATTCGAAAATTAATCGAATAATAACCAAAGGATGAAATTTTGTTTATAAAAATATATCAAGTAAGTATACATAGGTAGTAAAATAAGTACACAAAATTAGGAAAATGACTTAGAATTTTTTTCCCAAATACATTTTTTTCGAACAGATGATCTTCTAAATCATAACATAGTTATAACTACGAGTCCCTCAAAATTCCACTGATCATTCACTTGTTTGTGGTTGATGACCTTAATCACTACCTATAAATATTAATGCTTTCTCTCCATGTATGTATCTATAATTTCCATTAATGTTGTCCAACTTAGAGACCACGTTATATATTAGTCCATGTGACCTTTTTACATCCCACTCTCTCTTTTATGGACAATATTTTCCAAACCCTTATCATGATTTGGGATTTCAACATAAGAAATATCAAGCAATTTATTACCAAGATCAATTTTAAATTCCGAGGAAGCAATTTTTTAAGGTGGCGTAGAATTTAATATCCATAAATTCTAAAATAGGAACATTGTATTTTATAGCATTTTAGTTAAAATAGATTCAATATTTTATATATATTTAAATTCATGAAACATCGAGTTAGGTTGTGGTATATGCAAGATTGTATTTCTTTGATAGATTTAATTACACAAAATTACAAGTTTTTATATTAATATATTGTTTTCAAACAGATTAAAAATTATTATAAGAACCAATTGAAGATAAACAGAATATTTTTATAGAAAAACATTTTTATGCTCACGAAGTTGTTTTACCATAATAAATTAAATTAATTACAATTAGTGAGTGAAATAAATTTAATAAATTTATTATATATTTTATATAGTATTTTTGTATATTAATCCAATATATTTCATAAGAATAATATATTAACAAACCCAATTTTACACATAAAAACCAATATTTTTATTAAGGCATATTTACCACCTTTTAATGGAGAGCCTATTTTAAATTTAATTTTTTGAAATTTTATAGAATACATATTTCAAAATAAAATTTATATTTTAAATCTAATTATAATAATTATGTTTGGGTTAATTTTTTGTATTTTTCTATGATGTTTTGTTTTTTAATGAATAGTGAATAATATTGAATTTTAGTTCAAAACTTCTTTTTCATATAAATTGTTTAAAAGGTAAAATTATATTTTAAATTTATTTTAAAGTTTAATTAGAATAATTTTTTATAATTTAATCCAATTTAGTTCTTTTGAATAAATTTAACATTGAAATTGACTATAGAAACATTGTAAACTTTCATACGTTTTTACTTTTAAAACTCACATCGTCGTCCTGTATACGAGATTAAATTTAAATTAATTTCTTCCAATTGTGTGATTTTAATTTGAACAAATGGATTCATATTTGGAATCATAATAATTTAGAATTCCTAATAAGTTTAAAATTTCTTTTTCATAAAATATTAGTGAAAGTAAATAAAATAAATTATAACGATTAAGGTAAAATTATGCTTAATAAGGGACTAAACCTCAAAATTAAGGGCCCAAATGACCTATACAGTTATCCAAGAGCCATTTTATGGACATATTTCTTCCCTATACTCCATTTAATATAAATTTTACAATTATGAGAGCCACCTTAAATGGAAAAAACATGGGTGGAATTCCGTTTCCCAAAATTTACAAGAGTGCCACTCCTCCTCTAACTTAAAAAGGCATCCTCTCCACCCACTTACTCACACATCTCATATTACTTTGGATCAAAAAATATCTTCACAAATAGATCCTAAAAATTAATACCCTCATCCTATATTACTCACCTTGGTATTAAAGCAATCCAAGGATGCCCTTTGGTGAAAACCAAAAGGAGTTACCTAAATAAGAGGTAACAAACTTCCTCAAGTTCTTTTATTTTATTTTAATTATCCACTCCTTAAATTATTCCTATATAATTATTATATAATAAAACCAATATAATCAACATATTGATATTTTTTTATGCTAAGGGTTATACGTAAAATCACAAAAACTTCCATCTAATGGGTAACAAACTTACCCTTTATGTGTACGGTGAACTATCACCTCATGAAACAATGATGGTTCATTCTTCCACTACCACCTCTCATCATGGGAATTATGATGTACATTATGTTTATATATGATATATATGATAATTATTATGTATTTATTATTATTTAATTATTTTATAACAAATACCTTTATGCTTTCCATATTGTTGGAATACGATAACATCGTTTGTGGAAGTGTGGATTATCGCCTCCTCGAAGCGATGTGATTCATTCACGCTATAAATGGAATGTATAAAGGATCATTTTGATAAAACGATTTCAAATATATGACATATATATGATAATTTAATTATAATATACATAAAAATATAGAAAATCTACTTTTAATTCCTTTAATACGAAAAAAATGGAATTATTGTTCATGCGTACGTACGACCTACCGTCTCCATGAACAGTGAAATTCATTTATTATCTTAAAAAATTATGGATTATTATAAATACATATATAATTAATATATTCAATATTAAAATCATGGTTTAAATTCTAGATATAATTAAGTCATGATCTATGAAATAAGAAAAAAAACAAGTTAAAACATAATCGAAAAACTAGGCAATTAACACCCAAAATAGTGAAAATAATGCACATTTATTAACAAAAGGGTAATGAGATATTAAAATAAGATTTCATATGATATTATATATATTATTATGGTAATTTTATAACTTATTAACATGTTTAAACCCCATATACTAGATTTTAAAGGATGTTCACCCAAAAAGAAATGTAGGGTAAGAGATTCTTGTCTCACATTTCTTTCTGTGAGGCCCACATTATTATTGTGGACCTAATTTATTATATATGGTGTTAATAATACCATATTGACATGTAATATCCTGAATTATATTATATTTATTGTATTTAAATGTTTTAATTGGTGATTATTACTCTTGGGTTTTCCAATTCATATGTTTCAGATTTTTCTTATCTCCTCTCCACATTGCTACTACTTCATCAGGATAAGCTTTTTATTTCTTTGGATTCATTGGTTTGAATTGAGTTTCCTTATCCACTAGGGTTTTTGCCTTCTGTTCCACTTCCTTCGCCTTCATCTTCCTTCCACCATTTTTAGAGGTTTCAACCACCTCTACTTTCTTTGAAAGAGATTCAACTTCCTCTTCAGGAAAATAATAGAATTCTTCAGATTATTTGGAAAAATAAACTTTCATACATCTTAAAGCGTAATCACTCAACAACATAACATTAAAATTCCTTGACTTAGAACTGCATGGAATTTTGAAGGATTCTAATCACCGAACAATAATCATAGAGAGAATGGTTGGATACATTATAATTTGAGATTTCAAATTCCCATTTTTTGTATTCTCAATCGTAACCCGAATATACTTAACCAAATTTATCTTTCATAGATTCACCAAGAAATATAGAATGTATATGTCACCCTTCTTCAGGGAATCCTTATCACCTTTTCTCTGAATTATAAAAACTTGAACCCATAGTTCAAGAATCCTTAAATTTGTAGATAGATGAAGAATCTTCAGAGTCTTTACTTGTGAAAGACCAAGGAAATATATGGACTTTTCCTTATCAAAACTTCCTTGAACATTAGGCATCTTGTGAGTGCCAAACTCAGCTTCCCCTTCATAAGGAATTTCAATCAAGTTTGCAGCCTTTCTTTAAGAATGAGAATATGTATTTCCATAACACTTGAAAGATAACCTGTCTCTACCTTCTTCCTTGAAGAAAGATACTGTCTCATAGAACTCCACTAATAATTCCAGATATACAATATCAAGTGAATTTGGTTTGGAAGTACATACACTCTCCCATCTATTGAGATTGATATTCTTGGATATGATAGAGTCATATTAGCAAAAAACTTCAGATAGACTAACCTTTCTCAGTATATCTTCCATTCATAGAATGTCTTTATAGTTGACATTTCTTTTTGGGATGAGACTTCGATAGACATTCGGAAGTAAGGAAGATCTAAGATGTTTGGAATGGGCTTATGTAGGAAGGTCAGAGCTTCAGCATACAAGAGCTTGGCGATCGATGTGGGAAAAGCATCGGGTGGACTTTATATAGGGAAATGAAGTGATGGTTCAGCTTCCCTAATTGATCCAACGGCTAAAAAAATTCTTAAAAATATCTGATGGCTGAGAGGATAGCTATAAGGAAATTTTGGAAGAATCCGATCTTTTGAGGTTTTTAAGAAAAACATTCAGATTTAAGGAATGGTGAATCTGAAAAATTTAAAACAAAAAATGAAAATACCAATAGGTAAAAGATGATTACAAAAAATTAGGAAATGAAATCATACCTTTCAGGTTTTTAGTAAGATAATTCGTAATTATAAAAAATCTTCTTGAGGAACTTTAGATTCCAAACATTTTAATTACAAAAACTTTGACTATGAAAAACTGCATTACCAAAATTTTGAGTGCAAAAATATTCATTATGAAAAATTTTATGTTTGAAAATTTTCATTAAGAAAATTTTATGTACGAAAATCTTCATTAAGAAAACATTAAGTACAAAAATCTCGACTACAAAAATTTTAAAAATGAAAAATTTCTAGACTAAAAAAATTTTGACTACGAAAAATTTAGAATACCTGATTACGAAAATTTTGACTACGAAAAAATTTAAATAACATGAAAAAATGTACTTCCCTTATGAAAGAGATTTTGTTATTTTAAGGAGATAGGTTTCAACAAGAAGTTAACAAGGAATATTACCTTACAGTTATCATTCTTAACTTCCTGTTTAATGTTTTCAAATCTATCGGATGGTAAAGATTTTGTGAAAATATCTCCAAGTTTATCTTGTGTTCTGATAAATTGAAGAATGATATATCCTTTTTGTATGTGATCCCTAAGAAAGTGATGCCTAATATCTATTTGTTTTTTTATGAGAGTGGTGTGCAGGGTTTTTACTTAAGGAAATGGCACTAGTATTATCACAAAGAAATTTTTGTTTTGGTAAAAAACATAACATAGTCTGTGAGTGTGTGTTACATCCACAACACTTGAGCACAACAACTTCTAGCTGCTACATATTCAGCTTCAGCAGTGGAAAGTTCTACTAAGTGATTCTTCTTCCATGTCCAAGAAACTAATGAATCTTCTATGAAATGACAAGTTCCAGAAGTACTTTTTCTATCCATTCTACATCCACCAAAGTCATCATCTGAAAGACTTTTTAAAACAAAATCATTTCCAGATGTATAAAAGAGTCCTAAATCTGTGGTTCCCGTTAAGTTGCGAAAAAATATTTTCACTTCCTTTAAATGAGATTCCTTAGGATTGGATGTATATTTGGAACATAAGCCTACTGAAAACATTAAGTCTAGACGACTAGATGTCAAGTATATTAAACTTCCTATAATACCTCTAAATGCTATTTGATCCACCGGTTTCCCAGCTTAATCAAGATCAAGTGAATTTGAGTTACCAATGGGAGTACTAATACTCTTAGTGTTGTCATATTTATACTTTTTAAGATGATATTTAATATACTTATGTTGAGATATATAAGTTCCTTCTAGTTTTTGAGAAATTTAAAAACCTTGGAAAAATGTTAACTCACCCATCATACTCATTTCAAACTCATATTTCATTAGATCTGAAAAGGAATGGTTTAAATATTGCTGAGTTGAACCAAATATAATTTCATCAACATAAATTTGAACAATGAAAACATATTTATTATATTTCTTTATAAAAAGGGTTGGATCTACATTTCCCTTTACATATTTATTTTGAATCTAAAATCTTGTAAGTCTATCATACAAGGCTCTAGGTGCTTTCATAAGTCCATACAAAGCTTTGGTAAGTTTGAAAACATGTTTAGGATGTTTTGTATATTCAAAACCAAGAGGTTGTTCAACAAAAACTTCCTCTTGAATATAACCATTATGGAAAGCACATTTAACATCCATTTGAAAATGTTTGAAGTTGTAGAATGATGCAAAGGAAAGTAAAATGCAAATAGATTCCAGTCTTGCTACTGGATAATAGGTTTCTTTGTAGTCTATTCATTCTTGTTGATTATAGCATTTATCAACTAATCTATCAATCTTTATTACTATGACTCCATTTTCATCACATTTATTTCTGAAGACCCTTCTTACTCTAATAACAGAAGTTTCCTTAGGTCTTTCAACCAAGGTCCAGACTTTATTCCTTTAGAATTAATTTAACTCATCCAGCATGGATTTGATCCAATAATCATCACCTAAATCTTCATCAGTGATTTTTGATTATAATTGGTAGAGGAATTCTAGATATTATACTTCATTTCTTATGGAACTTCTAGTCCTTACACGTTGGTTTACATCACCAATGATACTATAACTGGGATGATTCTTCAGAAACAACTGATTTGGGTTTTGTAAAACATGTTCATCAACATATGATAGAAAATATTCTGGGGTAAATATCTCAAAAAAATTTTATTGAACATTTTCCTTCTCAGAAGGATATTCTAACAAGGGTTGAAAATCAGATTTTGAAAACACATCTAAGGATGTAGGTAGGGGTTGTTTAAAAAAAAGTATCAGTTTCATCAAATTTAACATGTACTGTTTCTTCAACATTACAAGTGTTTTTATTGAAAACACTATAATCCTTAGAAGTTGTGGAGTAGCCTAAGAAAATTATTTCATCAAATTTGGGTGAAAATTTATGTAAATTATCTTTAGTATTCAAAATTAATACTTTACATCCAAAAACCACGAAGTAGGAAAGTCTAGGTTTTCCGCCATTCCATAACTCATAAGGAGTTTTGTGAAGAAAAGGTCTAATTAAAACTCAATTTATAGTATAAGAAGCAGTACTTATAGTTTCAGACCAAAAATGTTTTCCTAAAGAATATTCACTCAACATGGTTCTTGTTATTTCTTGAAGAATTATATTTCGTTTTTCAACAATGCGTTTCTATTGAGGCGTTCTTGGTGTTAAGAAGTTATGAGTAATGCCTTTTCTACTACAAAAGGTTTCAAAATCCAAATTTTGAAATTCTCCTCCATGATCACTATGAATACTTATCAATGGAAGGGTTTTCTCATTTTTAACTTGGGCTTTAAAACTTTTGAAATAAGGAAAAGATTCATATTTCTTTGCTAGAAAATAGACCCATGTAAATCTAGTGTAATCATAAAATAGGAAAAATACTTAATATTTTCGACCAATACATCCAGTTTTTGTTGGACCAAAAGGATCCATATGCACCAACTGTAATAAATCATATATTGAGACTTCACCGATTGATTTAAAACATGATTTATGTTGCTTTCCATATTGACAAGGATCAAAGACTTTTAAATAATCAAATCTAAGCTCCAGTAGATCATTAACAAGTCTTTTATTAGAGAGTTTACATAGGTTCCTAAGGTTACAATGTCCATGAATGATCTTCCATTGCACTGAGGCAAGGTAGATATTTTCTCCTAAGGTCTTCTAAGTTTAGTGTCTATACATTCTCTTGCCTATGGACAAAAATAATAAAATCTTCCTTGGAATTGTATACTAAGAACTTCTCATTCCTAAAATTCACAAGGTAACTCTCATCACACAATTGACTTATGCTAATGAGGTTGTGCATAAGACCCTTAACAAATAAAACATTTGAAATCAATTTTTTTTCAAGAAGAATGATGGTACCTGTACCAATAATTTCTCCCTAAGCATTATCTCTGAAAATTAGTTTTCTCATTTCATCTTGATAATATTTTCAAAGATGTTTTTGTTACCAGTCATACGTCGGGAACATCCACTATCCATGTACCATGTATTACTGTGGCTACTTTCTCTATTTTTCTAAAAATAAGAGTGTTAGGCTTTCGTAACCCAAAATTTCATGGATCCGGAAATTTCAGAAAGCAAAATCTTGGGTACCCATATTTTCTTACAAAAATAAGCTTTATGAAAACCTAATGATTGAGTTATGTTGAAGGAACAAATTTTTTCCCAATGTCCACCACACTGACATTTAGTGCAGAATGGAACAATTTGAGGAACAAAATAGTTATTACTGAAAATTAGTTTAGAATGGCTATAACCAAAACCAGAATTATTCCTTAGAGTTCATATTTTAGAATACATCTTATCAAAATTTTCCTTACCTAAAGTAAAGTTTGACAAGCACTTCCTCAAGGAAAAAATTTCATATTTCAGTTTAATAACCATGTTTTTATCTTCAAAAACATTATTTTTAGAACTAGATCTAGTCTCTAAAATATTTTTCGTAGAAATAACTTTTTATAGATCCTTAGAAAGTATATCCTTCTCAAAATAAACTTCCTCAAGGTTTTTTGAAATACTTTCAAAATCAAAAAAAATTCTTATCAAGAAATTTAGAAATATTTGATATTTCCTTAGTAATAATAGTATTTCTAGAATTTTCCTTAACAAGATTTTTCATGAGTTTTGAATTCTCATTCTCAAGGAGTTTAACAAATATAGATACTTTTTTATAAGTAGGTAAAGTATTATCTTCATCAGAATAAGATTCTTCATCCGAAGATTCATAATATTTATCATCACTATAATTTGTATTTAAGGAAAAATTTGTGATAGATTCAGTATTGTGTGACTTAGCCATTAGACAATGATTTTCAATAGGTAGTATAGCTAGTAAACAAAGATTCTTCTGTCTAGAAGATTCGTACTCTGAGGATTCATCAGAAGAGTCTCCTCCACTGACACTCGAGTTTTCATTGGCTTTCAATACTTTTTTTAGCCTTATCCTTGTATTACTTCTTTATATTACTGTCATAATGATTTTCTTTTCTATTCTTTTTCTTAAGCATAGGACAATCTGGCCTTATATGCCCAGCACTTTTACATTCATGGCATGTGACTTCTGAGTCTTTCCTATCCTTTCTTTCTTTCTTCTTGTATCTAGACTAAAAGTTATCCTATCCAAAAATCTTGTTCATCCTTTGGGAAATATTGGCTAACTCATTTTTTAAAGATTCCCTTCCTCTAGATTTGTATTGAATAACAACCTTATTATATTTGGATCTTGTAACTCTCTCAAGAGTTCTGTCTTTCATGTGATTTGAAGTTTTTGTAAAAGAAACACTACCATTTCCATTCTTCTTCTTATTATTATCAGCATCTCTCTTCATTCTAGTTTCATGTTGAGGAAGAGTTCCAAATAATTCATCAAGAGAGATTTGGGTTACTTTTCTATTTTCATCTTTAGTTGTCCTCTTATATTCTCATTTGTTGGGCATGATGTCTATGATCTTTTCCACAAGAGCATCATCATCAAATCCTTTCTCACCCATAGATTTTAAACTATTAACAATAGTCATGAATCATTGTTATAACTTACATATAGGTTCTCAATAAGGAAAGCACAAACCATGATATTCATCTCTAAGCATGGATCTTCTAGTTTCAATGAATTTTAAAGTTCTAAAGTGATTTACTTCAAGATTATTCCAAATACAATTTGCTGCTTCACAATATGAAAACTGGAAATATATATTTCTAGTTATGGAACAAAGAAAAGTATTATGTACCTTATAATTCAGTTGATATTCATGATTTTCTTGGTTGGTTAATGTTCTGAATTCCTTATTAGGTATTTCATATCCTATAATAAGCATAAAAAAATTGTCTACTCCAGTGTCGATAAATAAAGTATTCATACGATCTCTCCAATATTCATAATCATTACCACCAAAAATAGGTGGTCTGGTAGGATTTAAGTTCTCAATAGAACCAACATTCATTCCTTCCATCATAAAGAAAAAAAATCATTCCACAAAAACTTTTCAATAGTAAAAGTTTTTAAGCAAGGAAAAAATTCCTAAGCAAGGAAAATAACTTATGAACAATGAAAACTTGAGCAAGGAAAACTTATATGTGAATATAAGTATTTTAGAGACCTCCTTTGATACCAATTGTAGGATCGAAATAAGAATTTAGATTCTCAATATACAAGAGGGGGGTGAATTGTATACTTTAAAAATTCCTTTAGAACCTTTAAAGTTGTTATAAAAACTTTCATTTTTAACCTTAAGCAAAACTGTGTTTAAAAACTTAAACAAGGTAAATTTGCAAGACCTCTTAGTTCTAAAAAATTTCTTGGTTCTAGAAATATGATTCTGGAAATGAAACCTAAGAAAAGTTTACAAGGAAAAGATTCTACCTTAAAGTGTATAGAATCTCACTAATCAGAGTGTAAAAAAGAAAGAAAGTATAAGATAGTTATAATTTCCTTATCAATAAAAATACATCAGAAAATAAACTTGAAACAATATAAGTAACAAGTATATAATATTTTAACCCAAAGAGAAGGGTTTCCAACAACCTTGAATAAAGGTCCCTTGATTTATACTTTCAAGAAAGTCTGTCTTTCCCACACCAGGGTAAGCCCTCGATAGGAATATCGGAATTTGTCTTGCTATCCCCGCAAGCCCTCGAACTTCAAGGTAGTCGACACCTCCATCTTCCTATCCCTAAAATCCCTCGATTGTACATAGAAACAATTAGAGTCGCACGAAGCAATCTGAACAAGATGTTCATTACTCACTATGCATGAGAGTATCTCTATCTGGAAATCACTTCAATAGCATGCGGTCTCTAGAGTGATCAACATTCACCGAGTCGTTATGAGATCTCTCAAATGAGATCTTATTTATAGGCGCATCTCCAACGGTTGACTCCCTCATCCAATAGTTATATTTTTTCATGAATCTCATAGGGACTTGTACATGTGCCACTCAAAAAACGGTTGGTTAGAAACCAAATGTATGACATCGTTTCATAACTATAGCAAGGATAAGAAAAATATGGTTTCTTAACAAAATCCATTTTTCAGAGTCTAAGGAAAAAAAGTTGAGAGTCTAAGAAAAATAATAATCACTGTCTATAATACATGAACATTCAGATTCTATTTATCATGTAATTCGGAGTCTGAATTCATAATAATTCAGAGTCTGAATTTAGAGAACTCATAGTCTAAATTTAGAGAACATGGAGTCTGAATTTATAAGAATTCAGAGTCTGAATTCATAATAATTCAGAGTCTGAATTCATAAGAATTCGGAGTCTGAATTCATAAGAATTCAGAATCTGAATTTAGAGAACTCAGAGTCTAAAATCATTAAGAATTAGGAGTCTAAATTCATAAGAATTTTGAGTGTAAATTCATTATGAATTCTGATTCTGAATTTATAAGAATTCAGAGTCTGAATTCATAATAATTTAGAGTCTAAATTCATAAGAATTCGGAGTCTGAATTCAGAGAACATAGAAACTAAATTCAGATGTTGAAACAGAATGCTCTATATCCAGGTATTTATAAGATTACGAGGTTTTACAATATGAAACTGATTTTTACACTTATAAATATTATGAGTTAAATTTAGAAGAACTGAAATACGAACAATGAAATCAAGTAAGGATGAATTTTCCTTGGGGAAAAAATTTTCCTTATTAAGATAAAACTTAGGGAAAGGAAATTTTCCATAAGATTGAGTATTTCTGATTTTCAAAACATTATGGAATGGAAAAGTCATAAGAAAACCTTATTTACTCAACAAGGTATTCATGTAAATAAAATAAAAGGGAATTTCGTAAGGAGAAGTGAGAAATTTTGAGAATTAAAATCAACAGCATAACGTGAATAAAATGTAGTTTTAGAAAATGGTAAAAAGTTATGGGAAAGGGTATCCAATTAATAGAATACTATTAATATAGTAAATAGATTAAATAAATTGGACATAAAAACTTATTTTGGAAATTTAAAATACATACAACATAAAGAGGGAACTTGAATAGAAAAGAGAAGTGGAGATCTCCCTTACCTTGAAGACTGGTTTCTAAAACATGATGATTGGGGACTTGGGGGGAATGAGTACACCTTTGGAGGACTCCTTGGGTGTTAAAAATATCAGATAATAATGTATTAATAATTAAGAGTTAATGTAAATGGGGGAATGGGTGGATATTTATAGAAAAAGTGGGAATTTGTTTGTTAACTTCTAAATAAAGGCCTTGGACACCTAGGTAGTGGTAAATGAAAACCTATGGGATTTCCCATGGTATTTTACCATAGTATTGGACACATGGGACAAATTTTATGTTATTTTAATCCACAATAGTCGACCATCATTTTTTTTTACTTTTTTTGGAAAGGAAAATTAATGTTTTCACAAAATAACATTTTTTAAAGTTAAAGATTCCATTTTAGAATTTGGGAAGTAAATTATATATTTAGAAATTGATTAAAATATTTTAAAATAATTTATAATAATAAAATAACATATATTAAATCCTGGATTTTGGTTAATTAGTTATTATATCATTATGAAATAGTTATGATTTCATTAAACATACCAAAAAACTCAAAATGTATTTTTATTATTCATGAAAAAATAAAGTATTTAAGAAAATTCTCATGAATTCACCCTAACATAATTTCAATGTGATGATTTCCAAAAATTATATTTATTTTTATCATAATAATTCTCTAAATATGAGAATTATATCTTTTAAATATAATGTTTTTATTTATTAAAAATAAAAACAGATTGAAAATGCATAGTAAAATCTACCACACTTACAAAAAAAATATTTTATCATTTATATTTAAATAAGTGTGTTTTTATCATACTATTTCATTAAAAGAAGTACTATTCATAATATATTATTCTATTATAAATATTTTCATCTTTTTGTAATGTACAATTTCTATTCAAAAAATTAATTTACCAAATTCCATCTCAATTTTATTAATAAAAACTATTCAAAAAATAGAATTGATGGAACAAAAATTTCATTTATACAATGGAATTTCACTTTTAGTAATTAGGGTATCGACACATAACCCCTTATAACACCCACATATGACCAAATGGTAAGGTGTGCGATGGTGATAGATTTATGGGGCGACTCAAATAACATCTCCTGTGTTGTAATTTCCACAAACTTGAACTTCTCCCATAGATGATTTTTTTCAAGATACACTTGATGAATCTTGGATTGGGATTGGTCAAGATAGAAGCTAAGTGATGTTACCTCACTCCAAAGTTAGGAAAATGTTCTTTGTACGGAATGAATCTAGTGTTTATGGCCATCGTTTCTCTATTTTGAATTAATTATCCTTTTTCATTCCTACTTATAAACAATAATTATAATGTTAATAGTTTTATCAAGAGTATAGTTTCCAATGGTCATATTGAACAACAATCATAATTTACCAATGGTCATATAACAATCAAAATCCATTGGTCAGATTACAAAATACACTCCCTTAATTATTAATGAGATATAGTTTTGTTGAGTACAAAATAATATAGCACACATTTTCAGGAAACAATTTTCATTCAGAAAGTTAGGTTCATTACATTATTCTCCCCATAATAAATTTCATTTTAAAATTTCAACTTGTTCCCTTGTTTGAGAAATGGTATGCGTACTTTTTCCTCGTGTTTCCTCTTGTTATAACATATCTTCTTCATATTTATAGTTCCTCTACAACACTATAATGAGGTGGCTAGTCTTGTTGTATAGATAATTGTCTCTATGGTCCAAGATCACCACTGAATGATCCTCATAAGAGAGGTGATATTCCATTTTTACCACCTCAAGACTCAATACATGTGAAGGGTTAAGTATGTAATTCCTCTAGTTAGATACATAGAATACATAATGAACTTGAGATAGATTTGGGGAAAGTGAAACTCGATAGGCCACTACTCTAATGTGACCAAGGATTTCATAGGGGTTAAGGTACCTAGGTATAAGTTTCCATTTCTTCCTAAACTGCATAATTAACTATCTTCCAAGGTGAAATTCTAAGGATAAATTTGTCACCAATATAAAACTCTAAGTTCCTTTGATGATTTTCATCATAGCTCTTCTGTAAAATCTGACCAGCCTTTATGTGTTGTTGGATGGATTGAATCTTTTCTGTCATATCTTGCACAAGATCATGCCCAAGAGATTTATCTCACCCAATTAATCCTAACATGTAGAAGTTGTAAATCACTTACCATATATATCTTCATAGGGTACCATTAGAATACTCGAATAGAAGATCATGTTGTAGAATATGTAAAATAATGAGAGATGTTGATCCCATCAACCTTTAAATTCCATTGAGAATGTTCTCAGAATGTCCTCGAGTTATTGAATAGTCCTTTCATATTGACCATTATTTGGGGGGTGATAGGCCATACTGAAATTCAATTCAGTATTAAAGGCATGTTGAATAATTCTCTTGAAATTTTATTTGAACCTTCGATCATGATCAGAAATGATAGAAAGTGGCATTCAATGAATCCAAGATACTTCCTTTATATAAAACATGGAAGGTTGTCCAAGATATAAATCTTCCATAATAATGATAAAATGGTGAGTATTGGTGAGACAATCCACTATAACTTATATTACATTGTTTTCTTTGGTTGTTCTCCGGAGACCAGTGAAAAAGTCAATAGTTATATTGTCCCACTTCTATGTTGGTATGGGTAGTTCTTGAAATACCCATTTAAGAAGTTATCACTCTACCTTGACTTAATGAAACATTAGGCACCTTGTAGTGTAGTCGACAATCTCCCTTTTCGTGTTATCCCACAAATAATGATCACGAAGTCCCCTATACATTTTAGTTCTTCTAGGATGTATATAGAATGTAGAGTTGAACTTCATTCATCATATACTTCTTTATTTCCATAATAGATAGAACATATAGCCTTGTATAAAAATTCATTACACCTTCTTGATCAATATTGAACTTATAAAACTTCACATTATTCATAGTCACTATCTTCTTTTATAAAAATGGATCATCTCTTTGATCATTCTTGATATTCTCTACTAATGATGGTTGAGAAATCATTTGGGATAATGATGATGATATCCCTTACCTTATGATTCCCATGTACATTTTTACTAGGACTTTGATCAAATGATCTCCTTGAATCCTCATCATTTCTAGAACTACATGGTCGTTCCGACTTAATGAATCATCGACTTTGTTTGCTCTTCTGGGGTGATAATGAATTGAACAATCATAGTCTTTAGTAAGGTAGAACCATCTCCTCTGTATCATTTCAATTCCTTTTTCATGAAATATATTTCTAACTTTGGTGTTCTGTGTATATATCATGTTTGTCTCCATAAATATAGTGCCTCCATATCTTCGGAGAAAAACAACGGTATCTAGCTCTAGGTTATGAGTAGGACAATTCTGTTCATGAGGCTTGAACAATCAAGATTTCATAAGCGGTTTCCCTTTCATTTTTCATGAGTAATCACCAAATACCTTTCAAATCTGTGTCACTAAAAATAATGAATCATTCTCTAATAGTAGGTAGAGCTAACATAGGTTCAATAACAATCTCTTCTTAAGCTCTTGGAAAGTTTCTTCACACTCCTTTGTCCTAATAAACATGGAACCTTTTCAATTTAACTTATTTAATGGATTGTAAATTCTTGAAAATTGTTTCAAAAAGCTCATATAATATTCTACTAAACCAAAGAATCTATGAATCTCAGTTACTGTTGTAGGATGAGGTCACTCCTCTACAACATTTTTCTTGGCAGGTTCAACTGAAATTACTTCATTGGTAACAGTGTTCCCGAATAAAGAAACATGTTGTGACCAAAAATCACATTTTCTGAACATTCCAATTAGCCTCTCTTTATCATTTTTTTCAATGTAACCCTTATATATTCCTCAAGAGCCTCACAAATTTTGGTATATATCAATATATCATCAATAAAAACGACCAAAAAGTAATCAATGTAGTCCTTAAAGACTCTATTCACTAAATCCATAAATATAGTAGGGGTATTAGTCAAGGAGAAGGGCATAACAACAGACTCATAATGCCCATATCTTGATTGGAAGGCAGTCTTTGTAATATCTTCTTTCTTCAACCTCAATTGATGATAACAAGATTGAATATCAATCTTGGAGAATAATTGGGCCCCATGAAACTTTAAAAATAAATCATCAATCCTTGGAAGAGGGAACTTGTTCTTCACTACAATCTCATTATGTTCTCTATACATAGATGCATTGATCTATAATTAATATTCACAAAGAGAATAGGTTCTCCCCAAGGAGACACACTTGGTCGGATAAAACCATTCTCCAAAAGATATTGGAGTTGATTCTTTAATTCCTCAAGCTTGAAATTTTCCATTCTATATGGGATATTTGATATCAGCCCGGATATAGGAATGAGTTCAATGGATAAGTATACCTATCTTTATGGGGGAGGTCTTGGTGACTCCTACAGAAATACATTAATCTATTCCAGAACAATGAGAAAAATTTATATTCATAAAATTTAATTTCCTTCTTCATATTCACCAATCATTTCTATAAAGAATTCTATGGGAGGTTCTTCTAGAAAAATATAATGTCGAGATATCTCTCCTTTGAAAAAAATAGGTTGTCCATTCAAGACTACTGATATTTCCTTTATTTTACCGTTGATCTTAGTATTATACTTTGACATCCAGTCTATCACCAGTATAATTTCAAATTCCATCATGGGAATGACTACTACAATTGTGATGATATTATTCTCTCTAAATTAAATACTAGTGTTTCTATACAATATTGATTCTTAGATATTCCCTCTATGATTCTTTATGGATAATTATTATTTTAGTAGTTCAAGGATTTATTATATATTCTATTCAAACATTGATGAAATAAATGAATGTGTAAAACCATAATCAAACAATGTAATTTCTAGATTTGTGAGAACAATGATAGTACCTACCATCATATCATTTGGAGAATCTACATCAGATATCACGATATCAAAATCCCTACCTTTATCCCTTGGCCATTTCTGAGGTTGATGGTGATTCCTCTCTATTAAAACCAAATTTGGATTGTGATTGGAAAAGTTCCCAAGCTATAAACACTCGAATAATTGAAATTTAGGTTGGGTCTGCACTATCATTCCTTTATATTTAGTGTTGATAAGTTGAGGATTTACCTCACTACGAGAGTTCCGAGCAATATGGTCATATCTTCCACACTTGTAACATTTCTTGCTCTCGAGCAAGCAAGTTCCCAAATGATTCTTCCCGCTTTTGTTACATGTTGTAATGTGAAATTGATTTCCTCCTATTCCATGATCTAAGTTACTCCCTAATATTGGCTCCATTTATGTATTCTTTTTTCATTTGATTTTTAAGACCAATGCATCTCATTGATCTCTATTTCAACCTTCATATCACTCAACACTATCTTCTCATTGTTTTCATTATCTTGATTGGATATATTTTTCTATAGATAGGGTCTATGTCCACAGAATAATCTATCAACCTTCCCATTAGGATCCATTACAAATCTAGAGGTGCAATGGTAATGTATTTTAAATTTCATATCATATCTTCCCATATATTCATTATCCTTTTTCTTCATCTCTATGACTTCCTTCTCCATTTTCATTCTCACTGAATGAAGGAAAAATTTATTAAAAAATATTCCCATGAACTATTACACCTCTATATAATCAATATCACACATTCTCTTTCTATTTTTAATCAATTCCCATGTCTGGTTAGATTCTACCTCTAAGTGGTAAATATAAAGGATGAATTTATCTTGTTATGAACAACCGAGTGAAAAAATATCTTTTCTATAGAGATTATCCATTATTCAGAAATTAATGGGACGTTAGATCCACTGAAAGAAGGTGGTTGCTGGCACATAAAACACACAATATAAATTTGTTCCCTTTGAGGTAAATCTAGTCTCTCATCTTTATTCATGTTATTACTCATAACTTGAGTAAGTTGATTCATCAATATCATGAAGTTTTACATTTTGGATTCCATTATTGAGCCTTTAGTGTATAGTTCTTTACGCTCACCATTTATGTAGTTCCTCATATTTCCCACCATTTTATAAAAGAAGAAAAACTTAATGAGAAAAATGTTTCTTTTAAGAATCTTATAAATCTAAATGAATTTTATGTCATCAAGCTTGTGATTAAAAAAACATATCCCCTAGGAGTTTCAAACTAGAAGTGTATCAACCCCTATTTTTGTGAAACAGTTCCTATTCAAGTATAGCTCAAAGAGATGTTTTTGGGGTTTACCCCTAGATACATTTGTGCCAGAGAAACATCCATTTGTTCATATCGAGATGAGGATTTCTTTTCTTAGAAACCACTTCAGTATAATTTAAAAAAATACCAGGATTTTTTCATATATTTTATGTACTCCTTAGGGTAAATCCTATTTTTTTCAGATCCTAATTTCCAAAAATAACTAAACCATACTTTGATACCAACTATTTCATCCCGCCTTTTCAGTACATAACTTTTCATTACATTGTACAAGAAAATTATATCTTAAAGTTTAGTTTATTGGAAAAAGGTACATAATACATGAAATTATTTATAAATATTCTAATACCCATGAAAGGATTCATCATATGTTCATCCTATGTAAATTAAAGACATATTATAACCTAAGAACATAATTCAAAGTAAAGGGTGAGCAAAAGGCTCAGTAAAGAAAAATAAGGTAAATAATTTACATGTGATCTAGAGTAATATCAATAAGAACACGAGGAATATCATAAAGGAATGAAAAAGAGGAATATCATAATAATAATAACTTGAATCATAACATTGAATTGTGTTACAACATTTAAATGAGACATCATAAGTATATCAACTAGGTTTTTCATAGAGGTGTCATAAAAAATACAAAGGTTATTCACCAAGGTATCGTAAAAAATGTCATCCATAGAGGTTAAATTATTTACCCAATAAATTTGGGTGATATATAGGCACACCATTCATATTAATTAATTATTATGTGTTCAACATAGATCATAATAAAACATTTCATAAATAACCCATGAAGAACAAAAGAAATGGGTTTCATATAAAAATCATGGCATTTTAGAATGTTCTTAAAGACAATATCTTTATGTCATTTATAACCCAAGTAAAGGGAATCAGGGTTATATGTATTCCAATACGAAAATAAAAGAAATTATTTTTATATATTTTTGAATACCCATGTAAAATAAATATGTTTGGGTATTCACATAAATAAAATAAAAGATAATTTCTTAAAGAGAAGTGGGAAATTTTGAGAAGTAAAATCGACAGAAAAACAGGTAGAAAATGTGTTTTTAGAAAAGGGTAAAAATAGAGGATAAAAGGGTAAACCATTAATAAAATAATATTAATCCAATAACAAGATAAAATAAATTGGATATAAGAAATTTTTTGGTAAATTTGAAAGACACACCACATTAAGAGGGAACTTGAATGAAAAAGAGAAGTAGTGATTTCCCTAACCCTGAAGAGTAGTTACTAAAACGTTGGGATAGGGGAATTGGAGGATTGAGGAATACTTTGGAGTTTAAACCATCATATATTAGTGTATGAAGAATTGGTAGTGAATTTAAATGGATAAATGGGTGGGTATTTATAGAAAAAGTGTGGGATGTGTTTTTTAATTTATAAATAAAGGCCTTAGTCACCTTGGTTCTAGTAAATGAAAAACTATGGGCTTTACCATGGTATTTTCCCATGGTACTGGAAATATGGGATATATTTTAGGATATTTTAATCCACAAGATTCAACCATCATTTTATATTCCTTATTTTAGAAAGGAAAGACAAAGTTTTCACAAAATAACATTTCTAAAGTTAAAGTTTCCGTTTTTGAATTTGAAAAGAAAATTATTTTTTCGATAATTGATAAAAATAAAATAAAATACTAGATACTAATAAAATAACATATTTCAAGACTTGGATTGTGGTTATTTATTTATTAAATAATTATGACATAATTATGATGTCATTAAACATACTGAAAAAGTCAAACTATATTTTTACTATCCACAAAAAATAATATATTTTAGAAAATTCACATAAATTCACCCTAACATAATTTAGATGTTTTTATTTAAAAAATGATATTTATTTTATCATAATATTTCTATTAATATGAGAATTATAACTTTTAAATATGAAAACCTTTATTTATTAAAAACAACAGTGGATTAAAAATTAAATGTAAAATCTCTAACACTTTAAAAAATATATTTTATCATTTATATTTAAATACAAGTGTATTCATCATACAATTTCATTAAAATGACTAATATTCATAATATATTGTTTTATTATAAATATTTATATCTTTTTTGAAAAGTACAATTTCTTTCTGAAAAATCAATGTATCAAATTCCATATCAATTTTATTAAGAAAAAATATTCTTAAAACAGAATTGATATAATAAACAATTTTTTATACAATGGAATTACACATTATGTAACTAAGGTCTCTACACATAACTCATTATAACACCTAAATAATACCTATGGGTAAGGTGTGAAATGGTGATGGATTCATGGGGCGGTTCAGATAACATCATCCTAGTTGTAATTCCCACTAACTCAATCTTATCCCATAGGAAATTTCATCCAAGATTCACTTTTTGAATCTCAACATGGGCTTGGTCAAGAGAGAAGCCCAGTTACTCTACCTCCCACCCACGTTTTGAAAAATAGTATTCATACATAATGAATCTACAAGTTGAGGTTGTTGTTCCTCATTTCAACATTAATTATCGTTTTTTAATTCACCTTATAAACACTAATTATAATGTTAATTTTTTTTCAAGAGAATAGTTCCCAATGGTTTTATTGACCAATGGTCATAATTGACCAATGGTAATATAACAGTTGAAACCCAATTTTCACATTTAATAATATACACACATCATTATTAATGATATATATCTTTATTTATTACAAAATAGTATTACTCACATTCTCAGGAAAAAAATATAATTCAAAAATTCTAGGTCATTACAGATAGTATTCACGTTCACTTCGTTGATTCCTTTTATCACCCCTGAAATATTCAAATTCCTATGATCATTTGTCATTTAATTTCCCCAAAATATAATTTTCATTTTTCATGGATATGATTACTCCCTAAATTATATAACATTTTTTATATGGTGTTTACTTTGAATGTTATTTGATTACTTGGGTAAATATTTAAAAATCCGTATCCTTTATTCAATACAAATATTTCATAAGGAATATTGTTTGTTAGAAATGAGGAATTGTTGGAACATGTATGAAATGTGTTGGTAACCATTTTAGGAAATCCCTATGGGTTGAGGACCAGTTAATGAAATCCCCAAGATGCATCAGTAGTCTTATGAGATGAATTAGTTGCACAAATTAGTTGGGTTTCTACCCGATATGGTAAACCATCTTGTAAAAGGTCTTGATGGTAATGGTTTCATGTACCTAAGAAACATGGAATGTAATAATTAATAATTTACCTCATTTAGTTTTATTTATTATTTATCCATGAGATTTTTCTTTGACATATCTATGGATACATTTCATTTTTAGTTCATTGATTAAATGGAATGTGTATCAGTTTCTTACCTTTCCATATTGATTCTACCATATCTATTTATTTGGATTGAATTTGATTCTATTTATCACTTTTCTATATTGTTCATGAAATTTTTTCTGATTTTGTTTATTATACAGTATGTTTGTTCAGATATTTACCATTGAATTATTATTATTATCATTTAGAATCATTTATTATTCATCCATGAGATTTTGTGTCAACATATCTATTGATAGATTTAATTTTTAGTTCATTGATTAAATGAATTGTGTTTCAGTTTCTTACTTTTCCATATTTATTTTTTACTTATCTAGTTATTTGGATGGAATGTGTTTCCATTAATTACATTTCCATATTTTTTGTGCACTTCATTATCAGTTTGTTCATTTTATGGTAAGTGTGTTTAGTTATTTACCATTCCATAATTATTATTCTCATTGATTAATTATTTCTTCCACTATACTTTACCCTTACTGAGTATTGAAGCTCACCCTTATTATGTTTCCTTTCCCCATGAATCCAAGAATTGTACTAAGAAAAAATTCAAGGATACAGTAGATGCAAAAAAGTTATTATCCTCGAAAGAAGAAAAAAATTATGTAGTAATTAGTGTATTCATTTATAAGAGAAGACTCATGTGTGTATCTAGTTTACCAAGTCTAATAAATTGTTTATTACTATGGGAAATGATTTAATTTTATCATATTATATTTAATGGTAGAACAAAACTGGATCTGGGAATGCTGGGGTTGGATCTCGACATTGTAAATTCTTCCACCAAAATCATATTTTTACCTCTGAATATGATGTTTTCATAGTCAACTCACACCCTGAATTGATCCTCTATTACTTTTTTCACATAACAATTCTTGTCAACACCACCCCATTTATGTTTCATCTTCTTAAAAGATGTTTTCCAGGTAAGCATACCCTAATCAAGGTTCTTGTTTCAATTCATACAATGAATTATTTAATATATACAAACCTGATTAATAATTTTCAATAAAAACACCTCATTTGTTCGATATACACATCCTCCTTGATCAATCATTTCAAAAACACTATCATTACATCCATTTAATATAATTGGGAATTTTATTTGGATTACTATAACTATAAATTATCTTATTAATTCAAGCCTCACTACTGGTGTGATGATTTCTTCCACATTAACATCTTTAACATGTGTATATACTTTTTACACAAACCATGACTTGTTACAAAATACTCTTCTATATCCATATAGTTTTTTCTTGAATAGCTACTTGGTCCCAATGATGTCTTGAACCATTAGCCTCTTCATGAGATACTAAGTTTGGTTCATCTCAATTTAATCCAAACAGTCATTCAAATCCTTAGCCTATGGTTAATATTTTGTTAATTCTTCAAATTATGATATGTCTATCTGAGACAAAAAAATTCCTCTAAATTTCACATTCTGTGTTTTTTTTGGACTCGATTTATCCCTATTTATATTTGATTCGTTGATCTTATCCCATATAATTATTCATACTATCAATAGTCAACCCTCTTCACCAGATTCTATATCTATTGATTCAATCATATAAAAATATTTCCACACTATATTATCTTATTCACTATAATTTGTATATATCTAATCTTATTCATCAAAACATTCAATCATATTTTAAATTCAAAAAAAAATTCCACTTTCTCTTCAATAACATTGACATAACTTATTACCATGATTTTATTCAAGACTTTGTTAAAGAATTTTTAGGAATTACTCCTAAATTTGAATCCTACAAATAATTCTTCATCCCCTATATGTTTATATTTTCCTTGATTTCCCTATTTTTTTATATGTATCACTTACTTTTAAATAATTTCAAGTGTATAATTGTTAGATTACTTATAAGAAAAATATCATACAATGACTTATTTTCTTCGTGACATAAAAATTATTGATATTGGGAATAAACCACTTCCTAAATAGATTTATTATAATAATTCCATCTAATTTTATTTTTGAGTGGATAATATTTAACCATTTTGTTAACTATTTGTTTTTACCTTTCCCAAACAAAATTTTATTGTAGTTTTCTCATTGAAGAGACCTCATTATTGATTCCATGCTTCTATAGATGGCTTTTTAACAAACCAAAATACAATAATATGCCATTTCTAATTGTATAATCATGATTTTTCTACCATCTTCATTTATAAATCTTCTCCGAAACAGCTTCATACAATCAATTACTTTTTTTTACTTCATGAATATGATGAAATGTATTATAGTATAATGATCAACATATAAAATTAAGTATTTCTCACCACATGTTCTAGAAATGTTCTTTGGACCACACAGATTTGTTTTAATTGGCTAAAAAATGAATGAAACACTTCTTTATTGGTCGGTTGAGATTTCTCACCCTCTTCTCTCTTACACAGGAATTAAATTTATTATCTTGGTTATGTACCAAATTTAGAATTTCCATGATGTCCTTAAACTATGATAAATTATCAATAATTGATTTATGCTAGAGTATTCCATGCCATATATTTTCTCTTCTCTAATTATAAAGAAATATGTCTTCACCTTTCTATTGATTTAGCATAATTTATTTTTTTATTCTCTAGCCTTTCATTAGTTAATTTCAAGCCTTAAAATTGATCAATCTAATCTTTTTATTTAATTTTAATTTATATCATAGGTAAAAAAGCTAGTTAACACTCTAAAGGTTATGTCATAGGCCATCTATATAGGTCACTGCTATATTTTTCAACTAATTTCTAGCTAGCCTTTTCTATCAACTTCCATCAATTTTTAATACTAAATCATATAAAAAATGAATCATTCCGTGCACATATCCCATTAAATTATTCAATATGTTAATGTTTCCAATCATGTGGTATGGACACCCACCATTAATGACATACCCCGACCATGATTTTTCTTTTATTTTATGGTTTTTTGATGTTGAATCTTTTAGTTGAAGTTCACGTTGAGTTACATGAGTGATTTTTTATGTTTTCAATATTTTTAGTGGGTTATGTCAATGTTCACAGTTTGAGCGTGGTATAGACAAACCATGTGAGGCCTAGGAGAAAACATGTAGTGTGTGGTTGGTGTTAGGAGAAAGGAGCACATATTGCACATGGTTTGAAGAATCCTTGCAAAAATCATGCAAGATATTCTGTAAATTTCAATGGATTTTATTTTTATGGTTGGAACATGGTTTCCCAAACTGTGTGGCTAGCCAATGCGGGTGTTCTACTGTTCCAGTAGGGTGCTCATGGTTGGTACACGATTTTAAAAACTATGTGACCAAAATATGAGAGTTTAACAGGTTTATTAAAAAGTTGAAATTCCTACTCTAACCCTTTTATGTTTTAAACCCAATCCTACCCCTATCATCTCCCTCTCATTCGTGTGGCTCTTTTAGAGCCTTGTTTGCATTCCTCTCATGATCCTTTCATATATGGTTCTTCTACTTCAATTGTTTTGGTAGATTCAGCATTGGGTAAGTGTTTTTATCCCTCTTATTTCTTATTATTATTGTTTATTCCTATATATTGTTTGGATTCACTCTTTGATAAACCCTTAGGTGACGGTTGGATAATTATTGTCAATTCCTCTGATGATAGGGTGCACAGATCACTCATTGAGCATAGTTCTTCATTATTAGAGGGTTTTTTGAATACATAGGTCATTGTGGTAGGTGTTTACATTTTTTCCTCTCCAAAACATTCTATTTTATTCTTATGTGTTTCTAATTAATTCATAAATGTGGTTCTCTTGTTTGTTATGTGTTTTTATGAATTGTTATGCAGTTTTCATGTTGAAAATTTGGTGAAAATGGGATCTCAAATGATTTTCTCAATTATTCCTATATCAATACGTATACAAATTGTTCTATGAAATGTCAATTGATCTATAAAAATGAAATTGGGAAATTTGGGTTGTGTTTGACCTTATTTATGTTTTGGAAACTTTGTTTTTTATGAACTGAGTCTTGTGTGTGGATTTTGGTGACTTCTATGGTTAGGTTACCATGTACAGACTCTTATAATGGATTGTAAATCTCTGTGTGATTTTTAAAATGAAACCTTTGGGTTTTTATAGAGTAAAAAAAATACACCATTAGATATGGGAATATCCATGTGGGTATAGGGTGAAAATATATGTAGTCACGCCAATAATGATGGATTTATAAAATGAAGCTCATATTAAACCCCGGATTTAAAACACATTTCCCACATCATTCTTCCCTTTCTTCCACCCCATCAACTAAATGATTTTTATAAAACCCGTTGGTTTCTAAAAGGTTACTTGGTTCTAAAATCAACTCAAATGTGGATTATCAAATGTGTTCCTTAAGCTTAATCGCATTTAGAACCATGTATGTGTAGTTGATAATAATTTTACATGAAAGGTCCGTTTGGATCCTTCTAATCATAAATGGAATTTCACATTGGTTTTTTGAAATAGTTTTAGAAATAGATTATAATTGTCAATGTGATGTCCTGATTGGTATTTTTTGATTTTTTGGGAAGAATATTTCTATAGTGAGATGATATGTGGGACCTATTATCACTTTGATATGGCTCTATGTGTGATGGGAACCTCTATGGTTGTTGCTACGAGGAAAGGTCCTCTACATAGTTAGTGTTAGAGTTTGGTCAAGGCATTCATGCTAGAATTTGTGGGTTACTAGTTTATTCCAAGAATGTGATGACATCCTCATTCTACATGTACTATTATATTGGGATTCATGGGAGACATCTATAGGGTCAATTGAAAATTACTTTCCAGTCTCGATTAGACAGACTGATACTCCTTTTATTTTTTAAGAGTCTAGGTGGGTAGTGCCACTAGTGATGCTATTTTAGAGTAGATAGGTTAGTTGTTGACTATAGAGATATACCATACACTAAAAGGTGATTTCGAATGGAATTAATTTAGGGATTTATTTCGGATATGCTTAGGAATTTCCTATAGTCACTATATTAATGTTTATGTTCCATTGATATAGTATTTTGATGACTTCTTTACATTGTTTTTTCTTTCTTGTAGTTGAACTATCCCCTTTATCTCTAGTTTTTATTTGATATTCCCTAATTTTTGTTCTTATTTTGTAGTTTTCTCTCTTTATGCATTCTTTGGGTTGAGTTTTTACTTGAATTTTTTTTTCAAATTAGGTTGTAAAAGTATGAAATTGTTTTTAAAAGGAAGATTCATACTTTTTTTCAAAAGTGGGTTATCTAAATAAATTGTTTTTTGTAATTTAATAAGAAAACTATATTTATATAAATGTATTTAAAACTATAGTTTTAAGACATTTTTGGGAAAGGAAATGTATGGATTTTTTGGTGTTTATCTATTTAACTATGTATTCTCATGCCTTATTATTCCACTCGACATGGGTAGAACTGAGCTATTTTTTTAGATTTAGGTTTTCCTTTGGAGTTGGTTGGTCTTATGGTTGGTGTTGACCAAGATGTCATGTGAAGATCGTTTTATTATTGGTTTGGTTTTGGTTTCATTTTTTAATTTCTATTATGTTCAGATGTTGTTGTAGTTTGATCCCATTGATGTATTTATTGTATTGAGTGTATATATATCCCCTAGTTTTGATTAATTCTCTGTATGGTTTATTAATTTTAGTCTATATTGGGATAAATAATTCCCACAAAATTGGATCTGATGTCTGACACTAGTTTTCATCCTTGGGGGATTTGGAATGCCTTTAGGCCCTTGTCTTGGAAGATGTTGAGTGTTGGGTGGGATGGAAGCCTAGAATGGTTTGTGAAAAAATGGTATCACAGTAGCCCTTTGTTATTTAGGGTGTCATGAAGTTATAAATAGAACTATCGAGAATCGAGAGGTAGGTAAAGGAAGATCATCTGAGACTATATTTTTTTAGGTTTTTAAGATTATTCCATTGGGTTTATTTTTGTTTTTATAGTTTGAGGGATGAAAATGGAATTGAAATGTTGCTACACCGTGAGCTTTCATAGAGTAGCTACCCATGTAAATCCCAAGTGAATGGTTCAAGATACTTATAGTGGTTGGTTCTTGCTTGGGGTGTGGTCTTCAAAAGCCTGTGTCTGGACTATACATGACCAATAGTTCCATTTTTCAATAGTTTATGTGTGAGTTGTATTTTAGATAGATCTTAGTTGGTGTGAGTGGATTTTAAGACAAAAATTGGTTTTTATGAAAAAGGTTTTCAAAAGGAAAATGATTTCAGAAATTGTTTTATTTTGAAAATATGGATTTGGGGTTTGAGTTAGATTTGGAAACTGATTTGTAGTATTATAAAAGTGTCCATGGGATTAAATGGGTTTTAAATTAGAGTATAAATTATGGTTTTTGAAATAGGATATTGGTTTTTAGTTGTGCTATTTTTTTTTTGTGTTTTGTGTTTTTATTTGGGATGTTTTTTCAAATGAAAATTGTGTTGATGATTAATGTGGGTTTTTGTCTTCATGTATTCATAATATGCATCTTATAAAGATCCCAAAGTTTGTCAGCAAGTCTCCTCCAGTTGTTTTCCCAGCCTATACTCCTTGTGTGGTGAAGGATTCTAGTTATTCACTAATGTTTCCAGTTTTTCATGGTGATTTGGGTCCGTTAGGGGTTGTGTGGTGGCTTGAGGAAGTTGAAGGTGTCTTTTGGTTTTTGTAACTCCCAATTACATAAGAGTATGTATTGTTCTTGGTCTCATTGAAGGTTTAGGTTTGGATAAGTGTAAAGTGATCATCCCACCGTCATTTCAAGTTGTATTCTCCTAAGAAATGTTTAAAAACACTTTTATTCGATGGTTCGTACATGAGAAAGTGAAGGTAAAGAATGTACCAGAGCTATTGGTTTTTCAACAAGGTCAGAAGATGGTGAATTCCTATATTTACCACATCATAGAGATGCATTATTTTTCACTCGATATAGATTAATAGGATCAACTGAAAGCTCCTATATTAGTGTAGGGTATTTGTTTAGAGATTAAGGAGAAATTTCTCTCATATGGGGATGTTCAATTAGATATGTTTCTAGATGAGATGTTTCTTGTTGAATTGGTTTCTAGAGAACAGTTTTTAGTAGTTGGTGCTTTGGTTTCTCTTTGTTCACGTGAAGGTTCCCCATATGGTGATAGGTTTATGTTAAAGTAACCTATATCTATAAATTATCCTTCATCAATTTTGTCTCCTCATTCGCCAGAAAAATGCTCTTCCAATGTGATGGGTTTTGGTATCCAAAATTGTCTTACGACAATCCTCCAAATAATTTTCATCGATGTGGTATTTTGGGTAGTATAATTTTTTTTTGTAGTTTTAATTTACAAAAAAGTAAGTCTCTCATGGAAGTAGTAGTATTATTACCGTATGGAAACAGATGCTTCGAAAAATTAAGGCTCAAGCCAAAGGCCCTAGAGTGAAGCTCTTCATGCAGTCAAAATTTTTTGGGTATGGGGTTGTTGGCCTAGTTTTTGTCCTCAATGTTGGGGAGGGGATAGTATAAATTTCCCTAATTTTATCCTTCATCATTTTAAAATTATATTTTATTGTAAATGTGTGGTGGTTTTGTTTTCGTGTAGTTTTGTGGTTATTCCTTAGTGATTTGAATCTCTAAATGGTTCTTCTTCTCATGGATTTATTTCATCCTTGTGCTCTAGGTTGTGTTCATTTTAGAGATGATCATGTATTGTGGAAATAATGAATTTTGATTTGGGTCACCACTTGACTTGGGTTTCTTTCATCGAGTACCCTTATACTGAGGGTTGATCTCTGCGGGGAGTTCCATTGTGGGTGATGTGGTGTTAGCTGGTTTATTGTGTGTGTTTGGGGGGGGGGGGTGCGTATAAACCTTCCTCTTTTCTTCTCTATAGTTATATTTATTTTGGTTTTTATTAGATAATTTTGGGAGTGACTTGTGATGTTTAAATGTCACACCGTGGACTATGGTTTCGCTCAGTTAGTTCTAAGTTTGAGTATTGGTTCTTATTCGGTTGGGTGACTCTTTGTTAGATGAAAGTTTTTATGGTGGAGAAAATCATCACATCTTGAAAAAAAAATATTTTAATTTAATTTTATTGTTGTTGGATCCTTCGGTTGAGGTTTATGTTGAGTTTGGGGATTTTTTTTTGGAGATTTTTGGTGAGTTTTAGCCTAGTGCATAGTTTAAACAATGTTGGGCCAAACTGTGTGGGGTCCAAGATAAACTATGCAATGTGTGTTTAGTGTCTAGTGTAAGGTACATGGCTTGTTCACATTTAAGATAACCCCTATTGAAAGCATGCTTGTGATTATACAATTATAATAGATTCATTTTTTATAGATGACACATGGTTTCCCAAACCGTGTAGCCATTCCGTGCAGGTGCCTTCCTCATCCAGTAGGGTGTGCACAGTTGGTGCACAGTTTGCAAAACTTGTGTGGCCAAATCATGAAATTTTCCAAGGTTAATTAAAAATATTAAATTCCTATTCTACCATATTATTTTCTAACCTCAAAATCATACATATCCTCTCCCTCTAATTCATGAATCCCTTTGAAAGCCTTGGGTGGATTCCTCATCTCCTCCTATATAGATTTATGGTGTTTCTCCTTCAATTGTTTGAGTGGAATCCTCCTTGGGTAAGTCTTCTTCTCCATATTCATCTTTATTATTATTTTTTCTATCTGTATTTTGGTTGGGTTCCGACGTTTTGGACCCTAAGGTGAGGATTGGATAATTTTGGTAAATTAATTTGATGTTAGGGTGTGTAGATCATTCCTTGGACCTAGTTATTCATACTCTAATGGCTCATTACATGTTCACATCATTGAGAGTGGTGTTTCCATTCATTTCCTTTCCATAACATTAAATTTGATTCCTTGGTGTTTCTAATTAATTCATAATTGTGGTTCTCATTCTTGTGATGTGTTTGTATGAATTTTTGTGTGTTTTCATGTTTGAAATTTTGTGAAAATGGTCTTTCAATTGATTTCCTCAATTATTCCTATATCTATATGCATAAAAAGTGTTTGATGAAATGTTAATTAATCATTAAAAATTAAATTGGGAAATTTGGGCTATGTTTTTCCATGGTTTTGTTTTTGTAAAATGGATTTTTTGTATTGTGTCTTGTATTTGGTTTTGGAAACTTTTATGGTCTAGTTAATATGTGTGGACTCTTGTAATGGGTTATAAATATATTTTTTATTCTTAAAATGAAACCTTTATTATTTAATTTATTCCACTGAATGTACCATTATATGTGGGAATATCCTCATAGGAATGGGGTGCACATATGGATAGGAATAGAAATGATAATGGATTTCTAAAATGATGCTCATCTTAAACCTAAGATTTCAAAACACCTTTCCCTATTCCTTCTTCCCTTTCTTACACCACATCCAAAAAATGATTATTATAAAACATGATGGTTTATAAATGGTTATGTGGTTCCAAAAATTACCTCAAATATAGATTTTAAAATGTGTTCCTTAAGGTTGAGCTCATTTGGAACATTTTATGTGTGGTTTATAATAATTCTACTAGAAAGGCCCCCTTGTAATTTTCTAATAATAAATGGAATTTCACCTTGGTCTTTGGAAAAAATTGTGGAAATGGATTAGAATTATAAATTTGATGGGATGGTTGGTATTTTGTGGTGTTTTGGGAAGATGGTTTTCAGATTGACAAGATGTTTAGGCATGGTTGGAACTTTAAGATGACCTGATGTGTGTTGGGAACGTATGCGATTGTTCATCTAAGGAGAGGGCCTCTACATAGTTGGTGTTGGAGTTTGGGAAAGGCATGAACAGTGGAATATATAGTTTGTTGGTTTATTCCATGCATGTGATGATTTCCTCATTCTCCTTATACTATTATCATTGGATTACTGGGAATCATCTACAGGGTTGGGTGACAATTTCTAGATGGTCTCGATTAAATCGGTTGGAACCCACTGGATTTGATGAGAGGCTAGGTGGGTTATGCCACTGGTGGGGATGGTTTATAGAATCCAATTTGTTATTGACCATGTAGTTTCACTATAGATCGAAAAGTGAGTCCAAACAGAGTACATATATGGATTTGTTTTAGGGATGTTTATGAAATTTCCATGATGACTATTTTTATTTATTTTTATTCAATTGTTGTAGAATTTTTATTAATTTTTAATTTGATTTTGTATACATTTACTTGAACTATCCCCATTATCTCTGGTATTTATTTGATATACCCTATAGTTCGTTCTTAATTTGGATTTGTCTCCCATTTTTCATCATTTGGGTTGTGTACTCACCTATCTATTTTTTTTCAAATTGGGTTGTAAATTTATGAAAAAAAATTAAAAAGGAAGATTCTTTGTTTTTTTGAAATTAGTTTTTCTAGAAAATACATGTTTGAATATTTAAGATGAAAACCCTATTCATAATTTTATTTCAAATTAGAATTTTTGGAATATTTTGGGAAATTAACTGTATAGATTATTTGGTGTTTACCCAATGAGTTGTTTATGCCCGCACCCTACTTGTGACACTCGGTGTCGATAGACCTAATATGTTTTACAAGCTTAGGTATGTAGTTCAGGTTTTCCTTTGGAGTATGTTGTTCTTATAGTTGGTGGTGACCAAAAGGTCATACAGGGTTCGTGTTGTTTTCAATTTGGTTTTGGTTTCATTTTTTAGTTTCTATTATGTTTATATATTGTTTCATTTGGATCATTTTGATGTATTTATTGAATCCAGTGTTTATGGATCCCCTGGTTTTGCTGCGTTCTTTGTTTGGTTTATTTATGTTAGTTTATATTGGGAAAAATCATTCCCACTATATTTTGTACGGATTTTTGACATTGGTTTCCATTGCTGGATGATCGGGAATGCCTTTTGGGCCTTATCACAGACCGGGTTGGGTGTCGGGTCGGATTTTAGATTGTCTTGGTTCGTGACAGTCAAAGATCATGGTGTTGTTTCTCTTCATTTCATTGAGAGAAATTTCAACCAACATTGACATCATATTATTCTGATTTTCTTTCAAAGAGATACTCATATGAGTTATAACCTGTGAATATTAAAGTTCTTTTGTTTCAATAAGAGAAACATAGTATTCTTCTTCTTTAAAAATAAAATACTATCCCCAATGGAATTTTATTTGGTTGATTTGCAACATTTTAATTTATATAGGAGAAATATTTACTCCTTATCAATAAAAAATTAATATCTTTTTAACAAGTTTATTTTTTTTAAAATATCCATAAAATATGTTTATTTTTTAAAGTTTAATATATTATCTCATTCTCCAATGTTAACTCCCATATGTTTCTATTTTCATAAAGAATTAATTCTCCTTGAAATAAGTCATTATTTGATCATGATAACTAGAAAAGTTACTCTTTATCAACGGAAATTGTATTTCCCCATCTATCATTTGGTTTCCAACCTATAAATAGCATATATCTTTGAGGGATCCTCACTTATTGAGAGTAATCTATAAATTTTTTTCCCTTATCATATTATATAACTCTTATTATTTTTAGTGATTCATCCCCAAAACCTATTCTGAATTTACCAAAATTATTGATACTTTATGCATTCATAATTTTATTATCACTTTTTATAAAACATTCAACCCTAATGTTTTGTTTTTCTTTATTGAATCTTCCAAAATATAATTTTTTTCCATTTAAAGTTTGTTTCATAATTTTATATTTATTTTAAAATGAACCAAATTCTCTTTTACGATATTGAACCCTTTTCTTCTATTCTTCTATACAAGGATTATGGTTGGCAATCATATTATATTTTTCATTAATTTTTTTATTAAAAAAATTATCTAAATGTATCTTGACAAACCTCATGTTCTCCTTGTACATTCTCTATATAGGTAATTTCAAATTTGAGGTGGTCAATATAAATAAATGAATCCTTTAGTGAACCTCTAATTTTATCATTTTTATTTCATTGAGTACCTAACTTCTCAAGTGATACTTCAAGTTCAACCTTCAAGTTGGAATGACATTCAAATTGATCATTTTCTATGGTTTCTAGTTTAACTTTCTAAATATATTCTATTAATACATCATCAATGTCATAAATAAATTCAGCCTTATCATCTTCATGATATCCCTTATCTTAATTATATTCCTTTCTCATCAAGTTTATTTATCGACACGTTTTTCATGATGAATTTCCATTTTTCTAATTTCATTTTAGGGTAAACTTAAACCATTATTGTTATAGGTTCCATATTAATGTATAAATTATCCTTACTTAGACTCCTTATGGTAATGTGTCTGGTTACCAATAATTAAATCACTCCAATGGTAGTCTTCCTTCAAATATACCTTTACATCACTTGAATTTTCATGAAACAATTGATAAGATCTCATCACTAACGTCTTATTCTTCATTTATAGTACCATGTATATAAATTGTATCCATTGTTTTAAATAGACATATTTTTTTGATGATTTAATTGATGAACCTTCTATCTTTACCTTCATTTCATAAGCAACAGGCTTGCAAATATTATTATCATGTGATAAATTTACTAGATCTATTTCTACATGGATTGATACCTTTGGGTTATAATAAATTTTTAGTCATCTAATAATATTATTTATGGTTTTATAATCCTTTATTTCATAACTTATTCCACATATAGCTACTAGAACCTCAAAAAGTTGCTTTAAAAATCTACTAATTGTTTTTTGTGCTCGTATTTAAATCACTGAATTTTCTATGTCTAACTTATAACATCACTTCCAAGAAATTTATATAACATTTATAGAAATTGGAAAATTTATCTAAATTTTATTTAATAGATTTACAACTAATAACTTCCATATAAATTAGATTTGATAATTCTGTAGATAAGGCATTTATGTCTTTACATCAACATTGTGTAACTTTATATCCGATTAAATCATCGATAACTATGTAACATCACTTAGTTGAATTCATTAAATAATAGTGTTGTAAAAATTTATTATAGTAGATTGTAGCTAATATTTCATTATTATTACTTTATATTTTTTAGTTTCTTCAATCAAATAAAGTAATCCATTTTTCAATGACAACACTCCCCATGTTTAACTTTCTATGATGCTAGATTTTTCAAGTTTTATACACGAGGCTTTAATACTACTTATTAGAACCATGATCTAAAAACAAACATTAGGGGGTGATATTAGGGTGTTATGTTTTTCTCATCCTTGATCAGATCATGTTCTCATGTTGAAAAAATGCTTTAAATATTTTAATATGAACCACACACAATATTCGATTAAAAAAATATGATATTGAGATAAGATGATTTTAAATGGTTCACCACTAAGGGATACACCATAGTTCACAATAAAATGGTGTTTCATTTCACAATTGGATATCCCTACTCACTATAAATGATTACATGTTTTGGAATGGTTCACTACTAATTATAGGGCCACTCCCTCTTTCCCCTTATTAAAAAATTTATTTATTAGAGAGTTATAAAATATTAAATGAGACAATTACCCGTCATAATAAATATTTACAAAATATACACACTAAAATAACATGGGTGTTATCATTGTGCTATCAATTTTTTCATTAACTCTATATATTTAATTAATTTTCCACAATGGCCCCTTCAATCTCATTTCACTAGAGGTGTCAATATCCATCATTTTTTTTCAAATTTTACAATTAAAAAATATTGAATCTTATTAAATCACCATCCATGAATTTTCCAGTCACCAATCATTAATTAGGTATCTAACCATCCATCAATTTCAAACTAAATTTTCAAAGTCATTTATAATCTAATAAAATCCGAGATTAATTTGAATCTATAAAACTGCATGAAATTTCATATATCACTGCACGAGTCTCTTACTTAAGTCATAGTTCACCTAAAAATATATATATTATAGCATGATTCAAAATATTATATTTTTATTTTAATTTAATAGTGAAATCCACACAATCCAATTAATCTATTTGAAACAATATTGGACTATCGTGTCAGGACCCCTTCAAACATCTTTGAGACTCATACCTTTTGGGTATGGTGATAACTCTCACATTAATATTCCTTCATTTTCTTCCAACTGATATTCCACTGAATTCTTTCTAAAATAATTCTCTCATAGCACAACTAATATGGTTGGTATTTGAGACTTATAATCTCTTACACAACTATGGTTCGGTACACACTCTACAGTGTCAACCATACTTCCATTAAAAAATAGAAGAAAACCAATTTTTCTCTACTATTTATTGTGTATTGTATATTTCCCACAACTAAAAAATTTAATCTTAGATACAAACCATTGCATCATGATTGTGTATGTTTTGAAATTAATTCTTAATACTTGTTCTATGCTAATCTAATGTGATCACCAAAATGGTTCATGCAATACCATTACCTTGTGATTATCTAAATCCAGGTGGAGTCTTCTTATTACAACCTCCAATATCTTCCAAAATTCTCCTATAATATCAAATCCTTTTTTATAAAACATATCATAAATATCACTTGATTCAAACAATTATTTTTTGTAAAAACAATACATCACTTCAGTTAATCCCCCATATATATAATATATCCATAACCAATAATATTTGTTCCAATACATATCTTTATAATATGTGGTATATATGTTTAGAGATGAGCATGTAACAACATTGGTGATCATAAAATTAAGTATTAGATTCCACTTTATGAAGTTTATAGTAAATTAAGTTAAGGATATTCTCTCTTGGATAGAAATGGAATAGGTATTGTGAATAAGTAGATAAAATAATGATAGATAATCAATATTGAAAGGATATTATATGAAGTAAACATGGATTATTATATCATTTCCATAAATTAAATGAACTGTGCTATTTTATTGAAACATTTGGAGAATGGTGGAATATGACGTGGGTGAGTAATGAAAAATCATGCGAAAATTAATGAAGAATCCTATCATATTTAATTATGTTTTAATTCATTGGTTATTTCTAAAGGATTTCACTATAAAGGATGTGAATTACACCATGATTACAATATAGGAATAAATAAATCTATAAGTGCGTATAATATGGATGTAGTTATTTCATAATATAAGGGATTATAAAACATAGTAAAAAAACTACATCGTAAAGACCAAGTGTGGAATTTAGTTCTATTTTTTTATTGATGTTTGAGTTTCATTTAATAAAAATATGTATAACAAATAAATGTGGTCAAATTAGGATATGGGTAACTTGTAACACCTTTATATGGGGGGGTGGGGGTTAATCAAGGTGTTGAAAGATTTAAATTTTCTTTTTGATGGTTATCTTATCAATAAAAATATTTTTACTTTGTTATAGGAACACATTCAATATCATGTTCTCTTATTTATTTCTACCTAGATAAAAAAAATAAGTATATATAGGGTAAACGTTGCACACATGTGAATTTTACATGGTCCGCCACTAAGAGATAACATAAGGATCATACAAACTGCATTTTATTGGTGTACTATAATTTTATAGTATTTAATATATCTATTAACAATTGATTTGTAAAGGTACACTAGTGATCTATGGGAAATATCTATTCTTTTGTATGTATTAACTACTTTAAGAAAAGGCTAAGATATTTTATAGGCATCCAAATTTTTATTCCATACTTTATAGACATGACAGTCAATCTCTATTCAACATTGGTCCCTAAAACACCATCCATCCTTTTCTCTAGCTATATTCTACTTTAAGATCCACTTTATTGAAGTATATATATTTTTCTTACTTGGTTGATATCAAGATCTCGATGTGAGGGTTCAATCGTCTCTGTTCTAAAAAACCCAGTAGACGAACTACTCTTCTAGATGAAGATAATTCCGAATTAAAATTATATTATTTCTCTTACTCCTCAATAATATTGATCTATTAGTGTAGTTCCTTAACTTCCTCCCCATATATTGATGAACTAGATATGGTAATATAATCAGGAAGTTTTCTAAAAATTCATATCCACAACATGGTTCCTCCTCTATCTTTAAAACTTCCAAGAGAAGTTTGAAAGATTCTAGTAACTGTCCCCCTTGATCTGAGGGTTATAATTAATTATATTTCACCTAATTGTAAAAAAATATCCTAGTGCACCACCCATATTTAACCTTGTCATTATGTTCCACCTAATCTAAATTAATCGATGAAATCCTAATCCACAACTTCATCATTACTTTCTAATCGAATCTTAGAAGTTTTCTGGAAATATATTCTTCATAGTAAAACCTCACAAATTGTGACATGTTATTTAAAATTTTAGCTATTCTAGTAAATGGTAGTAATTATTACGGAGTTATCTAAGTTAAAACTCAGATAGAAAATTTACATCCAACGTTTCCCCCTTATAATTCACAAACATTTCATGACGTGATCCTGCAGTTCAAGTTAACCTTCAAAATGTTCTAACACAATCTATTTACCTATGGTTCACAGCCCTGTAGTCTTCAAAAAAATACTTCTTTCAATATTATAAATGTACACCCTTCACAATTTAGATGAAATTATGTGTCATAGTATTCTATAATTATCTTTATAGTTCGCGGCGTAGACATTCACCTTGGCATGATGATCTCTAAATCAATAGTTCCATTGAAATGTAGCTCTACTTACTTCATGAAGCAACATATTCCTTGTGGAATGGTTTATGCCAATAATATTTAATGATATGTTATATTGAGACATGAGACTTTATCCATGAGTCATGCACCTCCAAAACTCTAGTGCAACTAAAATACAAATCTCTAGATTCCAAATGTGTCATGACTTCCATGGATCATGCTTCATTTCCAACACATTCACATAAACCAATATTCCAAAACATTTTTATCCCTTAAATTACATTTACATTATCAAACATTCCACTACATCTTACTCCCATTTATCTCTTACAGCGACACCCCACAATACGACCAATTCCATGGTGTCGCCCAACACTATGCCACTACATCTCACCTAGTTCTTACATGAACATTACAATAAGCTCCTCTATCAACACTGTAGACATAAAACTATTGTGTTTAGATACTTATTTTTCTATCTATAATTTCTATGGGTACAAGCATATTTTTTTCCAAACTATAATCGCAACCATTATGTGGAAAGTATCCTTACAGTGCAATTCTTGAACTAATGCTTCAAAACCCATAGAATTTTACAAATACTTCAAATATATTCTTCACACCACCACACATCACATTCAAATCAATGAACATGATATATAAATATATCAAGTTGTTACTTCCTATTGATATTATAGTTAATCCATGTGCCTATATGTGCTTCCCCTCTCCATATATTATATACACGTATAACATCACTAATTATTCAATGTGATCCCTCCTTCAGTTATAAACAACAACTAAAAACCCACAATTCAGTTTGAACAAAAAATATAGTGATTGAAAAAAATCCAATACCAACCATACTTTGGTTCCAACATTCTCACCCTTTGGATTTTTTTTAAATAATATCTTAAATCCATCCTCTATTAAATACATAAAAATACTAAGAATTTTATGGATTTATAATCCCTTTATTTCCTTCCAATTTGACATCAATATTAAAAGAGAATATCCAACATTATTTCATCCATATTTGATAATAAGAATGAAAAGTGTATTTCTATATTTACCTTCATGTTTATGCCCCATATATTTTTGAACCTTTTGGGGGAAAATACATCATCTTTTACTCCCCTATTATACATTTTTTGAAATCGACAAGATGATTCTAATGAAATATAAATATTGAAAAATTATTATCACCCTTTAATAAACACTTTTTATCATGATATTATTGTCCTTTATTTGTTCAATTACACTTTCCTTTATGATTTTACTGAGTGAATCCACAACATATAATCTAAGTCATTAAAAACTTCTCTATGCCTATTAATCCAGAACTCAGTGTATGGATCATAATTATATGCTAAAAATCATAAAGATATCAATTTCACCCACTTCCTCTCAATATATTCTTGTATCCATTTCACATTCTCTAATGCATCTTATGATATCAATTACACTGACACAAAAATATTATAAAAAACAATAAAGTAAATGTCTGTGAGATTACCCACATATCGAATCCAATTGCATCACTTTTTTGGGATAAAATTGTAATACCACTTTATATCCATGGTCACAGATATTTCTTAGGGACAATTCCCTTTTTTATATTGCTAAATAACCATTATATAATCATCACCAACTCACCACGAGTGCCTTCATTTCTTGAAATCATATCTTGAAATAACTTACCGCGTGTGGAACTGCTCATTTGTAATGCTATTTTCTTCTAGAAACTTATTGGTATTCTAAAAATATTCAAATGATATATATTGTTAATATATAAAATAATCAGAAAATTCATGATTATTTCTAATTATTCATCTGTATGTGATTAGATACGACTTTAGAAATGAATTGCTATCACTTTTTGATATTTAATGGTGGATTAACACAACAATAATTTTTTTTTCAAATATTGTTTTCAATACACTTTGAAATTAGATCATACTTTTTATTGTATTTTCTTATTCATCACAACAAGAAACATTTAGATTCAACAATAAAAGATAAATGGTTCCTTAACACCCTATTTTATGTCAGTTTGAGGCCTTGATACTAATTATAAACTTCATGAATTATAACCCCTCTTATTAAATTTATCAATAATCTTAAAAATTAATTATTTTTAGAACCATAACATGTTCTTTTTTTGTACATATAACCCCATAGATTGTATATATCCATTAGGCCTTCAATAACTCTTATAGATATTATAAATATTTAAATATATATGGAGAGGTGTACGATTGACCTCCTTAAGTTGAGTAATGTGGTTGGTTACATTGGACCAAACCCTTTCTTCTCACTTTCTTGCAATACTTTCAAGTAGATATTGTTTTCAATAATAATTGAAAAAAATCCATTCTGAAGTATATTTATAATTTTTTTTATCTCTCTTATATTAGGATCCTTATCTATAGAGATATTAATCCTACTTGTACATGTTTCTTATTTTTACGTGACCTCAACACATCATTAATCATGTTTCCTCCACTGTAGGAGTTCTCTTCCACCAAAATACATATATTTCCTAGTGGTGTGATTTGATAAATCAAAAATTCATGCACACATATTTTGTCTTCTATATTAATAGGAGTCAATTTAAACTTGTATATCCTTAGTCATTATTTTTGGAAAAGATCATCTATTTTTATCACAACTGGAGAAGCTTCCATGTTTGTATTATAGATTTTATTTCTTTCTTTCCAAGAGGTATTAAGTGAGTATATCATCATAGCTTAATGGTGTACATTTTATTTAACTCCGCTTTGTCCGCCAAATTAACAAAAAAAGTTATAACTTAATTTATTTTCTTCTAGTGTGTACCCCTCCATGTATGTCATAGGAATAGAAGAATTCCTATTGAATTATCTAGTTCTCATAATGTTTAATTTTCATTCCATGTGTTTAAGGTTAGTGAAAACAAAAAATCTCCCAAAAGATCACAACTCTTATTGTTATTTATTTGTAGAGATTTTTTCACAATAATTTTTCTTCCACCCTGATCCCATTTGATTCTAGACATAAACTCAGGGTGTGAATCATTATCCAAAATGTAAATATTTTTTTTCTAAATTCTATTTAGATATTTTATTTACATAATTGGATTGAATATTCTAATTAACTCTTGATTCCATATTTGAAAAACCATTTCTTTTATATTCTAATTTTCGATATAGAAAATGTCTTTTTCCACTTGTTAAAGTTTCCTTGGGATGGATCTATCACCGCGTTGTCATGACATGTCAAATTGATTATGTTTTTAAGTTTGATTTATAGTATTTGGTAGACCCTAGGTTATATCTCATGGAGATTTGGTGGTTTATAGTGTGAATTTTTAATAAAAAGGATGAGAAGATGTGTGTGGTTTTGAAAATAGTTTTAAGAATATGACTTGATTTAAAGAGTTTAATAGTTAATAAATAAAGGATGTTCTCTAGAATTAATACAGAATGATATCATTTAAAGTTCACTACACATCTTGAATATTACATTATTCTGAAAATTTTAAAAGGTTAAATTTAATCCTTTGATTGAGGGATGTCAATATCTCAACTTCCCTCTTGCCTCTTAAAATGATGCTAAAAGAATCACCCCTTGACACAACAATCGGCTTTTCAAGGATTGGTTCTAAAACCTAGAAAAATGGATACCAAATCATACTAAATTTTATGTATGTGTAATAGAAATAAGATTCTTGTCTTGTCCAATCAGAACAACCCAATATTCCCACTTGAAATATTAACCCAATCAGTGTTGAAATAAAAAGTGTTTCACTTAATTATAACAAAAGAAATATATTCAGAGGAGAATCACATCCAAATTAAACATAAGTGAAATATTTAACAAAAAAATTACACAAAACCAGTAGAATAAAAAGTGCCGGAACTCCCTCCCAAGTATGTGTAGCTCCCTTAAAATGATCTTCCACCGTTTAGCTCGCCATCGAGAGGAGGAGGAGGATCAGATGGAACTTAGACTTTATCCTTGATCCCCCTATGAAAATAAGGTCCTCCATAACTTATTGGATGAGTATAGGAATCCTTTGGTTATCCAAAATACCAGAAATTTTCATCCTAGATAAAATTTCATATGGGGAGTCCAAGGTTCCAATTTATAGAAAATGTGAAATGTGGTTTTGGGCACACTGATTTCAAAAAAACACTTTTACCATGGTTTTATATGGAATAGACTCTTATCTCACTTTTTAAAGAACTAAAAACTATACCCCCACCTCCTTAATATCTCCACCTAATGTTGGGAACTATTTGGAAAATCATAGCCAGAGAAATGGATGAAATACAGAACCCTATTTTGGACTTTGAGAAGATTTAGTGTCTTGGATAGAGCAGTCTGGATAGGCCATAATATGGATGAATGAGTCCTAGGTTTATTCATATGAAATGTATCCAATTGAATTTATAACTAGACCACAGAATAATAGACCGTTTGGATGCATGATTTTGTAGAAGTGTGTTGTTGAGTCGACTGGTATGCTTGGATCCTGCACAGTTTGGACCATTTTTCATGAACTTCACCATGGGGACTCTAAATCACCTCTACATTCAATGAAATTATCAAAACAAGTAACATTACCCTTTTTAATAGTGATAAAAAATAATAACTGAATCATACATGAAGTGAATTTTTTTTATTTTTATATTTTCAATACAAAACTTGTTTAGTAGAGTGGTGTAAGGGTGAAAATGAAATAGTGAATCATGGTGTGATCACACCACACTCCTAAACATTTTCACTCTTGGGAAAAGTCACATTTCCAAAAATTATGCATGGAGATATTACCAATTTCATAAAGATCTAAAATTCAATAAAAATTTAATTCATGATAGGCTTATTATCAAGGAAAAAATCATACTGAGGAGTTATTCTCTGTGATAATGGAAAAGACATCTCAAAAATTGTATCAGAACAAAATTCCAAAAGATGCATGATACTAATCAAAGAAAATAATTCAAAGTTTAGTCATCTCACTAATTCTAAATGTGTGTAAGTGAAAAACATTTGATGCTATTCTTTCCACTTTCAATCAAGTAAATATAATTTATTTTCAAATTTTTCTTCTTATATGATTCTTTCCTCTGAACCTTACATACATACTTTGTAATCAAATTTCAACACCCACTCCCTTAAGCATTCCCAGAAGTCAGACCATAAGTTCCTGACCTAGATATCCCAATATGTTTTACATTTCATCACTCCCCTCAATATTTATTTGTTTTTCAAAATTTATACTTCGAACAAATCTCACACTCTTCTCTCAACCCTTGTTTTATCTTTTCAGGAAACTAATTTTAATAGTTATAACAAGAGAAAAAGTTAAAGAGGGGTGGTTTTTTAACTCACCAAGACAAAAATCTTATTTTTGTATTTTTTTAGTTTTGTTGAGGGAATACAACAGTCGGATAACAAATACACAAGCATAATTCAATATGGTATTGTAATAAAATATATCAGATAAGGAATGAATGTAAGGAAAAATCATTTGGGGAAGGATGATAAATATTAACCAAACATATATTTACTTTTCATCGCGTAATAAAAATTCACACTTCTTGGTTGGGTGAAAAAATGTGTGGAGATATTTAGTGACATAATTTCTAATAAACATCTCACACAAAGGATACAATTATTATCAAAGGTTTAAAAATGATACAACTATTTATATCATAAATAGACAAAAAAATTCTATAGAAATTCACACCACAATATTGAATTCTTGCTGAAATGCACATTTCATTAGAATTTGTTTTGAATGTTAAAACAAAATTAAATACAAAAAGTCCTCATTCATTTTTCAATAAATTCCACGGTTAACCAAGCATAACTTCCCATGATAATTTGGGAAAAATATTAACATTTAAACATAAATGTGAGGGGGGAAATAAGGGAGGTGAAAATACTATATAGAAAGTGAAAAGGAGAAAAAGAAATAAAGATGATGAAAATTCATAACTAACCCAGAAATATACCCATCCCCCCACACCTAGAGCATGCAGTATCCTCACTATAAAAAAATAATATTGGAAGGAAGGATAAAACCTAGTGAGTTTTATTTGTAGGATGCTTCTTGAACTTTGAGTTCCTCTATTGGGGACTATGAAAGGGCTTCATGAAAGTTCTTAATCCATTTCCCATTGATAGTAATGGTTTGTTTGGTTTCTTCATTTTAAACCTAAAAAAAACCAAATGGATAAAAATTAGTAATAGTGTAAAGTCCAAACCAGTGGGAATGAAGCTTACCTACATTCAACTTTAGCCTTACATTATAAAATAGGACCTTCTGCCCAATGTGGAACTAAAGATGGAGGATGAGACAGTTGTGGGAAGACTTGGTTAACTCCTTATTAATCCTATATTTCTCAAATTAATCTCTACACATTTCCTCCAACTCCTGAATTTGTAAATTTATTTGGGAACATGCACTAAAAAGATTAGAATTGAATTTTTTAATGGCCCAGTAGGCCCAGTGCTCTATCTTAATTGGGAGGTGAAAACTCTTTCCAAACACTAGCTGATATGGTGACATGCTAATGGGACTTTTGAAAGTAGTATAGTAATCCAATAATTAATCCTTGAGTCTAAGTCTCCAATATTTTTATTAGGTTGACCCATTTTTTCAAGAATTTGTTTTACCTCTCTATTTGACACCTCATCTTGACCATTGGTCTATGGGTGATAATCAATAGAAACTCAATGCCCGACCCCATAACAACAAAGAAGTGATTGAATTGTGCAGTTGCAGAAATGAGAACCCTGGTCACTGATGATGAACCTAGGTAATCCAAACCTATAATAAATGTGGGTTCTATAAAAATACACCAGAGTTTTGGAATCATAAGCCTTTATGGAGTGTGATTCTACGCATTCTGACACATAATCAACTGCCAGAATAATGTACAATTTCACAAATGAAATGGGGAATGGTCCCAAAAACTCAATGCCCCAAACAACAAGAAATGTCATGTAAGAGCAAGGGTTTTTATGTAATTACATTTATTTTAGATACATTTCTCTTTCTTTGACAGTGGGGGAAAGATTTAAAAAATTAATGGGTATCCCAAAATAATGTTAGCCAAAAGATACAAGAATCAAGGACCTTGTGAGAAGTTCGTTGGAGACCAAAGTGGCCCCTATAAGAAAGAGTGTGGTAGAACCTAATGATGGACTGAAACATTCTATTGGGAAAACAACACCTGAGGAATTTATCAATACATGTGCACTAAAGGTAGGGGTCATACTAGATATACCAACATGACTCTTTTTTTATACGGTTAGCTGGGTTTTTGATAAAATCAGTAGGAATTCAGGATGCTACCAATTAATTTACAATTTCAGCAAACCAAAGAATAACATCTTGCACTCCTTATAATTTATCATCTAGAAACATGTCATTTATTGTAATACAATGAAATGAGTCAATGTTTTGGGAAGGGTGGAACCTACTGATATGGTCAACCAACAGATTCTCCCCTCATTTTTATACCTAATTTCTAGATTGAATTCATAAAGGAGGAGTATCCAGCAAATGAGATGTGGTTTGGATTTAGGTTTCTTAAGGAGATACCAGAGGGATGTATGGTTTCAGAACAAAATTACATTGGACACTAAAATTTATAAACTGAATTTATGCAAGGCAAACAAAATGGAAAATAATTATTATTTAGTTTTGGTGTAGTTTTCTTAAGTAGGTTCCAGTTTATGTGAGGTATAAGCAATGAAATTTGGATCATGATCGACCCTTTTTTATAATACATCCCCCGCTTCATAGTTAGAGGCATCACACCTGAGATCAAATGGTAAATCCCATAGAGGTGTTTAGATTATCAGGGGTGATGTGAGAGTCCATTTTAACTTATTAAAAACTTCCTCACATTCCTTATAAAAAAATTACTTTTCTTTTTGGAGAAATTGGATGAGGGGGGAGTTCAATATTACTAAATTCACAAATTAAACAATGATAAAATCTATCATAACCTAAGAAAGACTACACATCCCACACATTTTTTGGTAATGGTAGGGAAAAAATGACATCCAATTTTGATTTATCTACTTGGATACCATCCCCCGAAATGACATGTCCCAATACTATACCTTGTTTCACCATGAAATTATATTTCTCATAATTTAATACGAGATTATTTTCAATACAATGTTGTCGGATTGAACCAAAACTACTCAAACATTCATCAAAATAGGATCCATATATAGTGAAATCATCCATGAATACTTCCATGAAATTCCCCAGGTAATCTAAAAAAACTATCCATGCATAGCTGGAATGTACCAGGAGCATTGCATAGACCAAATAACATCATCCTACATGAAAATGTCCCAAAGGGTCAAGTGAAGGTTTTATTTTCCTAATCCTTAGGGGAAATATGGATATGAAAGTTTCCAGAATACCCTTTATGTAAATTGTAATAGGAATTCGCCACAAGCCTCTTTAGCATTTGTTTAATTAAGAAAAATGGTAAATGGTGCTTCCTAATGTGTTGGTTTAGTTAGCGGTAGTCTATACATACATGCCAACTATTCTTCACAAGGGATGGAACCAATTGATTGTTTTCATTTTTAATTACCATTAGAATAGTTTTTTTATGAACCAATTGTAGTAGACTGACCCATTAGTTCTCATAGATGAGGTAAATAATTCCAGGAACCAATTATTTTGTTAACTCATTTTTAACCACATCTAACAGGTTTGGTTTCAGTCATCATTTTTCGTACCTCAATGGTTTGGCCTCATAATTTAACAATATATGATGTGTAAAAATTTATCGGATAATTCTAGTAATTTCAGAAAGTTTCCATCCAAAATCTTTTTTTTACTCCCTCAAAAGTTCAATTAGTCGCAATTCATGCTTTGGAGGGAGTTATCTTGAAATTATGACATGTATTTTGTTTAAATTCTCAAGATATGAATATTTTAAATCTTGAGGTAGTTTTTTAGTTCCAGTTCTATGGTATTTTGGATTGATGGGAGTGTGTGTGAAAGTGAGAGGTCACTAATATGATCTAACTGCTCAATGGTATCATCCTCAGATGAAGAATGATATTTTACAAGATTAGTAGTATCATCGATGATCATGTGATACTCAGTGTTCAAGAAATCATCAATCAATAAAAATTCATGAAGTCTTTCTAATGTGGTACAACATTATATACATGATTCAATTATTAGAATTTCAATCAATGATGAAAAATCAGAAAGAGGATCAGGGGAATGAAGAATAAGTGTTTTAATGGGAAGGGAGTACATCTATATAGTTAAAAGAGAGAGAGAGTAATGTTGTTCCGAGGTGTGATTCATGGAATCAAGTTTGTTGAAGTGGAAAATGTCTCCACTAAACTCCATATATAATGTACAATTATGGAAATTAATTATGTTTTTGGCAGTTTTAAATAATGGTCTCCCAAATATAATCGTGTCAGGTCTATTCATCCTATCATCTTCCATTTTAAGCACATAAAAATAAAAATAAAATATTAAATTTTATACCCTCACAAGAACATCATCTAACACACTAGAGGGGTGTGTAGTACTCCATATTTCTAGTTGAAAAACAATTACAATAAGCTTCAGTTCCTTGAACTACAATGAAGAGTAAATAGAGTGAGACGTCAAATCTATAGAAGCGCCCAAATCAAACTTAGTAATAGGAAAGGAATACCCCCCTATGGTGCTTGGAATTGGGAATGTTCTAGGATTGTTGAATTTAGTGGGAAGTGATGGATCTATATATGTTGATATGTTCCTTCCCAAGATCACCTTATCACCACCTCAAAGTCTCCTTTGGTACGTACACATCTCCTTCAAAAACATGGAATACCTTGCAATTTTCTTCACAACATCAATCAAGGGAATGTTAACCTACACTGTTGTGGAAGTTTCTAATATTTTCTTATAAACTTCAGTCTCCTTTTGTTTCCAAGGTTGGGTATCCCTTTGGGGAAATGGAAGAGGAATGGTTGGGCTAGATGACTCATCAATATACACTCTTTCCTTTTTAAAGGCTTCTCTTAGGAAAAGGTTTTACCTTATTTAGACCATTTACAATAGTAGGTATGGTGGTTTCCTTAGGATGGGGTGACTCTATGGGAGGGTTCATTTGGATTTTAAGATGAGTTTCACTTCTATGGTTGATTGAACTAACATTTCCCCTATCCCTTGGGTTTACTAATGGTTGAGAGGGTAGTTTACCCAACCCATGACTTTGGATTTCCCCCACTAATTTGGCTAGTTGGAATAATTTGGTTTTCAGGTATTTTATGGAGTCTTGGGTGGTTTTTTAGAATTGGAGATTTTTGGAATCCATTTGTTTCATCAAGTATTCTAGGTTAGGCTTTAATTTTGGAGGGGTGTCTTGGAAAGGCCTTTTGGGTGTTGAGGATTTATGGGTGGTTGTGGTTGACTACTCTACCCTGGCCATGGTTGTTGAGGTTGGTTTGAATACCACTTTTATATATCATCATGGTTTTATTTCCACCCAAGGTTGGATAGATAATAAGGTTATTTCCTAAAGGTTTGGTTTTAGGGGAGGCCTAGATAGATTTCATCATAACTCTCAATTTTATCTCTCAATTGAGTAAATTGGTTAGATTAATTGGTTTTAGAAGAACAGATACCACAATGGATGGGAGGAGGAGATTATGATTCCCTTGGGAAAGAGAAAGTTTTCGAAGAAGGGTACTTACCTCTTCAAACTTCACATCCATCTTCTTCTCAAATTCAGTACTCTGAACCTCATGGACACCTCTAATTGGTACACTATACCTTTAATAAAATTGTTGTGTATTCTACACCATGTTATCAATTAGAGTTCTTGTAGAAATTGGGGTCTTATCAACTAGAACACCACTTTCAACAACATAAATCATATTTCAATCAAAAGGAATCAAATATTCATAAAAATACTGAATTAAAAGTTGAACACTTTTTTGGTGGTGCGGGAAACTTGAACAAATCCTTTAAAAATTTCCAAATATTCATGAACTGTTTCCCCTTGTGAATTTCATTCCCCAAAAATATATTTCCTTATTGTTGTAGTGCGAGAGGTGGGGAAATATTTTTCAAGAAAAAGGAGTGTCATATATACCCAACCTCTAATTGGGGAATTCACATAATATATATTGCCACCATAGCCTTTTACATGTAACATTAAATTATTTTAAGAGTAATTATACATCAAATTACAATCCATGGAACATAATGTCTAGTGTCTTGGAAGACTAGGAACATAAAACTGAAAACATGTAACAAAAAAAACACTTCTCTTTTTAATCTTCATAAAGAGATCCTAACTTCCTTTGATTCCTTACATATTTATAGGTTACCTTGAGGATCAAATGAACGAAGGGATGAGCTAAATGACCAGTAAGGAAATAAACATAAGAATAAGGCTTTAGCACAAGGGTTAGAGATCATGACATAATGATATAAAATGGAATATAGAATCATAACATATAAACATGTGATCATATAAACATTAATTAATAGTAATGAGGTAGAAACATATATCATAACTTTATCATGAGTCATGGATCATTGCACATAGAGTATCACAAGTCAAGGTTTACCACCAAGACCGTTGCACATGGTAGCACGAGTTATGACTATCTGCCAAGACCGTTTCACATAATGTCTCATGAGACTAAACATTACAAGAGGAATTAGAGCGCTATATGGGTGCACCCATATTAACATGTTCATGAAAATTCTTTCCACATAAATAATCATTCATAATAAATCATACATAAACATAATGTATTCCATGGAGATAAATGGGTATCACATTCATGTCATAAAACATAATGAATGGGTATAGCATAAAAGTGTCCATGCGTGAAAGGAATTAAAACATAAATGGAAATTGATATGGTAAAATTGTCATATATCCTGGAAAGTGATTTCAAATATAATTTGAAACATGTAAGAAGAGTATTTAGGAAATTCTTAGCATTAAAACATTTTAGTGTGGTTTAAAAGAAAATACTAAAAATCATTTAAAATCGAAAAGGGAATAATATTTTATATAAAAATAGAATTGAAAAATTATGGTTTTAATATTAAAAATAATTATTTTATAAAAACAATGGTGGCTTAAAACAAATGTTATAGTGAACTTGAAATTGGGAAAAAATTGAGATGTTCCCTTAAAACGGGTATTCTTATCGAGAAGTATTGGGGGAGGGAATCATTTAAAAACATGTTTATCCACAAAAGAGAATGATGAAATGGTATTGGTAAATGAATTTTTACATGTACACAACATTTATAATATTCACATAAAAATATAATATAAATTCATTATGGTAATAAGAAATACAAGACAACCCGAAGGAATAAAAGAGGATCGGGTAGAATCCCTTACGGATTATCAGCCTGGTATTAGGTGCACTTAAGAGGGATTAATGAAAAAGAAATAGGTTTATCATCACTTATAAATAAAAAGGGAAGTATGGGGGAGGTGTTAAATCATACCCCATCATTATTAATTACACATAAAAGGGCATACCATGAAGAACATTCTTGAATAAAAGTGAAACAGAGAGGATCCCTTACCTTAAGCCTGATGGTGTTATCCACTTGATATTAATGACCTAAATAGTAAAATTAGGTTCATTAATTAATAATTCCAGAACCTATTTTACATTTAAATTATTTATTATAACCATTTCTTAGTTCATTCATAACCTTTTTTATTGGTTATGAGGTTCGATTTGATTGTTCGGGTCCGTTTGTTTCATTAGTTTTAACGATCGGTTCACTTATATTAATGTTCGGATACACATGAATGATGAGAGTGGTTGTCCATAATTGAATTTATATTAAATTATTGAACATACATAATATTAAATGGTTATAATATTAATTTTGTTGTTTTTAGAGAAGTTGAATCATTATATAAAACATTAATGATAAACCCTTGGATTAACATGGATATTTTTCACACAATTAAATTGTTCTGTTTTATTATTTTACATCATGAATTTATAAGGATTACAGAACATTAAATAAGATAAAATAAATATATTATGATATGGTTGAAATATTAAAATGGGTTCATGACTATTCTAAAATATTTTAGTGGAAATTGAAAACTCGTCGTCCTTGAATGCGATAAATCAACACATCTTGGACGCTGTTTTCATTTATTGTATAAAAGGAGAGGTAATGGGAGATTATGATAAAATATCCCATTAGAATAATATAATTACATTAAATTTATATTACTGATTTATCATACCATTTGGGTTAAGGGAGGTGGGGAAATAAAAAAGAAAAGAAAAGAACTTGAAAGAAAATGAAAGAAAGCAAAAGAGGAATTTACCTCTTGATTAAGTCTTCCTTGAGAGCCTCTTAAGGGGGGAGGATTTGGTATTTTAAGGAATTAAAATGGCCTCTGGAAATGATTTAGGATATTGGGGAGATATTTTGGAAGAATTTAGGTAAGGAACAAGGCTTTTGAGGAGTTAAGATAAGAGGGGAGTGTGGGTGTTATTTATAGTGGAGGGGAGGAGGGGTTCTTAATATTTTAATTATTAGTTTATTATTTTTCCATACCAAAATAAATAATAATGATTATTGTGACCAAAAATATAAATATGTGCATGTGATTTATAACCAATGTCCATTTACATCATCCATGACTCAAGCATGATGCAAAAATTCAGGTTTTTTGCATTTATTCTGAATTATAATATTTTAATATTCATAAAAAACTCAAGTATTTTAGACAAATCACAAAAATTCAACCTAAACATTTTTTGATGTGTATAATCCACGAATGAAATCCATTTTTCAAAAATAATTTAATAAATATGATTTATTTAATTTTTAATTAAAATCATAATTTACTTGAAAAATACAGATTTAAAACTATAATTGATTTTATAATGTTTTAAAAAATTACATAAAGTATTATAAAATTATCCTAAAACCAGAAGACATAAAATTGATAATTTATGAACACATTTTAGGAAAATAAATTTTCTTTCAAATTTATTAATTAATTTTATTTAATGACTTAAAAATAACAATACTTTTACTATGGTCATATTATCATTTATAAGATGCCTAAATTTTATTTATATATTCATGGGTGAGGTTACTATTATTTTGTAAAATTTACTATTCATAAAGCTCTTATTACTATTCTCAAGGGTCGGGCACTATTCATAAGAGTAGGTTACTATTCACCAAAAATTATGGATGTTCCATTAGACTCAAAAAATCATACTGATTGCAACCGTGTATGTTAGGTTTTTGAAATTCAAATTACATATGTCATAATATTATGATGAAAGGTCACATAATACTTAGTAGTTCATTGTGTTGTGATTTCGTGTGATTATATGACATAATTATAAGAAGGAAATTTCCATTGATAAAACCTTGGTGTGTTACATTATTCCCCCCTTATGAAATTTCACCCTCAAAATTTATTTATTTTTAATTCTAATCCATAAACAGGTGAGGGTAATTTTCCTTCATTGCCTCCTCCATTTTTCATGTTGCCTCATCGTAGTTATGGTTTTTCCATAGTACTTTAACCAGGTGAGTAGTCTTGTTATGTAGAACTTTATCTCTACGATCCAAGATCTTCACTAGCTGCTCCTCATAAGAAAGATCATCCTCCAAATGTACCACCTCTGAAGAGAGTACATGTGAAGGATTAGGTATATACTTCCCTAAGAGGGATACATGAAAGACATTGTGTACTTTGGACAAGGTAGGTGGAAGTTCTAGTTAATTGGCCAGAGCCCCGACACAATCAATAGTCTCAAAGGGGTGATGTACCTGGGACTAAGATTTACTTTCTTCCCAAACCACGTGACCTTCTTCCATAGATATATATGTATAAATACCATGTCTCCAACTTTTAACTCAAGGTCTCATCGATAATTGTCTACATAACTCTTCTATCAACTTTGGGCTGCCTTGATATACTGCTGAATTTGTTTCACTTTCTCCACCATTTCTTCCACTAGTTCAGGTCCTAGTATCTTACACTCACCCAATTCATCCCAAAAAGTTGGTGTTATTCACCTTTTCCCAAAAAGGGATTCATATGGTTCCATTCAGATGCTCGAGTGGAAACTATTGTTATAGGAGTATTAAACCAATGGAATATGTTGGTTCCATCATCCTTTTATGTCCCTATAACATGCTCTCAACATATCTTCTAGTGTATGAATAGTTTTCTCAGATTGGCCATCATTTTGTGGATGATAGTCCATACTGAAGTTCAGTTAAGTGCTTTTATAATATTGGAGACTTTTGCAAAACATTTAGGTGAATCTCAGATCTCAATCAGATACAACAGATAGTGGTACTCCATGAATCCTTACCACCACTTTTATTTAGATCCATGAAATTTTATCCAATGAGAAGTCCTATCGAATATAGATAAAGTGAGATGTCTTTGTAAGACCATCCACAATGACCCATATAGCATTGTTTCCTCTAGATGTCCTTGGAAGTCCAGTGAAAAATTCCATGGTTATGTTCTCCCACTTCCATATTCGTATGGGTAGTTGTTGCATCATCCCCTTAGACTTCTATCTTTCATCCTTCAATTTTTCACATACGAGGAAGTTTGATGTATACTCAGAAATCTCTTTCTTTATATTTTCCCACCAAAATTTCTCTTGATATCCTGATATATCTTTGTGTTCTCTGGCTGGATAAAGAAGGTTGATCTATATTCATCATTCAGAACCTAATTTTTTATCTCTAGATCATATGGTCCACATAATCATGACCCAAATCATGAAAATCCTTCCTTATCAATCTTGAACTCAGAGGATTTCCCATTTCTAATATCTTCCACCCTTTTCAGAATTACCACATATTTTCTTTGATCATACTTTATTTTCTCCATGAGGGATGGTTGAGAAATCATTTGAGAAATGATTGATGATGTTCCTCACTTAATGATTCCCATGTCCATCCTCTGTAAATTTAAGAAGACCAGATCCTTTTCAATTCTCATCATTGATAAAGATGCAAAATTCTTTCTACATAGTGCATCTGCCACCTTGTTTTCCTTACCTAGATGGTAGTGGATTGAGAATTCATAATCCATGATGATATCTATCCATGTTAGCTGGAACATATTCTTCTCTTTTTTTGTGAATATATATTTGATACACTTGTGATCAGTATATATCTTACACTTCTCCCCATGGAGATAATGGTGCCATATTTTTAAAGCAAAGAGCACAACTGCCAACTCTATATCATGCATAGGATAGTTTTGCTCATGGATTTTAAGATTCCTTGAGGTGTGGGATATCACTTTATCATTTTGCATCATCACACAACCTAATCCCTTCTTTAAAGAATAATTGTACACCACAAAGTGTTCTCCAATTGTTGGGAGTGTGAGTACTGGTGTAGTGATAAACCACTTTTTCAAATCCTTAAAATAGTCGTCACATTCCTGAGTCCAAACAAACATTACTCCCATCCATGTTAGCTTGGTAATTGGGTTTGACAATAGTGAAAAGTTCTTCAAAAATAGTCGGTAATACCCAACTAGACCCAGAACTCTACAGATATCTATTACTGATGTTCACCTAGGCCACTCTTCAATCATCTTTTTCTTGGAAGGGTCCACAGATATCCCTTTGTTGGTGATAATATTCCCCAAGAATGATACTTCCTCCATCCATTACTCACATTTACTATACTTTACATATAAATTATCCCTTCTCAAAGTCTTTAACACAGTATTCAAATACTCCTCATGTACCTCCTTTCTCTTGGAGTAGATCATAGCATCATTGATAAAGACTACCACAAATTTGTTTAGGTAATATCTAAAGACTCTATTAATTAAATCCATGAAAATTTCTATAGATTTAGTGAGTCCGAAGGGAATTAATATGAACTCATAGTTTCCGTACCTCATTTGAAATGCAGTATTGGGAATATATTTCTTCCTCACATTTAATTGGTGATATCCCGACCGAAGGTCCTCAGAGAAATAATTGGCCCCAAAAAGCTGGTCGAACAAGTCATCTATCCGTGGAAGGGGATACTTGGTCTTTATCGTGATTTTATTGAGCTCGTGATAATCAATGCAGAGGTGAATTTATCCATCCTTATTCTTTATGAAGAGGACTAGAACACCCCATGGTGAATCACTAAAGCATATAAAACCCTTCTACAGATTCTCCTGTAACTACTTCTTCATCTCTTCCAGCTCTACGGTTTCCACTCTATAAGGTGTATTTGATAAAGTCAGAGATCTAGGAATAATTTCATTTGATAACTCAACCTCTCGGTAAGGAGGATGACTAGGCAACTCTTTGGGGAATACATAAGTGTAATCCCTCACGATGGGAATATCATTGTGCGAGATTCTCTCATTTGTCTCAACCATTTTATCTATAAATGATTGCTCATAAGGAATTAAAATCCATAATTGAGAAAATTATTCTAAAGGATAATCCTCTTCCTACTTACACTTTTATAGGATTGAAGGATAATTTAGGATGTGAATAGTGGTCTCCCTTTACCAAAAGTTGATGTTGACTTTGTATAAAGATAGCCAATCCATGCCCAAAATAACATCAAAATCCACTAATGAAATTTTGAAAATATTTTTTGGGAGGTTCAGTCCACAAAAATTAACCAGGGAGGAGTTATAAACTATGGATACCATAATTTTCTCCATTATTTGTTCTCACAGATAGCTTATTCTCCAAATTTTGAGGTGGAGTTTGAATAGTTCTACTAAACTAGAAAGATATGAAAGAATTCATAGAACCTGAATCAAATAGTAAATTCACTATTCTTGAATGAATAACTAGCATACCTATCACCACATCATTGTTCAGCTTCACCTCACCAGTAGTGATAGAATAATCCCTTCCTTGTTGCCTTGGAGGTTGATTTTTATTTACTCTGACAACCCTTAGCTTAGAGAAATTGTTTGCATAATTCCTATGTTCCTTATAGTGGTAACACTGCACCACTAGCTGGGAATTTATCAGAAACTTCTTTTCTTCTTCCACATTAGTGGGATTTGTCATATCACTTCTACAGTTTTTAGCCAGATGTCCTAACTTTACACATTTGAAGCAATTCTTGGTTCCCTTTAAATAGATCTCAAGATACTTCTTCCCACAATGTTTACACATGGGATGGTCAGGCTTCTTTCCATCAGGAAATTTATTTGCGGAACTACACACATTATATTCTAATCTCGTATTTTTGTCTTTGGTCCCATGATAACACTTAGAGTCTCTGATCTCTATTTCAACCTTGAGGGAAAAACGGAAAATCTCCCCATAACTGTCAAAGTCTCGAACCGCCAATGTTTTTCATAGACTCAGATTTAGTCTACTAAAGAAGAAATCCACCTTGCTTTCAGTATTCATGAAAAAGCCATAGGCGTACCTTTAAAGCCTTATAATGTTTTCTTCAACCGTCCCGATTGACTCATCCTCCTTCTACTTGAGTCCGAGTAACTCTCTTTCCATCTTGAGATGGAGGGTTCAGGGAAAATATTTTTTCAAAATCACTGTCTTGAATTCGTCCGAATACATGGAATCAATTTCCTCATGTGGCATCATATTCTTGATCAATGTCCGCCACTGATCAGCTTCCCCATCAAAATGATATACCTCCAGTACAAATTTCTCTTCTTATTAGCAATAGAGGATAGAGAATATCTTTTCAATAGAGTAAGTCCAATATTTTATGTAGAGGGGATTGAAAGATCCACTAAACATTGTAGGCCCTCTCTAAATGAAATATTCAATGGAAACTTTATCTTTCATTGGATGAGGAGGGTGTTATACATGATTCAAGTTATTATTCATAACTTGAACCATCTGAGCAGTACTACCATAAAGTTTTGAGTACCCATTCCCATCATATTAGGCCTATCATTAGGGAAATCATTACATTTCCTATCACATTGATTTTTGGAACGTGTTCTTCTATTTCTCTAAATTAACTAAGAAAAATAACGTACAATTATCGGGCTTGAAGACTTAGCTATTGAGCATCAAAAGAAAATTTTGAACATAAGAGGGTAAATTTGTAAAGAAGAATTATATCCTAACTTGTGATTCCCAGGTTTAAATCTAGGTTATCCTTGACCTATTTCTTAAATTATATTCTTATGGTCACTTTTTTCTATTCCCTTAATAATGGTTTTTACTAAGCTCATGAATTTACCTAAAGATATACCCTAGGAGTGTCAAACCAAGAGTGAAGCAAGGTCCGTTGTCTTGCACTAGTTCCCATTCAAGTCTACCTCAAAGTGATGTTTTCAGTTTTTACCACCAGATACATATCTTCCTAAGCTACCTCTACATGTTTGTATCCAGAGAGGGATGTGATTTCTTAATAAACAACTTACTCTATACTTACAAAAATTTAGGGGTGTTTTCTTATACTTAGTATCATCCCTAAGGTTCTTACAAAAGTGATCTAATCCTAATATCAAAAATAACTAGACCATATTATGATACGAACTATATAAAACGTACCCTTTTACATATAACATTACATGATTTTAATAATAATTATACATCGGATTACAAGCCAAGGATCATAAAGTCTAGTGTCTTAGAAGACTGGGTATATAAAACTGAAAACATGAAACTAAAAAAGCACTTCTTTATTTAATATTAATAAAGAGATCCTAATTTCCTTTGATCTCTTTCATCTTCATAGGGTACCCTAGGGATCACAGGAATTAAGGTATTATCTAAAATCCCAGTAATTAAATTAGCATAAGAATAAGGATTTAACATAAGGGTTAGAGATCATGATATAATGACATAAAATGGAATATAGAATCGTATCATATAAACATGGGATCATAAAAACATCAATTAATAGTAATGTGGAAGTAACATAAATCATGAAATTATCATGATTCAAGGATCTTTATACATAGAGGATCACACGTCAAGGTTAACCACCAAGACTATTTCACATGGTAGCACGAGTCAAGGCTAACCTCCAAGACTGTTGCTCATATCGTCTCATGAGACGAAATGTTACCCAATGCATTGGAGTGATATATAAGTGCACCCATAATAACATTTTCATGAATATTATTTGTACATAATCAATCATACATAAACATAAGAGAACCCATGGAGAGAAATGAGTTTCCCATTCATGTCATAAAGCATAATGAATGAGTGTTTCATAAAAGTGTCCATGAGTGAAAGTAATCAAAACATACATGAAAATTAAAAAGGTAAAATACTCATATATCATGGTCAGGGATGTTAAATAGAAGTTACAACATGTAATAAGAGTATTTAGGAAATTCTTATCATTGAAACATTTTAGTGCAATTTTAAGGAAAATACTAAAGAGAATTTTAAATCAAAAAATGGAATAATATTTTATATAAAACAAAAAGTGAAACAAGATGTTTTTAAGAATAAAGATACTGATTTAATAAAAAAAATGTCGGCTTAAAACAAATGGTATAGTTCAATTGAAATTGGGAAAAAAATTGGGAAGTTCCCTTAAAACGGGTTTGCTTATCAGGAAGTATTGGGGAGGGAATCATTTAAAAACATGTTTATCCCCAAAAGATAATGATGAAAGGGTATTGATAAAATAATTTTTACATGTAAAAAACATTAATAATATTCACATTAAAAGATAATATAAATTCATTTTGGTAATAATAAATATGAGAAGACCTGAAGGAATAATAATGGTTTGGGTAGAATCCCTTACGAATAATCGGCATGGTATCGGGTGTACGAAAGAGGTATTAAAGAGAGATAAATGGGTTTATAATCACATATACATAATGAGGTAATTATGGGGGAGGTGGTAAATAATAACTCATCATTAAGAATTACACATAAAATGGCATAACATAGAGGTCATTCTTGAATAAAAGAGAAATATAGAGGATCCCTTACCTTATGTCTGATGGTTTTATCCACTAGATATTAATGACATGAATTGTCAAATTAGGTTCATTAATTAGTAATTAAAGAACCTATTTTACATCAATATTTTTTATTATAACCTTTTTGAGTTCATTCATAACTTTTTCTATTGGTTATGAGGTTCAATTTCATTGTTCGGGTCCATTTGTTTCCTTGGTTTTAATGATCGGTTCACTTATATTCATGTTCGGATGACCATGCATGATGAGAATGGTTGTCCAGAATTTAAATTATATGAAATTAGTGAAAATAAAATATATTACATGGTTATTAAATTAATTTTTTTATTTGGAGTGATGGTGAATCATTATATAAAACATTAATGATAAATGCTTGGATTAACTTGGCGATTTTGCTCACAATTTAATTGTTTTGTATTATTATTTTAAATCATGAATTTATAAAGATTATAGAACATTAAATAAGATAAAATACATATATTATGATATGGTTAAACCTTTAAAATGGTATTATGACCAGTCTAGAATATTGTAATGCAAATTCAAAACCCACTATCCTTGAATCTGATAAATCAACACATCTCAGATGGTGTTTTCATTTATAGTATAAAAGGATGGGGAAAGAGATATTATGATAAACTATATCATTATCATAATATCATTCCATTAAATTTATATTAATGTAGTTATCATACCATTTGGTTAAAGGGATGTGGGAAAATAAAAATGAAAAGAAGAGAACTTGAAAGAAAAAGAATGAAAAGAAAAGAGGAATTTACCTCTTGATTTAATCTTCCTTGAGAGCCTGTTAAGGGGAAAGGATTTGGTCTTTTGAGGAGAAAAAGGGCTTTTGGACGTGGGGGAGGATATTGGGGAGATATTTGGCCAGAATTTGGCAAAGGAACAAGGCTTGAGAGGAGTGAAGAGAAGAGGGGAGTGTGGGTGGTTTTTATAGTGGAGGGGAGAAGGGGTTTCTTAATATTTTAATCATTAGTTTATTATTTTCTGATAACACAAGAAATAATAATGATTCTTCTGGAAAAAAACAGTAATATGTACATGTGAGTTCAAACCAATTTCAATTTACATCATCCATGACTCAAACATGATGCAAAAATTTAGGCTTTAGCGTTTATTGTGAATTATCACATTTTCCTATTCATAAAAAATTCAAGTGTTTTAGAGAATACCAAATATTCAACCTAACTATTTTTCAACGTGTATAATAAAAATATGAAATCCATTTTTCAAAAATAATTTTCTAAATATGATTAATTTAATTTATAATTAAAATCATAATTCACTTGAAAAATTCAAATTTTAAAACTATAACTGATTTTATAAAGCTTTAAAAAATTAAATAAGGTATTGTAAAATTATTTTAAAACTAGAAGACATAAAATTGATAATTTATTAACACCTTTTAGTAAAATACATATTCTTATAAATTAATTAACTAATTAATTAATTTTAAATAATGGCTTAAAAATACCAATACTTTTATTATGGTTGTATTATCACTTATAAGATGCCTAAATTTTATTTATACATTCATGGGTGAGGTTACTATTATTTGGGACAATTTATTATTAATAAGGCTCATATTACTATTTGTAAGGTTAAGTAACTATTCATAAGGGTAGGTTACTATTCACTAAAAATTAAGTGTGTTCCATTAGACTCCAAACATCTTACTGATCGCAACTATGTATGTTATATTTTTGAAATTCAAGTCACAGTGGTGACAATATTATGTTTAAAGGTCACATAGTACTTAGTAGTTCATTGTGTTGTGATTTAATGTGATTATATGACATAATTATAAGAAGGTATTTTCCATTGAAAAAACATTGGGTCCTTACAATATAGCAAATCTTTTGTAATATCTTTCTATAAAAAAGGGAATTCCATAAGATTTACATATTCTACATCCACATTAGTAGGTTTTAAGGTTTAACACATTGTGTGGAATTATTTTAAATGATTATGTTGGTATTCTCAGGTGAGTCCATGGAATCTTAGTAATAAATGAATTAAACTGGATTTAAGTTCAAAATTGGGTGTTTTGCCTTACGTTTGAATATATGTGGGTTGGATATCAACATTAGAAGAGGTTAGTTCTTTTAGTATTCTATTATTTTCAGCCATGTTATGCAATTTTATTTCAGTTTCGATGTTGGTTCCTGAAGAGGAAGAAGTATCAAGAAGAGTTTTAAGATGTGATGTGTCCTCCTTTAAAGGGTTATCTTGTGTGTCACGGTGTCGTTGATGTGGGATCCTCTCTGGTTTGGGTTCAAAAGGCAATAAATCTCCCAGATTAGAACACATCATGCAGAAAACCTACATAATAGGAAGATTTTATAAATTAACCAAAAAATTAAGGAAGTAAAGAAGCAAAGAAATTGTTGCAATATTAACAATATTTTTATAAAAAACACACACTAAAAACATAAGTGATCCCCAAAAATGATGCCAAAATTTTACCATGTTGTCATGAAATATCAAATTTATTATGTTTTTAAGGTTGATTTATATTATAGGGAATACCTTAAGTTATCTCTCCAGGAGAATTGGTGGTTTATAGTCGGAATGTTTAATAAAAAGGAACAAAAGAGGGGGTGGTTTCGAATTTTTTTTAAGAAAATGACTTGATTTAATGAGTTTAATAGTTGATAAATAAAGGTGGTGTTTTAGAATTTTGAGAGACGGAGATAATTTAAATTTCACTACACATCTTAGATAGTTAATTATTCTAAAAATTTTATACGGTTTAATGCAATCCATTGGTTGAGGGTTGTCAAGATCTCGACTTCCCTCTTGCCTCTTAATATGATTCTCTAAAGAATAACCCCTTGACACAATAATAGTGTTGTCATGGATTGGTTCTAAAATCTAAAAAGGGATACCACATACTGAAATATTATTCATGTGTGAGTTAAAGAGGATTATTGTCTTGTCCAATCAGAACAACCCAAGATTCCCACTTGAAATCTCAACCCAATTAGTGTTGAAATAAAAAGTGTTTCACTTAATTATAGCAAAAGAAATATATTCAGAAAAGAAGAACATCCAAATTAAACATAAGATAAATATTTAACACAAATATTACAGAAAACCAGTAGAAAAACATGTGCTGGAACTCCCTCCCAAGTATGTGTAGCTCCCTCGAAATGACTATCCACCGTTTAGCATTTCATCTAGAGGAGGAGGAGGCTCGGGTGGAACTTCACCTTCATCCTTAACCCCCTATTATGATTGGGGTCTCCAGAACTTCTTATATGAGGAGAGGATTCCTTTGGATCTAAAAAATACCAGATATTTGCTTCCTAAATAAACTTACAAATGGGGATCCCAAGGTTCCAATTTATTGGAAATGTGAAATGTGGTTTTGGGCACCCTGCTTTTGAAAAACCACTTGGACCATGGTTTTAGATTTCCAAAAAGTCTTATATCACTTTTGAAAAAAATAATAAGTTGTATCCCCAAATCCTGACTATATCCAATAAAATTTTGTAACCATTTGGACAATCACATCCAAAGATATGGACTAAATACAGAACCCACTCTTTGACTTCGAGCAGATTCGGTGGCTTGTACAGATCAGTCCGGATGGGCCACCAGATGACCGAATGAGGATTGTGTTTTTTCATATTAAATTTATACTATTTAATTTCAGATCGTACCTAAAAATATAATCCCATTTGGATGCATGGTTTAGTATCAGTGTGCGGTTGAGTCCACTGGTGTGCTTGGATCCTACACAATTTGGCTTATTTTTCTTGAACTTTGTCATGGGCCCTCCAAATCACCTCCACCTTCAATGAAATTATAAAAACAATTTACATTTCTATTTTTAATAGTGATAAACATAAAATAATTGAATCAAACATGAAGATAAATTTGTGATTATTTTAATAATTTTCAATACAAAACTAGTTTACCATAGTGGTGTAAGGGTGAAAATGAAATAGTGAATCGCAGTACGGTCAATCTACACAATCTTTTTTCCCTTTGAATATCATAGATTTTATTCAAGATAATTTATATTTTCATATTTTCCCTTTATTTTAGTTTCTATATCATTCATCCTTAGGCTATATTTTATTCTATATATTATCCTCTCTCTAATCTGTGACATGAGAGGGAAAATTCTTTATTTCTATATTTTTTCATGGTTATTTTTTTTATTAATTAATGGAAAATCTTTTTAAGTTGATAAATTTTATCATTTATCATTACATCCATCTTTATTATTTCATAATTCTACTCCAATTCTACTCTCCCCAGCCTCTTATTGACCATGAATAAATATTTAACGAATGTAATTAATACAATATACAAAATCTCTTGTTAATCTACCTTCTCATCTTTTGATTGGGTCTTGTCATGATAGTTGTATGAACATTATATGGATTGATGAATAGATATCATCACCACATCATGAACATATCCCAAAACTCTATATATCTCTAAGGGAACTATGAATATTCTGAATTTCAAACATTATATAAATTATTGTTAGTGTCAAATTTAATAATAAAATTTGAATTTATTACCTGAATTTGAGTTTTTTTCTTCCTAAGGGTCTTTATTATTATTATTATTATTATTATTAATTACTTTTATTATAAGGCATTTCTCACCATATTTTTAGGGTTATTTATCCATTTCCTTCAGATACACTAACTTGACATAAATGAACTCGAGTGTCTTCCATATCCTGAAATTTGTACCATTGTGGGTTTTGTTCATAAAGAATTCATTTTATAGTGATCTAACCACGGTCTTATCATGCCTAATATAATTAATTAATTAAAAATTCTTAGGAATATCAACATCTTATAAAATATAATCTAATACCTCCTCACCATAAGGCTACATGAAGATGAGAATTAATTTTTTCAAACCATTTTAGTTATTCCCTCAAAAATATTTTGGATTCATTTTTAGAGTATCTCATTTATTCTCTTATCCAATAATTTATTTCACCCTAAATAAAAAAATAAATCCATAAATTAAAGAATACACTCACATGGATTTTAATTTTTTCACCACTATGAGATAATCCAAGGAGAATACACATAGTATTATACTAGTGAACTAGATTATGACATTACTTACTATATGTGTTAAAAATAGATTTTTAAGGGTGAACTTACAATAAATGGGAAATCCTTATTCTTATCAATCCATACAATACTTCAAGACAATTATTGGAAAATTTATATACTTTTGGGTATTCATTAATAGTTTATTGATATAGTGAGCCTTACTTTTCATACAATAACATTACATAACATTTATAGAATACTCAAAACATTATACAAAAGGACTTCCTAAAACCGTATTATTCTAGTGACAATAGGAACATCGAAGCATGAACATAGGTACATAAGCGAGTTAATTATCTCCCACTATGTTCTTCTTGACTAAAACCCTTCTTAGACACATCAAATATAATACATATCTTCAAAACAAGGGGAAAAGTAAACATAAAAAGGGGTGATATCATATACTCAGTAAGGGTAAACAAGGTAGATACATTAGCATAATAATGTGAATAAGGGTATGAGAACATGATCATGAAAATAGAATATCATACCCTGTATATCAGATATCATATACATAAATCATGGAATAAATCATGGTAGTTCAGAATACATGAATGAAAATGATATAAATAACATATTCTATGAAATAATATCATAGGAATAAAACATGTAATTGTGGAAAACACATAAGTATATAATATTATTTTCATAGTAGTCAAGGAATCACTTCCAAGACCATCTTAGTAGTATTATTTCACTCCCCATACCATCTTTGTAGTCATGGTTCACTCCAATTGACATCTTAGTAGCATGAGTTCACTCCTCATGCCATCTTGGTAGTTATGGTTCACTACCATGTCCATCTTAGTACTCAATATTTACTCCCAAGACTAACTTAGTCTATCTCATGATATATAAATCTTTACCTAATGCATTAGAGGGAGGTATAGGTCCCACCTATCTCATAATTCAATCATACATACATGTTCCAAAAAATCATAAACAATCATATCATAACCCATGAAATGAAATGGGTATCATAAAAATGTAATCATTTCATAACATGTGGAAAATATATAGGTTTCATAATCTTTTCATCAAAATCATAACCCGTGAAAATAAGTAGGTTTTATAAGTATATAACCTGTGAAAAAGAAATATGTATCATAAACAACATGCCATAAAAACATAAACCATTTTGAGAAAAAAAAATATGAATGGATACATGGAATAATTTCTAAAAAACTGTATGAGTAAAAACAATGGATGTCATCATATATGGTAAATTATTTTTAAAGACCTTTTAGAAACATTTCTTTAGGAAAATATCCTTTCTTCATTGAAAATTTATTTTTAAAACATAAAACCTTTTAAAAACATTTTTCATTGAAAATAGATTTGAAATATAATAAAGTAATATTTTAAAATAATAAAACATTTTAAAATAATTTTTCTTTGAAAATTATATTTAATTATCATTATAAAACATTTTTGAAAACATGGTTTTTGAAATAAAATAGGTTTTCAACCGAAGATTGAAATACAATCTGATTTTCATTAAAAACATTTTACTAATTATATTAAGTAAAAAAGATTTAAAATGGTAATCATACATGGAGATATATTTTGTAAAAATAGTATAAGGAAACTCATGAGTTTTCTTGATAGATTTATCATAATTTTTTCGTAAAGGAATCATAAACATAAACAATCTTGAAAAGCAATGAGATTGTTTCAATAAACTCTTATCACTTGGTAACATTGGATAATAATCATAATTTAAGAAAATTAAATTAAATAAAGCTTAAAATATCATGAAAATAATGATATTCATGATATAACATGTTAATTTGAATCATATACACCTCATTAAAGAACATAGTTGCATAACAAATCATGCATCTCAAAGAAGGCAAATTGAGAGAAAACTACTTTACAGATTTGGTAACTTTTGAAACATTAATAACCACGAAAGAAAGATAATGGAATAGATATGTAAATACCCATTAATTTAATAATAATAAAAATAGAATAAATAAATGGGTATTATATACACCACACAAAATAAAAGTGTAGTGAACATGACATGTATCTCATAGATATGAAAAGCGAGATGAAATACCCTTACCTTGTGTCTTGACTCTCACTGTACTCCTTAAAACCACCTATATAATAAATATAAATTTATTATAAATATTATAAAGAACAATATTATTATATATAATACCATATATGGTTTTTTATGACCATATATTACCCTCTTGTTGACCATCATATGTTAAGGTTTCACTTCGGGTAATATTCGCTTTGTTTTTCACATGTCTTAATTTGTTATATATTTGTTCATTATACTTATATAATGATTTAAAGAATGTATATAATGATATAAATATAATTTATATCCAGTATATGTGTATTATAATAATTTATATATTATAGAATTATGAAATGGAATACACCGTTCATGGAGATGGTAATCCGTACGTATTCATGAACATTGTTTCCATTTTTATTTTCATACTGAAAGAATGAAGGTAAATGAAATATATGTATATATGCATATAATTTTATTATAGTAGAATTATCATGTTATTTATATTATATATGTTCACTAAATACATCCTTAATACATTCCATGTAAGGTGTGAACGAATCACATCGCTTTGAGGGGGCGGTAGTCCACATTTCCGCAAAACGAAATTATCATTTTTCCGAAAAATAGAAATTATAAATTAATGCATGGTAAAATAATTATAGAATCTTAGGGACATAATAAGTATCATATATATCATATATAAACATTTTTTCCATCATAATGATAACCATGAGAAGCAGTAAAGGAAGAACGAACAATCCTCATTTCCTGAGGTGGTAGTTCGCCGTACACGTAAACAGTATGTTCGTTACCCATTAGATGTAGGTGTGTGTAATTTTAGATAAAATGAATTAGATAAAAACATCTCAGTGTATTTTAGATACAATTTTTGTTTTATAAAATGGAATAATAATATTTTATTGGTTGGAGAAATAAAATAAAATAAATGATCTTGAGGGAGGGTGTTGTCACTTAATCGGGTAAATCCTTTTTGCTTGAACCAAATGGAATCCATGGAAGGATTTAATCCCAAATGGAGGTTTAAATAATTAAGGTAGGTATTTTGGGAAGTTTATTGTTCATTTATTGTCCGAACCTAAGTGTTTTGAGATGTGTGAAGAAGAGGGAGATGTGGTGGCCTTTTATATGAGAGGGAAAGGATACACTTAGCATTTTTGAAAACAAGTTAGGTGTACCCTCATTTTTACCTAAAAATAAGTCTTAAAAACCAAAATAAATAAATAATTTAAGGTTAATATCATAATAATGTCTAAAAAAATGGGTGTTTTACAAGTTTATAGGTCATTTGGGACCTTAAGATTAAGGTTTGTTCCCTTGTTAAGCTTAATCGCAATAATTAATTTTAACTGCATTCACTAATCATTTTGGTAAAAAACTATGTTGGTCATATTCGAAATTAAAAATTATTCTATTTAAAAATATGGAATAAATTTTTCCAAATTAAAATCACATAAGTGTAAGAACTTAATTTAAATTTAATCCCACTGATGGGACGAAAATGCGGGTTTTTAAAGTAAAAACGTCCAAAAGTTTGCTATGTTTTTATACCCAATTTCAAAGTGAAATTAATTCTAATGACATAAATTGGATTAATTGATAAAAATATGATCTAATAAAACTTTTAAAATAATTTTAAATATAATATAACCCTATATATAAATTATATGAAAAAACAGTTTGAATTAAAATTTAGTGATTCTCACTATTCATCCAAAAATGAAGTTTCTTAGAAAAATATGAAAATAACATCATAATCTAATTTCAACATTATAAATTGAAAAATGAAGTTTATTTTATCAAATTAAATTTAAAAAAGTGTTGAAAAATAATTTTATGGTTTTTTATAAAAGGACATGAAATGTAATTTATTTGAGAAAATATTATTTTCAAACATATAAGGGCTTTACCAAAAATTATATTTTAATTATAAATATGTTTTATTTAGATAAAAAACTATAAAAAATAATTTAAAATATGTTATTACTATTAATATTACTATGTTTAACGTCTAGGTTATAATTATCTCATTAAAATAATTAAAAAATAAATAAAATGTTTCGTAGAAACTCAGTTTTGCGTGTAATGCACGTGAAGTCGATGTTGTGTGTAAAGTACGCAGAGTAGGTTTTGTGTTCAACATATGTCAAGTTGGTTCCATGTTAAAGAAAATTTTATATTATTGCAATATATGACATCAATAAAAATTAATTCATTTCAAGAGAAAAAATGGTTTATAAAAACTCAGGGTGTAATAATCTACCCCCCTTAAAATGTGTTTCTCCAAAAAAATTCATTATCCAGGTAAAAAAATTAGGATAATTTTGCTTCATCATATCCTCTAGTTCCCACATAGCTTCCTCTAACTAGTGATTTCTCTATAAAAATCTGACAAGGTGAGTGGTCTTTCTTCATTGAACTTTCATTGTACAAACCAAAATTTCAACAGGATGTTCTTCATAAGAATGATCCTACTCTATTGGTATGACCTATGAATTCAGTACATGTGAAGGGTCAATTATGTACTTCTACAGGAGAGACATATGGAACACATCAAATACTTTAGAGATATTTGGAAGAAGTTCCATTCGATAGGATACCATCTCGATATGATCAATAATCTCAAAGGGACTGATATACCTAGGGATTAGTTTCCATTTCTTTCTAAACCACATAAAATTCATCCTGGAAGAGATTCATAGAAACATCTTTTTACCAACTTTAAATTCTACATCATGCAGACGGTTATCAATGTAACTTTTTTTAATATCCTAGATTTTCCACATAATTTTTATATGGAATTATTTTGAGACCGTGAAATTTGACGGCACGTGATTCCGAGGCCCAGAGTGCCCGGAATGATCCGTCAAAAAATGTTAAGCTTTAAATAGCATGTGCAAGAAATTTTCCTGAAAAAGTGGAATAACTCATAAAAAGGTGCCCAGATTAGAAATCTGAGGGCACCATTGCGTTTGGGATGGTGGTTTTACCCTAGAAGAGACTTAAGTTTAGTCAGTGCATGCCTCTAGTGAGAAAACCTGAAAATGGCATAATCGTAAATAAAATAATTAAATAAAATTGATTTATTTTTTAAATGTTTATAACTCAGGAATGGTGACTTAGATTAAAAATCCATGAACACTACTGAACTCGTGAGGGTATGCTTTCCTTAATAAAATACTAATATTGGCTGGCGCATGCCAACAGTGGAAGTTAGTTTTTGGCCGTAAAGAAAATAATTAAGTAACAACTATTTTATTGTTAAATTATTTAATTTCAAAATGGTAACTGGGATTAAATATTCAATAGTACCGTTGATTTTATATGGGCGTGTTCCCCTTAGGCAAAGCCTAACCTTGACCGGTGTGGGTCGAGGGTGAATGTCATTTGTTTTTGAATTTTTTTAGGTATGTTTAGTAAACGTGCGAGTGACAATTTCTATCTTTTGAACCGGTGCTCGGATTAAAAATTTGAGGGTACCATTGAATCCTCAAGGCTAAGATTCGCTTAAGGGAAGCTTAAATTTGACTCATAAGGGTCGGGCGAAAAAGATAATTTTTTGGACTTTAGAAAAATTTATAAAATAACTCAACGAGTTATTTTATTTCTTTCTTTGTAATTATTTAGTGGTGGCGGTGGGACCGCTGGGTTTTCATACCATTTAATGGCTGATTACACTTGGTTGTTTAACTGCATCATTGGGAGAATTAATAGTTTCATTAATTAAATTTATTAATGAACCACATTAATTGTGTTTTGGGTTGATATCCTCTTTTCTTCTATTTAAACAAAGCTCGAGTAGGGGTTTTTGGAACTGAAGAGAGGAACCTATGAAGAAGTGTTGGCGACGTCTTCCACTAACGTAAAACATAGCTTCGATGGCCGTTAGAGGATTCAACGATGAGCACCAAAGGATGTGAACCTTCTCCTTTTTTTGCAACACCCTTGAATGTGGACACTTCTTCCTCATCCGCAGTGACTTCCAACGAACTCGAGGTAGGAGTTATGTGCTTAATTCCTCTTTTTACCCAGTTCTTGAATAGTATGAAAAACATGGATCAACCATCCAATGGGTTGATCCATGTTTCGTTCTTTAATGAGGGAGGATCATGCGAGGTTTCTTTATGGTATTTTTTATTATTAAATAATCCTTACCATGTTATAAAGGTAACACATAGGGTGCGGGCTGAGCCGAACAAGGCTCGGACCCTCCGCTGATCTCAGGTAGGTGCGGTTCTTCATGGGTGACTGATAAATATGGATGAAAAGGCAAAACTTCGGGTTGAATGGTGTAGGAGTCACCCTAGAGTCCCGTAGGCATATACGGGAAAGGAATCGGACCACCGGAGCTTCGCTGATGGCCCACAGAAGCATCGTCGGTGCGGCGGCACCGGCAACCGGAGGAGGCAGAGGCCGTCTACCACTGACCGTGAGAAGAAGGCAGTTCCAAAAGGTGTCGTGGTGAACAAAGGGGTTGCCGACCTTTGTTGTCCACGTCCAAAAAAGGTGGCGCGCTATGGTGGCACGCCACGGAGGAAGGTCGCAGCTTTGAGCAGTGGCGGAAGGGCGGGCCCGCGGTCCGTGGGTTCTGCAGGTGACTGGTCCAGCGGGACCGACCAGGTGGTGCAACACCATCCAGCGCCCCTGTATTATAGACTTTAACGACTCAACCGTTCAAGAGGGGAGCAAACCACCGCACCCGGCCATTGGGCCGGGCCGAACCCACGGCCCAGCGGACCAAGCCCGCAGACCAGCGGGACTAACCAAGCCCAGCCAAACTGGGCCGATCCTAGAGGGTCGGGTCGGTCTGATCGGGTTGGACCAAACCTGGGCCCTTCACGGCCTAATTACACATAAATGAGCATATCTTTTAAACCAGGTGTCTTTTTGATAAACCATCCATGGTACCAGAACCATTAGGACAAGGTGGCCCTTTTGAGATACTCCACTTGAGTTTTGGAGAAATTTGGAGTATGGATGGGTTGGGTCAAACCCAAATCCAACCAGGCCCTTAGCACTAAAATTCCAATAACTTACAGACTGTGCATCTGGTTGACGTTCCTTATGTTGTGTTGGAACCCTTATGAAATGTCAGTTCATTGGGTTACTTCATCATGCGACTTCGTGTTGGTTGAAATATGACCAATGGAATGAGGATCAGATCCTCCCGGAATCATGCGTGCTTTGAGCGAGAATCTAGTGTTTGGCTGAGACGTGAAGAAATAATATCTATCCTATGTGGATCAACACTGAGCTATCCTGTGTGGATTAGCACCGATCGATCCTATGTGGATTTGCACCGAGCGATCCTGTGTGGATCAGCACTAAGCAATCCTGTGAGGATCAGCACCGAGCGATCCTGTGTGGGTCAGCTGTAAAGCCCCCACCCCAGTTACCTAGAGTTGGTGCATTATTACATAACATTGACATGATCACAAGAAAGTTCAAGTCTCGAAAGACCAATTAGTTTATTAGCCTTGGAATAACTAGATACATTAATAAAGTTTACATTATATCATAAAATGAAAACTACAACAATAGTCTCCATAGTCCACACTCTTATCCCCTAATACTATCCCTGCAGGTCATTCATAAATTACTTCTTCACATCCTGGGAAAAATAAAACATTGAAAAGGGGTGAGCTCAAATGCCCAGAAAGGATAACCATATAGCGGAAAATTCCATAAATAAGAATAAACATTTAAGGAAATGTATAACTAAAACAAAAGCCTTTAAAACTTGAACATCAACATAGTATGTGAAAAATAAAATGAAATAGTTCCATTTACTTATTCACATGAATATTATACTAATCGAATATTCACATGCGATATCAATAACCACTTTTATAATGATGGAATGCATAATGCCAGACTATCATAACCACATAGACAAGGCATCGTTCCATGACTACGAATAAGATTTTTCCAAGGCCTTGTGCCAAGACACTAGTTTGTCTCATGATACCTACTGATGCATTGAGGAGCTACAGCAGGCTCAACCCGTCACATATTAAGTCTAATGGATTTGTACTCCCATTGAATGTTGGTGGTTGCTACCTTATGAAGCGATCTAACATTGATCCTCCACACTGCGGATCAGGGTGCTCCATACGGGTAAGGTTATTATTCATAACCTGAGTGAGTTGTCCCAGTATGGTGATTAGTTGATCAGCACCAGTTGCATCACCAGCTCCACTATAATTATCTTGAGTGGGAGGGAAATCCCTACATGGAGTGCGTGCATTGATACGGTTTCCATTTCTTCCACTAGGCGCCATTTCGAAATAATGGCATAAACTAGATCAGTTTATGAATCAAAATACATAATTCTATACTTATAAAACACTTAACATAAATTGAACTATTTATGGATATAATCCATAATCATAAAAATGTTTTCTTTGAGGAAGTATATACTCATAAACCCTTCATAATGATTTGTAAAGAAAATGAGAGTTATCCTAAGCATGTCCCCAGGGAGTGTCGTAACCAATAGTGTAACAAGTCCCGTTGTCGTGCACCAGTTTGCGTTCGAGTCTAGCTCAAAGTGGTGTTATCATGTTTTACCCCTAGGTATATCTCTGCCAGAGCCGCCTCTACCTGCTCGTATCCAGACAGGGATGTATTGCTCTAAAAACTCACAAAATCTATACAATACCAAAATTCTAGTAAGTTTTTCTATACAAATTCTCAAATTCAATCTTAAATATATGTGCTATAAGAATAGTTTATCTAAATATAGCTTCCAAGGTTTGTACTAAACGTCCTCTGATAGCAACTGTAACTCCCCGACCCCAGTTACCCAGAGTCGGTGCATTATTACATAACACTGGCATGATCACAAGAAAGATCAAGTCTCGAAAGACTGATTAGTTTAGTAGCCTTGGAAACACTAGATACATTAATAAAGTTTACATTACATCATAAAATGAAAACTAAAACAATATAGACTCCATAGTCCACACTTTTATCCCCTCATACTATCCCTGCAGATCATACATAAATTACTTCTTCACATCTTGGGAAAAATAAAACATAGAAAAGGGGTGAGCTCAAATTCCCAGTAAAGATATCAATATAGCGGAAACTTTAATAAATAAGAATAGACATTTAAGGAAATGTATAACTAAAACAAAAGCCTTTTAAACTTGAACTTCAACATAGTATGGAAAAAATAAAATGAAATAATGTCATTTACTTATTCACATGGATATTATACTAATCGAATATTCACATGCAATATCAATAACCACTTTAATAATGATGGAATGCATAATGTCAGACTATCATAACCACATATCCAAGGCCTCGTGCCCAGAATACAAATAATATTTTTCCAAGGCCTTGTGCCAAGACACTAGTTTGTCTAATGAGGCCTACCGATACATCGAGGAGCTATAGCGGGCACCACCCATCACATATTAAGTCTAATGAATTCCTCATTTGAACAGGTTTAAACATAACATAAACATTCATATTAAAACTAGCATACGGAATGTCAATAATTTCTCCATAAACCATGAATGGTATAAAAATAACACATCCACAGTAAAAAAATCACAAAATCTTCAATAAAATATGGAAGTTTGTATCATAATAAATCAACTTCAAATAAGCTTAAAATCCATCAAAGGATGTTGACATATACGAAATCAAAACTATTTGAGAGAAATATCCCTTTTTTTTAAATCATTTAAAAGTCAAATAATTATAAAATAAAAAATTTACTTTGAAAGCTTTCTAATAAGCTTGTAAGGGAATATTCAACGATTTTATAATAGCGGAAAATAGCTGCACCCGCCGTATAAGATAAAAAAACATTCTTACCTTAATTCTGTCGAAAAGGTTAAAAAGCACCTTGTTTGGAAAACTACGGAAAGATTCCTTTATAAACCACTTATAAAAATTCAAACAGGGGTTTAAATGACTTTAACCCATATTCTTGTAAATATTAAAAATGTTTTGAAATACATTTTTAAGAAACATGGATGTGGATGATAAAGAGATCCCAGTAGATTATTACGTATAAACAACCTTGGATAATGAAGAGATTGTGAAATAAACCCTTAACATGTACTTTTCCTCGGTTGAGGGTAGGTTAACCTCCATTATAATGGTGAAATAATTGTTATTAAATTATACAAGAATCATATACATTATTATGTTATCATATATGATCTTTTAACATTGCTTTGTTAATAATATCTTAGTATTATCATCATTTCGGGTGTTAACTTACTCATTTTCTTTTATATGTTTTGTTACGTAAGCCATGTTTGTCATGGATAGGTTTTATCTTATTCATATCCAAAATGATATCAATTCCTTAAAAATTATTTTTAAATCATCAAATGATAATTATACTCCAATGGATACGATGGAGAATGAATCTCATCGCGTTCGTGGAGACGGTAGTCCGTACGTACACAGGAGCGACAATATCATTCTTTTAATATTAAAATAATATATAATTGGATGTTATATCATATAGAAAGAATAATTATCAAGTTATATTTATTATTTACATGAATTACACATCATTATTATACCCATCCAAATAATAATTTGTTGAATGACAATTACACCACGATGTGGAGACGGTAAGCCATACGTACGCACGTATGGTGACATGCCATTCAAAGGATGGATAGAATATTGAATATGGTTGTACCATATTTATAATAACATAAAATTATATAGAATATACTGGAGTTATTATTTTAGAATAGAAATAACAAAGAATGAAGAAGTTGAAGAAGAAAGGAACTTGAATGAGGGTGGTGAAAACATTACCTCTTCTTCGGGTTCTTCCTTTTGATTTGATCAAAAGGGCTCCTTAGGTTGGCTTTATGATCGAAATAAGGCCTCTAGGTTGAAGTGAGGGAATTTTAGAGACTATTTGGGAAGGGGTTGGCCTAACCAAAAGGCTTTTAAGGTGTGAAATAAGGAGAAGGGGGAGTACCCTTTTATAAGAGGGGTGAGGGGCACCTTTGGAAAAGCTAGAAATATTATTTTATAATAAATTCATATTCGGTTTCTAATGGATAAAAAGTGGATTATTTAAAGGTTAAGGTGGGGATGGGTCGAAAACCACTAAACCAATAGAATTTAGAGAGGTTTGGGTCCTTATATTAACCTTATCTTTTAGTTTTAACTCTTAGTTAATTAGTTTGACACTTACCATGTCACTTTGTATTTTTATATTATATAGTTAATAAACATACAATATATATCAAAGAGACCCCCAAGTGGTCCATTAATGATACACCTATCATTATATAAGTCTCCTGGTCGAGCCTTAGATTTTTAGGAATTGAATATCAATTCATAATATAATACTTTTTAAAAAAAACTATTTTATGTCAATTTTGACACTATTGGGAAAATTGATTTTTGTGAAAATCATAACAGAATGATTACTTCGAAAAAAGTTAATAAACCCAATCCTAACATGTCATATTAACCTATAAAATTAGTGTAGTTCATAAAAAGTCTCAAATTATATTTATTTGGGTATTTATAATATCAATTATTTTAATTTTTCACTATTATGGTAATTACTGCATCATCATTGTGTCGTAAATAAATTAAATTATTTAATATCTTAAAATTATAAATAAAATATCATTATATATGAAATATTTTTATCTTTATAATGAATATTTATAATCGAATTTATCTTATGTGTAACCCTATATTAAAATATTTTTTAGTAAATAAACATTGATTTTAACTCTTTTAACTCTTCTTTGAATTAAATAATAATAAATGTCCTAATCTAATACAAGTGGACCTAAATTAAAATATTTTATTTCTAAGGTTGTTTTTGGTCGAGATAAACTTGTCCAATAGAATTAGGACATGTGTTAGGGTAATATTAATATCATTTTTACTCTTAATTATTCTATTTACTTTTAACTGTGGTAAATAAAAGTAAAAAGTTACTATTCACCAAAAATTATTTTCATCTCAATGAACCACGTTTTACTCCTTGATATTAACCGTGTCTCTCGGATTTTTGAAATTCCACTCAGAGAAGCGGTAAAATTATGTTTTATGAAAAATTCAGTTTTTTTTAACTACCACTTAGTGGTTTCACTATTCATCGAAAAATGATGTTTTTCAGAAAAATACCAAAAATTCACCCTAGGCTAATTTCGATATTAAGAATCCAAAAATGAATTCCATTTTGAAAAATAAAATTTATAAATTTCAAAAAGTGGGTATTACTATTCATAACGGCTAGTTTGATTGGTTGTGGCGTGTTAGAACTTGATGTTGCGTACAACACAAGCCATTGCATTATTCAAAGAGAAGTGTACCGTAGAAGCTTGGGGTGTTACATCAGTAGCAGAGCCTCATGATAGAATAAGATGACATATCCCTATGAATAAACATCTATACTTATGTACTTAAGTTATACATGGTGCGAGTTGTCCTTTACTTTTTGTTTTGTGATTGAGATCATGATTTGTGGTTTTAACTTTGTGGAATTCAGAGAGACCTTCGGGTGTCTCGGGGTTTCTACAGAGTATTTTTATACTCACCCCTACATGGTCTTCACCCGCACCTTGTTGTGTCTTGTGTAGATGACAGACAGCTTGACTGAGTCTTTAGCTGTCATGGTTAGACGGTGCCTGGATGTGATTGACAGACAGTGTACGAAGGTGACCAGCTGACGTGGAGAGACATACTGATGAGATGTACCTACCCTTCAGGTAGGATCCTTGGAAGAAAACCTCAGGAGTTGTTTTCTCTTCTTTTGTACGTAAATTTCAATTTCACTAGTACACTGGCCCCTTACTTCTATTACTTAATTTTACACTTAATGGTGGTTTTTAGTTGTGGTTGTACCTGTCTTTTTTCCTTTGTATTTTACCTGTGTGAAGTCTGCCTTGTCTATGTGTGTACATTTTTGGAGGAAATTCCTTCCCAATTTCAGGGATATCCCTTTCTGGTGACAGTCACCAACCCCTGGCCTTTGGAAGGCGGGTTTGGGGTAGTCATGCCACATGCCCCAGGGGACGGGTTGTGAAAAAGTGGTATCAGAGGGCGTTCAGTTCTACCAGAAGAACTAAGAGTCTCTATTTTCAATGGTGGGGGAATAGTTCTAAGTGTCTTAAGTTTGGATTTCGGTCTAGGGAGTCTAGTGTTGGTGCGGCGGCCGACATATCCATACATCAAGACCCTGCATTATGTTTTCCAACTTGATATATGAAAACACTACTTGCATGTGTTTTGAAAAAAAATCTACTGATCTCTTTTATGTCAGCTCCCTAGGAATAACTTATTGGCCATGGTTCATCTTGATTCTCATTCAAGATAACTCCATGCAGAAATCCGGGCAGTATTCCAATGTGTGACCATGAAGATGTTCCATAGAGTGATGAGGCTTTTGTACAAGGACTGTTTCTTGAGATGGTACCTTCGGGCGGTGTCCTAATGATACCACTACCCATTGGTCTGCAGTTACTTCTGGTGATATTGGTAGAGGAAACATGTAGGATAAGTGCCTTACACGAATTTTAGTGTCATATACCCCTCAGGTTCTGAGGCGAGCCCGACTCACAGGCAGCTAAGGGTTGTCTTGAGGTGGTGACCGAGTTTCCATCTAGCTAGGGCACCATTAGATCAGATGGTGGTCCTAGAAGTGAGCATTCTACGTGGATTAGTAGGGCGATGGTAGGGTTTAGATTACCCCTATCTTATGATGAGGTGACTTTTCCATGGACAGATATTGAGAACCTTTCTCATAGAAGGGGTCTCTTACCATAAAAATGTAAGAGGTATGTGTTCCCAATAGCTTCTACAATTTCGGCAAGATGACATGTCGGTATTTGATTATTCGTCGAGGTGTACCAACCATTCTAAGTACTCGATGAATACGATATGAAAAGTGCCTCTGGGCTCAGACCTCCATGAAAGATGTGGTTAGGGACATCCAAGCCATCACTATTACTCAGTGTAATCCTACTTATTTTTGGGTTCTAGAGAGAACCTTTTTCTTGAAAATTATTTGGTTGATCAGATAGAGCTAGTGAATGTCCGCACTAGGAAAGTAGGAAACCGACGTCAGTCTCAAAGACTTGGATGTGTAAAATGTTTTTAGAAGAGGAAGTGATAGGGATAGATGAATCTACAGGGCAGAATACATGGAAGAGGATCTAGGAAAGCAGCAGGGGGTGGTATACATTTTTGACATGTTACCACCATCACCCCAATGTGGTCCCCACCAAGCTCAAGGACCTGGAAGACAGGGGAAGGGATTAGCTGCATGCGGTCAAGGAGTATGACCCAAGGGCTACATGAATGATTCAAGGTACGTTATGTGTCTACTAATAGCTTTCTTATTAATAGAAAAAGGTACTAATCATTCATTCTTATCACGAATATTGTTCAAGACCTAGAGCTTCTGGTAAAACCATTGACTTGATCCTTACGTTTAGTGATACCTATGGGAGGTGACATGATAATCACACTTACACTGATGATGTGATATGACCCTTGAGATGAGAGTATCGGTTGGAACCTTTTAGTGGCAGCGTTGAGGCCTTACGATGTTAGTCTGGGTATGGAATGGTCATCCACAGTTAATGCTCAGATTGAATGTTTTATGAAAAAAGGTTGCAGTATGTCTGTAGTGTTAGAATGGGGGTTTCCTTGGACATCAAAAAAGTAAACACATGAAGAAATGGATAAACTCATGCATAGGAGGGTGCGGCCGATCAATCTTGAGTCGGCCAGCCTTACCCTTGTGATAGTAGGTGTTTTGAGTTTTCAGTTCCCAATAGTAGTGGCAGAGTGCGAGAACATCCTTTCAAAAGATGTTTCTAGGAATACCTCCCCGCGGGATGAGGGACTTATACTTTGGAATGTACCCAGGGATGACACCGATATATACAAATACATATTGGATGGCTCTCGCGGAGCTCCAAGAACTGAGAGTAATGTTGGGGGACTTTTAGAGGAAGGGATTAGTAAGACCCAGTGTTCAAGGTTATGTGTGGATTTCTAGCATTTAACTATGGGGTCGTGGAGAACGAGTACCCAATACCTAGGGTTTTATGGGGACATCAATTAGTTAAATGGAGTAGACTTTCACATGGATGTAAAGGCTCCAATAGGCTTTTCAGTAGTTGAGACAACGACGATGGTTAGAGTTCCTCCAGGACCATGATTTTGAGATAGTCTATACTAATGGGAAGGCAGATGTGATGGCTGACGCGCTCAGCAGGAGGTCTGGTTTATAGCTACAGAGTGAGGTGACAGAGCAGCTAGCCGTAATGCTGATATCCTTCATGGATAGTGATAGAACATCTTACCTAAAGTCTATGACTGTCACTCCCCCACTCCTTCAGCGAGTTCGAAAGGAACAACTTGAGGACCTTGACTGCGAGGCCCGACGTACTCAGATATCCTCAGGGTAGGCTCCTAAATGATTTATTATAGGTGGGGAGCATGCCACCCTTTTCAGAGGTCGTACCATGGTACCAGTGGTGTTACAAGAGGTGGTGTTGAGGGAATTTCATACATCCCCTTTGGTGGTACATCCTGGTGTGGTGAAGATGTGCTAGGATCTTTGATATCAGTACTAGTTTCCTGGGATGAATAAAGTCACGGAAGAGTTCGTTTCATGATGCCTTACTTGTTAGTAAGTGAGAGTTCAACATCAAGTTCTAGAACAGTTGAGTACAACTATTACCTCCATACATATGGTCAAACAGATCATACCATACAGACGTTTAAGGACATGCTATGTGCTTGTGTCCTTGATTTTGGTCGTAGTTTGGAGGACCACTTTCACTTGCTGGAGCTCACATATAACAAAACCTATCACTCCACCATTGGCATGGAACCTTTTGAGGCCTTGTAAGAGAAACCATGTAGATCACCTCTATACCGGACAAAACCAGGGGAGTCAGCACCTATGGGTCTAGAGTTGGTACGGGCTACCATTGAGGAGGTGTGGATCATCCAGAAGTGGATAAGGACTGCACAAAGTAGACATAAGTCTTATGCTGATAAGAGATGGAGAACCTTTGAGTTCGAGGAGGGAGACCATGTTTTCCTTCAGGTCTTACCCCATTTGGGAATGTGGTAATTTGGCCAGGGTGGCAAGCTAGCTTCGAGGTTCATCGGACCTTTTTCAGATCCTCATCAGAGTTGTTGAGGTGGTGTATTGCCTATCTCTTCCCCCATAGATGCATTGGGTGCATGATGTTATTTAAGTGTCATAGTTGAGGAGGTAAGTGCATGATCCATCACACGTCATTGACTGGGGAGATCTGAAGATTGATGGTGGGGTGACGTTTTCGGAGTTCCTGATGGAGATAGTTGATCGACAGGAGTGGGTCCTTCATGGATGGTCGATTCCTCTGATGTGCATTCTATGGATGAACAGGAATCTTCAGGAGAGCATGAGGGAGTGGGAGGCTCAGATTCATTCTCAATACCCCCACTTGATTGATTTTCATTTGATTTGGCTTTCGGGGATGTAAATCCCTAAGGTGGGGAGAATGTAATGTCCTGTATGTTCCATTTATTTTTTTTATATGGAATTATTTCGAGACCGTGAAATTTGATGACATGTGATTATGAGGCCCAGAGTTCCCTGAATGATCCGTTGAAGAATTTTAAGCTTTAAATAACATGTTTGTGCAGTTTTCATGAAAAAGTAGAATAGCTCTTATAAGGGTTCCCAGATCAGAAATCTGAGGGAACCGTTGCATTCAGGATGGTTGGTTTACCCTCGGGGAAACTTATGTTTAGTCAGCGCTGGCCTCCAGTGAGAAAACCTGAAAATGGCGTAATTGTAAATAAAATAATAAAATAAAATAATTTTATTCTCCAAATGATTATAAATCACGAACGGTGACTTAGATTGAAAATCTGAGACCACCACTGAACTCGTGAGGGTATTCATTCCTTAGGCGGATCCTAACATTGGTTGGCACAGTCCAACAGTGGAAGTTAGTTTTTGGCTGTAAATTAAATAAATAAGTAACAATTATTTTATTATTAAATTTTTTAACATCTAAATGGTAACTCGGATTGAAAATCTATGAGTACCCTTGAGTTTGTGGGGGAGGGTTCCTATTAGGCAGAACCTAACCTTGACCGGTGTTGGTCGAGGGTGAATGTTATTTATTTTTTAATTTTTTTAGGTACGTTCAGTAAACGTGCGAGAAGAAATTTATATCTTTTGAACCGTTGATCAGATTAAAAATATGAGGGAACTGTTGAATCCGCATCATCGGGTTTATCTTAAGGGAAGCTTAACTTCAATCGGAAAGGGTCGGAAAAAAAGTTAATTTTTTGGACATTGCAAAATAATAATAAAATAACTCAATGAGTGATTTTATTGCATTTATTTGTAACTATTGAGCAGCGGTGGTGGGATCATTAGGTTGTTAGACCATTTAATGGCCAGTTACACTTGGTTGTGTAACCGCACTATTGGGAGAATTAATAAGTTCATTAATTAAATTTATTAATGAACCTCAATAATTGTGCAGTGGGTTGATCTCCTCTTTTCTTCTATTTAAACAAATCTCAGGTAGGGGTTGTTGGCACAGAGGAGAGGAACCTTTGACGAAGTGGCGGTGACGTCTTCCACCAATGTAGAATGGAACATCAATGGCATTTGGAGGATTCGATGACAAGAACCAAAGTTTGTGAACCTTATCCTTCATCTGCAACACCCTCGAACGTGGACACTCCTTCTTCATCTCCTGCAACTTCCAATGAACTCGACGTAGGGGCTATGTGCTTAATTCCTCCTTTTCCCCCATTCTTGAATATTATGGGAATCATGGATCAACCGTCCAATGGGTTGATCCACATTTTGTTCTTTAATGTGGGAGGAAAATGCAGGGTTTCTTTATGGGAGTTTTTGTGATTAAATAATCCTTCCCATGTTATAATGTTAACACGAAGGGTGTGGGACAATTCGAACATGGCCCGGACCCTCTGCCGATCTCGGGTTGGTCGCGTTCTTCATGGGTGACCGAGAAATACGGAGGCAAGGAGAAACTTTGGGCCGTGCAGTGTAGGAACCATCCAAGGTGGCCCGTAGGAGTAGAAGGGAAAGGAATCGGACCACCGGAGCTTCGCTGGTGGCCTGCAGAAGCATCGCCGGTGCGGTGGCGCCGACAACCGGAGGAGGCGGTGGCCTGAAACTGCCAACCACGAGATGGTGGCAGCGCCCGAAGGCCCCTTGACAGACAAAGGGGTGTCCAGCCTCTGCTGGGAGCATCAGAGTAGGGCGGCGTGATTCGATGGCACACCATGGAGGAAGTCTGCAGCTTTTTGCCACAGTGGAGGGCGGACCGTGGTTCATGGGTTCCACAGTTGACAGGTCTAGCGGGAAAGGCCAGGTGGGGTGATGCCATCCAGCACCGCTGCTTTGAAGACCTGAACGGCTCGACCGTTTGGGAGGGGAGCGAACCACTACGCCCGACCAGTGGGCCAGGCTGTAACACCCCAAGCTTCCACTGTACGTTTCTCTTTGAATATTATAATAGTGTGCGATGTAAGCAACACCGAGTTCAAGCGCAACACAACCTATCAAACTAGCTGTTTTAAAAGAAGTTATTAATAGAAATACCCACTTTTTGAAATTTTATAAATTTTATTGGACTTCATTTTTGGATTCGGAATTTCAAAATTATCTTATAGTGAATTTTTGGTAATTTTCTGATAACTTTCATATTTTTATGAGTAGTGAAAAATACAAAATTTTAATTAAAAACAACTTTTTTAATCGAAATAATTTGTAGTGTTAAATTATATATTTGAGTGGTTTTAAAAGTATCATTATATTTTATTTTTATCATTTAATATAATGTAGGTCATTGGATGTAATTTCACATTTAAATTGTATATAAACACTTGTCAATCTTTTGATAGTTTTTACTTCATAAAAACTCGATTTTTTGTTTTGACAACGAGAATTATTTTTCAATTAATTACTGCAACTTCTGTTTTTTGAATTTGGAAAATTGGATTTCATATTTTGAATCATAAGGTCCAAATTGCGTAAATATGAAACTTTTATTTTTAGACATTATTAATAGTAACTTCAGTAAATATTTTATTTACCATGGTTAAAGGGTAAATCCGGTAAATAAGGGTAAAAATAAAACTATAATAATATTAAATTACCCTAAAACATTTCCTAACCTTATTGGATGAAATATTTCTGACCATGGGAATCCTTCGTTCGATATTGGGACCCCATGGAGCCACTTGGATGTAATAATGACGTTTTATTTTAATTAATGTAAAGTAAAGACAAAAATAACATAAACATGAATCTCTTAGTAAAACAATTTTATATGGGGTTATAAAATTGATCTATTTGACTATAAATACTCATTATAAATCTAAAAATATTTTCTACTATGTGGTATTTTATTTATAATTTTTAGACATCAAATAATTAAATTTATTTATGACACAATGATGATGTATAAATTAACTTCTTAATGAAGGATTAAAATAATTAATATTATAAATATTAAAATAAATGTAAATTTAAACTTTTGATACAATAAAATAATTTTATAGGTAAATATGACATGTTAGGGATTATTAAATGATTTTTTTCGAAGTCATCAAGTTTTTATGACTTTAACAAAAATCAATTACTAAATAGTGTCAAAATTGACATAAATGAGTTTTTAAACCAAATTCTATTTTATTAAATGATATAATATTCTTAAAAATATAATATTTGTCCAAAATACTTAGATAAGGTTACATATGTCAATAATGAACAAATTGGTGTTCACTTGGATTTTTATAGTAAGTTTATTAACCATGTAATATTAAAATAGAAGAGGACATGGTAAATGTGAAACTATTTAACAAAGAGTTAAATCTAAAAGATAAGATTAATATGGTGACCTAAACAAGTCTAAAACCTATTGGTTGATATTATTTCGACTCATAACCATATTAGACTCAAAATAAATTCATTTTTATCTATTGGAAATCGAAAATAATTGTACAATAAATTAATATTTTAAGCTCTTCCTAAAGTGCTTGTCACCTATCTTATAAAAGGGTACGTCCACTTCTCTCAAATTCACACCTCAAAATCCATTTGGCTCGGCAAAAACCTGATCAAATCTCCTCCAAAATACCCTCAATTAAACTTAGAGTCCTTAATTTTATCATAAATCCAACCTATGGATCCATTTTGATCAAATCAAAAGGAAGAATCCGAAGAAGAGGTAATTACTTCATCACCTCTTTCAAAGTTTTTTTTCTTCTTCCAATTCCTTATTCATTGTTGATTCCATACCAAAATAATAAATCCATTTCCTTCTACATAATGATATTTTATTATAAATATGGTACAACCATATTCATTATTCTATCCATCCTATGAATGACAAATTCACCATACGTGAGTACATACGTCTTACAGTCTCCACATTTTGGTGTAGTTTGTAATTCAATTCTTCATTATTTGGATGGGTATAATAATGAGTATAAGTGACGTAAATAATAAATATAACATGATAATTATTCTATATATATAATATACCATCCAATTAAATAATATCTCACCATCAATAGAATGATAATGTCGCATGTGCGTATGTACGGCTTTCCATCTCCATGACGCGATGAAATTTCATTCCCCATCATAACAATTCAAGAATAATTTCTATTTGATGGTTAAAAATGATATTTAAATAACTTAAGATAATTATAAATATGATTCAAATGTATCCTATCCAAAAAAACAGGACTTACATAACAAAACATATAAATTAAAATGAATCAGTTAACACCTGAAATAAGGATACTACTAAAATATTATTAACAAAGAAATATTAGAAGTTCATATATGATATCATATCTATGTATATGTTTCTTTTATAATTTAATAACAATGATTTATCTTGTATACAAGAGGTTAACATACCCTCGACTAAGGAAAATTAAATGGTAAGGGTAGATTTTACCATCTCTTTATTATCTGAGGTTGTTTATACGTGAGTTTCTACTAGGACCTCTTTGTCATCAACGTCCATGTTTCTTAAAAATGTATTTAATTTTTTTTACTATTTCTTAGACTATGGGTAAATTCATTTATAATTTTAAGAATATTTTCAAAATAAATTTTTTCTTTACTTTTAAATTATTTCAATGTAGAAAAAGATATTTCACTCAAATAGTATTTGGATTGATTTCATCTATGTCAACATCCTTTGTTGGAATTCATGCTTTTTTGAAGTTGATTTATTATGATACAATATTTCATATTATATTGAATTTTTTTATATGTTTGACCATGGATGTGCTATTTTTATACCATTCATGATTTATGGTTAAAGTATTGACATTTTGTATCATATTTTTAATATGAATGTTTATGTTATGTTTCAAGCTTTTTATACGAGGAATGAATTTGACTTAATAAGTGACGGGAGAGGCCCGCCATATCCCCTAGATGAATCGGAAGTTCTCATGGGAATAATTAGTTCCTTGGCACAAGGCCTTGAAAAAAAAATTATTTGTAGTCTTGGCATGAGGCATTGACTATGTGGTTATGATGTCGAGAATTATGCATTTCATCATTATGAAATTCTCTATTAATATTCCATGTGATTATAAGACTAGTAGAATATTCATATGAATAACTAAATGTCATTATTTGATTTATCTTTTCCATATTATTCTGAAGTTTATGTTTAAAAGGCGTGTGTTTCAGTCTTATACATTGGCTTCAATGTTTAAGCTTATTTATGAAAGTTTCTACTATATTGTTATCCTTACTGAGCATCTGAGATCACCCATTTCTTATGTTTCATTTTTCTAGGATGTGAAGAAGTATATTGTGACTGACTTGGAGGGATAGTCTAAGGGATTCGAATTTGTTATATGGAGACACAATGTTGCTTTGTCATTTCATAGTGTAATGTAAAACTTTTGTATGTATCTAGTACTTACAAGGCTAATAAACTGATAGATATTTCGAGACTTGATCTCTTGTGATCATGCCAATGTTACGTAATAACGCACCAACTCTAGGTAACTAGGGCCGGGACATTATAGTTAGTATCAGAGGAAGTTTGGTATAAACCTTGTAAACTTGATTCAGACAAACTCTGAATCGATAACATTAACCTAAGATAAATGTTGAGGATTAGTATAGAATAACTTCCTAGAATTTTGTTAATGTATAGATTTTGTGACTTTTCCAACCAATATATCCATGTCTGGATATGACCAGGTAGAGGCGGCTCTGGAATAGATGTATCTAGGGGTAAAACATGAAAACACTGCTTTGAGCTAGACTCGAACGAGAACAGGTGCACGACAATGGGCATTGCTGCACTCTTTTTTATGACACTCATGAGGGTTATGCTAAGGATAATTCAAATTTTCTTTACAAACCATTATAAAAGATTTTTGAGTAAATAATTCCCCAAAGAAAACATTTTTAATGATTATGGATTATATGCATAAACTATTCAATTTATGTTATGTATTTTACATGTTTGGAATTATGCATTGCGATTCAAAAACTAATCTAGTGTATGCCATTATTTAGAATTGGTTCCTAGTGGAAGTAATGGAAACCATATCAATGCACATAATCCGTGTAGGGATTTCCCTCCTACTCAGGATAATTATAGTGGAGCTGGTGATGTAACTGGTGCTGATCAGCTTATGATCATACTGGGACAACTCACTCAGGTTATGAATAATAACCTTACCTATATTGAGCACCCTGATCCACAATTCGGTGGATCAATGTTAGATCTCTTCATGAGGAAATAACCAAAAAAATTCAATAGGACTACAAATCCATTTGTAGATGTGCAATGGATATGTTCCTTAGAGAAAATATTTCATGATTTGGGTAGTAGCGTAATTGAAAAAGTTGTCATGGCAGTTTACCGCCTCACAGGAGATGCAGATCAATGGTGGTCATTAATTCAAAACACAAAGGAGGATGATGAAGTATTAAATATGGAATGGGATGAGTTTAAAGAGATTTTCTTAGAAAAATACTTTCCTTGTGAACATTGAGCGGAAATGGAATGGAAATTTATGAGTTTGAGGAAAAAGGAGGATGAGAATGTCGTAAAGTATAAGGATAACATCAAAAGGTTATAAAGACATGCTACAGATTATATAAATAATCCAAGAAGTAATATTCATTAATTATTTTATGGGTTAAAACCATTTCTCTGTCGATAATTAGTCTCACAATCCTTCTAATCATATGAAGATATAGTCTCATGTGATATCATGATAGAAACGGAATTCCCTAAGTATTGTGACTTTAAAGTGAAGCAATAGAAGAAGATATATTCTAAACACTCTCAAAAAGGAAATAAGGGGAATAATGGAAAATTTTACTTTCCACCCTATAGTAAATGTGGGAAGAAACACCCTGGTACTTGCCTGAAGGGGATTGGAGTTTGTTACACGTGTGGAGAAAAAGGCCACCAAGCTCATGATTGTAAGGAAAAGAAGGAGGCTATCAATGTTGAATGCTACAATGGTAGATAAATGGGGAATTATGAAAATAAATGTACTAATCATTAGGGAAACTTACCTCAGAAAAGGCCAAGGGAGTAAGGCCAAGATTATTTGATCACTACTGCTAAGGTTGATGCTCCGAATGACATGGTGGAAGGTACTTAAATCATTTCCTCAAAATTACGAAATTATTAATTTGATTCTGGATCATCAAATTCATTCATATCTTACCAATTTTCCAAGAAAATTAGATATTTCCAATATGATTTAACAAGGGATTTATCATCCAAAAATCCTAAGGGAAGTATCATTACAAAAACGTTTTGTGAATCTGTTACCATTATGGAATATAAACATGATTTATATGTTGATCTTATTGTCATACCCAAGACTGAATTTGATATAATCCTCAGTGTGGATTGGATTTTGGACTATGATGTGAAAATCTATTCTAAGAAGAAGGAGGTTACATTTTTTGATGATGATAAGGAATACCTTATCTTTAGAGCAGAAATGTCACCATCTGATTCTTATCTATATCCACCCTTAGTAGCTCTACTAAATTCAATTATTGGGGAGGAAGGGAGTGGAATAAATATGGGTGAGTAAAATAATGTTCAAATAGAGGATGTACCTATTGTGTAAGAATATATTGATGTGTTTCTAGATGATTTACCTAGACATCCCCTAGAATGAGAAATTGAGTTTTCTATTGACTTAATTCTTGGTTCAAGGCCCATATTGAAGACCCATTATAGAATGATCATTGTGGAATTAGTGGAACTAAAGAAACCACAAGAGGAATTAAGTAATAAAGGATTTATTCACCCTAGTGATTCTACATGGGGAGCCCATGTTATTTTTGTTAAGAAAAAAGATGGATCTATGAGGATTTTCATTGACTACAGAGAGATCAATGCTAGAACAATAATGAACAAGTATCGCTTACCTCGCATTGATGATTAATTTGATAAAATTCATGGAGCTCAATATTTTTCAAAGATTGAACTTCGAACTGGATGCCATATGTTATGCATGAAAAAGGAAGACATACCAAAGATAGAATTTTGAACCATGTATGGGCATTATGAGTTTATAGTGATGCCTTTTGGGCTGACTAATGCACCCTCTATTTTCATGGATCTATTGAATAGAGTTTTCAAGGAATATCTTGATGAATTTGTAGTGTTATTTATTGATGATATCTTGGTATACTCCAAAAGCTACGAAGATCATGAAAATCACTTGCACACTATTATAAAGACTCTTAGATGAAATTAATTATATGGGAAGTTTAGCATGTTTGAATTCGGGCTTTAGAAGATTTGTTTTCTTGGTCATATTGTCTATAAAAATGGATTCTCTGTTAATCCTTCTAAGACAAGAGCATTCCAAGAATGGCCAGCACCAGCGAGTATAACTGAGTTAATAAGTTTTATTGGTTTATTAGGTTATTATTGGCATTTCTTCTAGAATTTTACCCAATTGGATAACCCATTAACCAAGATCACATGTAAAGGGGTTAAATTTGTTTGGACAAAAGAGTGTAAAGAATGTTTTGAATAACTGAATAGAAGATTAGTAAATTCTTCTATCTTGACTTAACTATCAGAGAATGATGGGTTTATTATTTATAATGATGCTTTAAAGAAAGTACTTGGTTGTGTCCTTATGCATAATGATAGAGTTATTGACTATGCATCACGATAGCTAAAAATTCATGAAAAAAACTATCCAACCCATGATCTTGAGTTAGCAGCTGTAATATTTTATCGGAAGATATAAAGACACTATCTATATGGTAAAAAATTTGAGATATATATTTATCACAAGATATTGAAGTATATTTTCTCAAAGAAATAACTCAACATGAGGCAAAGGTGATGGCTTGAACTACTCAAGGATTATGATTTCACTATACACTTCTACCTGGGGAAGGCAAATAAGGTGGGAGATTCTATGAGCAGAAAGGATCATGGAGTTATGAACAAGATGAGAGTTAAAAGGGATCCTATATTCATGGATCTAGTAAAGATGGATATGGTAATAATCATGGAAGGTGAAACATCAATACTTTTTCAAATGGTGTCCAAACCACCTTTACTAGAAAGGATAAAAAGTTCTTAGAATGATGATGAGGATTTTCAAATGAAAGTAAAAGCTGTGAATGATGGGAGATTGATCAACTTCGTATATGAAGATGAAGTTTTGAAATTTGGGAAGAGACATTGTGTTCTCGATATACCTGATCTAAAAAGAGAATTTTTGGATGATGATCATATCATCAATTTATCTATACACCCTAGTAGAACTACGATGTATAGAAATTTGAAGGAACATTTTTGGTGGGACAACATGGAGAGAGAGATTGTTGACTATGTGTCAATGTGTATGGTTTTTCAACATGTTAAGGCTAGAAGGAAACATCCCAGAGCAGTCATGCAATATCTTCCCATACCTGAGTGGAAATGGGATGATATTATGATGGACTTTGTCAGGATGCTACCAAAGGATCCTAGATGTAATAATGCAATATGGGTCATTTTTTATCATTTTACCAAGTCAAAACATTTTATTGTTATAAGAGAGGGTTTAACACTTGAAAAATTAGCAATACTATATATTAATGAAGTTGTAAGACTTCATGGTGTACCCTTATCGATTGTTTATTTTCGTGATCCCTATTTTACATCATGACTCTAGAAAAGTCTTCAAAAATCCCTAGATACTAAACATAGTTTGAGCACTTCCTACCACCCTCAAACTGATGGACAATCATAATAGACTATTCAAACCATAGAAGACATGTTGAGATCATGCTCACTTGAATTTCAAGGTATGTGGGATCAATATTTTCCTCTGGTAGAATTTTCCTATAACAATAGCTTCCATTCAAGTATTCATATGGCACCACATGAAGTGTTATATGGAAAGAGATGTTTCACACTAGCGTTTTGGGATGATTTTGGTAAAAGAAAACTTTTAGGCCCAGAACTTGTTGAGGAAACAATGGAAAAGGTGAAGATTATCCAAACCCACATCAAAGAAGCTCAAAGTAGGCAATGGATCTATGCCGATAACTAAAGGAAATATTTTTAATTTTAAGTAGGAGATCATGTTTTATTTAAGTTATCTTTATGGAAGGGTGTTATAAGATTCAGTAATAAGGGTAAATTAAGTCTCAGGTACATCAAACCTTTCTAAATTCTCGAATTAATTTGAGTTGTAGCTTATTTTTTGGCAATGCCTCTAAGTCTCTCCAAAGTTCATGATGTGTTCCACGTATCATTATTGAGAAAATAAATGCCTGAACCAACGCATGTACTCACATATGAAGTGATAGAACTGGAACCCGATCTATCTTATTGCAAAGACCCTTTCATAATTCTTGATACTAGAGAACATTGTTGAAAAACCGAACCACTCGTCTGATAAAAGTTCTTTGGAGAAACCATAAATTGGAATAGTCAATGTGGGAACCTGAGGAACTTATAATGAAGAAGCACCCAAATCCTTTTATGCAGTAGTATTCTAGAAATTTCAAGGATGGTATTATTTGAAGTAGGGAATAATTTAACACCACAAGCTTACAGAGTACATTTCTCTTTGAATAATACAATATCGTTTGATGTACGCAACATCGAGTTCATGCACACCACGACCTATCAAACAAGTTGTTTTAAAATTAGTTATGAATCGTAATACCCACTTTTTGAAATTTTATAAATTTTATTGTACTTTATTTTTGGATTTGGAATATTAAAATTATCTTAGGGTAAACATTTGGTAATTTTCTGATAACTTTCATATTTTGATGAATACTAAAATACAAAATTTTAATTAAAAAAAACTTTTTTAATCGAAATAATTTATAGTGTTAAATTATAAATTTGAGTGGTTTTAAAGTATAATTAGATTATATTTTTATCATTTAAGATTATTTTGGTCATTGGATGTAATTTTACATTTAAATTTTACATAAACACATGTCAATCTTTTGATGGTTTTTACTTCCGAAAAACCCACCTTTTGGTTTTGAAAACTGGAAATAATTTTAAATTTATTACTGCAGCTTCTATGTTTTGAATTTGGAAAATTACATTCCATATTTGGAATCAGATGGTCCAAATTGTTTAAATAGGTTACTTTTATTTATCGACATTATAAATGCTAATTTCCGTAAATATTTTATTTATCATGGTTAAAGGGTAAATCTGGTAAATAAGGGTAAAAATAATATTATAATAATATTAAATTACCCTAACACATGTACTAAACTTATTGGATGAAATATGTCTGACCATGGGAATCCTTCGGTCGATTTTGGGATCCTATGGAGCTACTTTGGAGTAATAATGATATTTTATATTAATTAATGTAAAGTAAAGACAAAAATAACATAAACATGTATCTTTTAGTAAAAAAAATTTATATGTAGTTATATAATTGATCTATTTGAATATAAATACTCATTAGAAATATAAAAATATTTTCCACAATAACGTATTTTATTTATAATTTTTAGACATAAAATAATTAAATTTATTTTTTCCATAATGATGATGCAGAAATTACCTTCTTAATGAAATATTAAAATAATTAATATAATAATATTAAAATAATTGTAAATTGAAACTTTTGATGTAATAAAAGAATTTTATAAGTAAATATGACATTTTAGGTATGATTAAAATTATTTTTGTTCGAATTCGTCAAGTTTTTATGACTTTAACAAAAATAAATTACTACATAGTGTCAAAATTGACATAAATGAGTTTTTAAAACAAATATTTTTTATTAAATGATATAATATTCCTAAAAATCTAAGATTCATCCAAATGACTTAGATAATGTTATATATGTAAATAATGAAACAATTTTGGTTCTATTGGATTTTTATAGTATGTTTATTAACTATGTGATATAAAGTTACAAGAGGACATGGTAAATGTTATAATATTTAACTAAGAGTAAAATCTAAAAGATAAGGTTAATATGGTTACATAAACATGTCTAAAACCTAATGGTTGAGATTATTTAGAACCATAACCACCTTAAACTCGTAATAAAACCATTTGTAGCTATTAGAAACCTAAAATGATTGTATAATAAATTAATATTTCAAACTCTTCCTAAAGTGCCCCTCACCTCTCTTATAAAAAGGTACTTCCCCTTCTCTCAAATTCACACCACCAAAACCATTTGTCTCGTCAAAACCCTAATCCAATATTCTCCCAACTTCCCTCAATTTAACTTAGAGGCCTTACATTGATCATAAAGCCAACATCAGTATCCCTTTTGTTCAAATAAAAAGGAAGAACCCGAAGAAGAGTTAATTACTACATCACCTCTTTCATAGTTATTTTATTCTTACAATTCCTCCTTATTTGTTGATTCCATACCAAAATAATAAATCAAGTACCTTTTACATACTGAGATTTTATTATAAATATGGTACAACCATATTCATTTTTCTATCAATCCTATGAATGACAAAGTCACCATATGTGCATACGTACGACTTACCGTCTCCACATCGTGGTGTAGTTTTCTATTCAACATTTCATTATTTGGATGGGTATAATAATGAGTATAATTGATTTAAATAATAAATATAACATGTTAATTATTATGTATATATAATATATTATTCATTTACTTAATATTTCACCATTAATAGAATGATATTGTCGCTCGTATGTACGTACGACTTACCGCCTCCACGACGCGATGAAATTTCATTCCCCTTCATAACCATTCAAGAATAATTTTTATTTGATGATTAAAAATAATGCTTAAATAACTTAATATCATTATGTATATGAATAAAATATATCCTATCCAAAAAAACATGACTTACGTAACAAAACACATAATGGAAAATGAATCAGTTAACACTCGAAACAATGATACTACTGAAATATTATTAACAAAGAAATATTAGAAGATCGTATATGATATCATATTTTTGTAAATGGTTCTTTAATAATTTAATAACAATTATTTCTCCACTATACAGGAGGTTAACGTACCCTAGACTAAGAAAAAGTACAAGGTAAGGGTTAATTTTACAATCTCTTTATTATCTAAGGTTGTTTATACATGAGTATCTACTGGGACCACTTTATCATCCACATCCATATTTCATAAAAATGTGTTTCAAAACATTTTTACTATTTACTAGACTATGGGTAAAATCATTTGTATCCTTTTTTGACTTTTTATAAAAAAAATTGAAATGAATCCTTCCGTCATTTTCCAAATAAGGTACATTATGACCTTTTCGACAAATTAAGGAAAGAAAGTTTTTTTAACTTATACAGTGGGTGAGGCTATATTTTGTCTTTATAAAACCTTCGAATATTACCTTACAAGATTATAAGAATATTTTCAAAATAAACTTTTTCCTTAGTTTTAAATGATTTCAAATTATAAAGAGATATTTCAATCAAATAGTTTTTAGATTGATTTCAGCTATGTCAACATCCGTTGTTCGATTTTACACTTATTTGAATTTGATTTATTATGATAGAATATTCCATATTATATTGAAGGTTTTGTGATGTGTTTGACTGTGGATGTGCTATTTTTATACCATTCATGATTTATGTTTAAATTATTGACATTTCGTATGCTAGTTTTAATAAAAATGTTTTTTTATGGTTCAACCTTTTCATATGGGGAATGAATTGGACTTAGTAAGTGATGGGTGGGGCCTGCTGTAGCCCCTCGATGCATCGGTAGGTCTCATGAGACAAATTAGTATATTGTCACAAGGCCTTGACAAAAATTTTATTTGTATTCTTGGAAAGAGGCCTTGACTATGTGGTTATGATGTATGGCATTATGCATTACATCATTATGAAATTAGCAATGAATATTACATGTGATTATTTGACTAGTAGAATATCCGTGTGAATAAGTAAATGGAATTATATGATTTATCTTTCCCATACTATTCTGAAGTTTATGTTTAAAAGGATTTTGTTTTAGTCTTATGAATTTCCTTCAATCTATATTCTTATTTATGAAAGTTTCAGCTATATTGTTATCCTTAATGAGCATCTGAGATCACCTATTTCTTATGTTTTATTTTTTCCAGGATGTGAAGAAGTATATTGTGACTGACCTTCCAGGATAGGCTATGGGATATGAGTGTGTCCTATGGAGACACAATGTTGATTTTTCATTTCATCCATCTGAGGATGATAAGCAGTGCTGAAACTGAATTTTGTATCAAGTTCTTACTGAAGAATTTTCTATAACATAGAGGTATACCGTAGATCCTGATCCAATACAATGGAATGTGGTACTCCATGGTACCTTACCACTTTATTAATCTATATCATGGAAATATGATACCGAGATAAGTATTATATGATTGAAATTAAGCGTGATGACTTTTTATGGTGGTTGACTTCCACCCAAATAGAATTGAACCCTTTAGAGGTTTTGGCTACTCCAACTACAAAATACATTGTTATGTTCTCCCATTTCCATTCTGGTATGGGTAATGGATGCAACATCCCCTTATAATTTTTATTTCAACCTAAACTTTTCGGCATACTAAGAAACAAGATATAAACTCTATGATATCCCCTCTTCATGTCATCCCACCCGAAGTAGTATTTAAACTCTCTATACATATTCATACTTCCAAGATAAATATAGAATAAAGAACTATGAGATTCATATAACAACTCATTCTTTAGTTTTGGTATGGACAGAACACATACATGATTCCCGAACCTTATCATTCCATCCTGATAAATTTTAAACTCAAGAACATTTCTAACTTTATTTTTTATCTCCACATCTTCCTTCTACTCATCCTTAATCTTAACATGGATAGAGGGTTAAACATTAATTTGAGAAAGATTATACTTTACCCCTTATTTTAGGATTTCTAGATCCATCCTTTGAAAATCAAAAAATATGGGATCTTTTGTAATCCTCATCATGGATTTTCTAGCATGATCCTTTCCACTTAAATAATCGGTCGACTTGTTCTATTTACTAGGGTGGTAATGTATTGATAAGTTGTAATCCTTTTTCAACTCTAACCATCTTCTTTGGAGCATATTCAACACCTTCAATGTGAATATATATTTCATAATTTTATTATCAGTATATAAATCACACTTTTCTCTATAAATATAATTCCCCTATATCTTTAAATAAAAATTATCATTGCTAAGTCTAAATCATGAGTTGGGTAATGTTTCTCATAAATATTCAACTTAAAGGAGGAATAAGCAATAACCATGTTATTCTTCATAATAACACATCCCAAAACCTTCTTGGATGCATCTCTATAGATTACATTCCCTTCTCCACTATTAGATAATGTAAGAAAAGTTGTGCTTACTAACCTTCTCTTTAGTTCCCTAAAAGTTTCCTCAAATTCATCTATCTAGAGGAAATTAACATCCTTCCGATATAACATGGTTAGAGGATTATATAGTCATGATAAATTCTCCACAAAATGTCGACAATATCCAGTTAAATCATGAAAGTTACAGATCTCAATCACCATGGTTGTTCTTGGCCAACATTCAATTGCCTCCATCTTTGATGGATCTACTGCTATACCATCTCTTGAGATTATGTGACCCAAAAATGAAAACTTTTTCAGCCACAATTCACACTTTGTAAACATTGCATACAGTTTCTCCTTCCTTAGGGTCTTTAGTACAATTCCTAAGAAATATTCATTCTTTTTCTTACTCTTTGAATAGATAATAATATAATCTAAAATAAGTACAAAAACATATCGAGGTAATCTATAATGACTATATTCATAAAATCTATGAATATAGTAGGGTAATTTGTAAGACCAAAAGGAATCACCACATATTTATATAGTCCATACCTTGTAAAGAATGCTATCTTGGGTATATCATATTTCTTGACCCTCAATTGATGATATCTAGAATGAAGGTCAATCTTGGAATAGTATGGAGCTCCGTGTAATTGATCAAACAAGTCATCAATATGGGGATGATGATACATTCTCTTGATTATAATTTTGTTCAACTTTCAATAATAAATGAAGAGTCACATTGATCAAAAATTATTTTTCAAAAAAAAGTATAGTTGAATACCAAGGTGAAACACTTGTTCGAATGAATACCTTATCATGGTTTTCTTGGATTTTCTTCTTTAATTCCTACAACTCAATTAAGGCCATTCTATGAGGAGTCTTAGAAATTGGTGTGGAACAAGGTATAAGTTCTATTGATAACTCAATATCACGTTTTTTTGGAAGTATTTGAAACTCTTATAGAAATATATACAAAAAATCCTGAACAATAGGCATATCATCGATGTCAATTTTCTCCTAAACCATTTGAGATAAACGACCCTTCTGAATGGGAATTAATACCCAGAAACTGAATATAATCTCTATAGGAAGTTCATACTTATCATCACATGGATGGATGATGATAAGAGGGTTTGAAATATAAAATCTATCTTCCCTTCCTCAGTAATTAATGTGGTATGTAGTAAGAGAAATAAAATACATGCCTAAGATGAAATAAAACTCAACCAAAGGAAAACTAACAATATTTGATGGAATCACATTCCCACAAACGTCAACCAGAGTGGAATCATAGACTTTGGATGAAATCCTCATACCATTTAGGGTTTTTACTATGAATTCCATAACTAAATGTTTTGGAGGAATCTTAACACCCTTATAAAATTATTTAGATATGAAAGAGTGGGAATATCCAGAATCAAATAAGACATTAGTTTTTATAGAGTGGATGGTAAGTGTACCTTTCATCACATCATTATACAAAACCTCATAATAAATAGAAATTGAATAATATTTCCCCTTATCGCTTGGATTAATAGGTTACTTAAATTTTTCATCATCACCATCCCTTGGGGTTTTTAAGTGGTTAGCATAATTCACATTATCTTTATACTTGTATCATGGAAGCGTAGAAGGTGCATTCTATGTCGATTTCTCTCTATTCGTAGTGTTAAATAACTTATTTCTATAACTTTGGCAATAAATTTCCCAATGTCCTTCCCTTATGCACATAAAATATTTATTAGATCCCTTAAGGAAATTTACCCCATGCTTTTTCCCACACACAGATCATAAAAGAAAGATCATCTTATTCTCTTCGTGGTTTTTAGATTTTCCTTTTAACTCAATTTTCATTTCCTTATCAATACCATGAGATTGATACATAAATTCAACCTCTATTTCAACCTTTATTTCACAATTCACAATCACTTTATAGCTACTATAGTCTCTTATGTCCATATCATTTTTGAGTCTTGGCTTTATGCCGCTAAATAACCTATCAAATTTACTTTTGCGTTGGATGATAATTTCTGAAGTGTACCTCGGAAGTCTTATGAAATTATCCGTGTTGGTACGAACCAATTCATCATCCCTTTTCTTAAACTAAAGGAACTCTTTCTCCATCCTAGAATGAAGAATCTGAGAAAAGTACTTACTGAAAAATAAGTTCTTGAACTCATCCAAATCCTTGTATTCAATCTCGTCTTAGTGCCTCATATTCTTGATTAGAGCCAACCACTAGTCTGATTCACCTTCTAAAGGATAAATAGTCAGAATAATTTTCTCAATCTCAAAACACTTGAGAATTGAGATTTTCTTTTCAATAGTACTGAGTCATTGTTTAGAAAAAAGTGGATCAGAATACCCTCTAAAAGAAGGTGGATGTTGCCTCATGAAAGACTCAATAGAATATTGTTCCCTTCTTTTCTCATTAATAATTCCACCATGATTCATAGCTTTATAAAGATGCATGACAATAACAACATGGTTTTACATTCTAGCTCCCATAGTATTCAGTAACTTAGGAGGAAAATCCTGTAATTTTCCATCGCAATCACCATTAATGTGGTTCCTTCAGGTTCTAACCATTAACTAAAACCGAAATCATAGAGTAAGATACGATTTTGATATTGAGGAACCACATAATCATGAAAAGTCAATTATATGATGTCTAAATTATGAAACCTTCCTTAATCTATGACACATTAGGTTTATCCTAGGTTATTCATAGCCATCTTATATTTAAATCCCTCATGATTGTTCATGAATAGTATGTCAATTCCCAAATCATGTCCCCCAAAAGTTTGAAACTAGGTGTACAACAAGTCCCATTATCATCTACCAGATTACCCTGATTCAGGCCCCGAACATCTTGTTGGATTTTTTACTCCTAGTAATATATATTCTATATCCACATCCACTTGTAGTATCTAGATAGGTATGTGTTTCTATGTAACCAATCACTCTATCCTTAACCAAAATTCAAGTACATTTTACTATACTTTCTCTTTTCCTTATACTTGTCCTTAGATATGTCCTTAGGGTTCTCACTAAGGTTTTATAATCCTAGATTCCAAAGGTTAACTAATCCTTTTCTCTAATACCAAATATAGGGACCCTCACTTTTCATACATTAAAATTACATTACATTTGAGGAATAATTAAAATATTATACAAATAGATGCCCAAATACAGTATTAGTCTAGTGCCTTTGGAAACATGCAAACATGAACACAGGTACATAAGTGAGCTAAATTATCACCCACTAAGTTCTTCTTTACTAGCACACTTCTTAAACACATCAAAAATAATACATATCTTCATAACATGGGGTAAAGGAAACATAAAATGAGGTGATATCAGATGCTCAGTTGGGGTAAATAAGGGAGATATGTAAGAATAATCATGAGAATAAGGGTATGAGAACAAGATCATGAAAATATAAGATCATACTCTACATATTAAAGATCATATACCTGAATCATGGTAGTTTATAAGACATGAATTATAAGGAAATAAAAAACATAATCCATGAAAGCATAACATAGGAATTAAACATGGGATTGTGGAAAACACATAAGAATATAATATTATTTCCATAGTATCCAAGGCATCACTTCCAAGACCATCTTAGTAGTATGGTTTCACTCCCCATACCATCTTGGTAGTCATGGTTCACTCCCATGGCCATATTAGTAGCATGAGTTCACTCCTCATACCATTTTGGTAGACATAGTTCACTCCCATGGCTATCTTAGTAGTCAATGTTTACTCCCATGACTATATTAGTTTATCTAATGAAATATAAATGTTAACCTAATGCATTATAGGTAGATATAGGTTCCACCCATCTCCTAATAAAACCATACATACATGTTCCAAAAAAAAACAAAAAACTGTACTATCATAACCCATGAAATGAAATGAGTACCATAAAAATGTAATCTTATCATAACCTATGAAAAAAGATACATGATTAATAATAATTTAACTAATATAATAACCCATGAAAATAAGTGGGTTTTAGAAGTATACAACCCATGAAAAAGAAATGGGTATCATAAACGTCTTGCCATCAAAACGTAATCCATTCAATGAAAAAATGTGAATGGATACATTGAATATTTTCACCAAAAAGGAATGAGTAACACTAGAATATATCATCTTAGATGGAAAAAAAATTTTAAATACCTTTTAGAAAATTTTCTTGAGGAAAATATCCTTTACCGTTAGAAAAATGATTTACTAAAAATAAAACATTTTAAATAAATTTTTCATTGAAAATAGCTATTAAAACTTATAAAATATTCTTTGAAAACCATAAAAAATTTAAAATACATTTTCCTTAAAAATTATCTTCAAATATAATTTGAAAACATTTTTGAAATCGTGGTTTTTTAAATATAATAGGTTTCTGACGGAAGAGATAAATACAGTGAAATGTTTCATAAAAACATTTTCTTAATTATCTTAAGTACTAAAGAGTGGAAAAATGGTACTAATAAAAATATATTTATTTAATAAAAAGATTAGTAAGAAACTCATTCTTTTTATTTTGAGATTTATCATAATTTTCATCAAATTAATCATAAACATAAACAATATTGAGAAGTGATGAGATTGTTTCAATAAATCTTATCACTTGGTAACTTGGGTTCATATTATTCATGTAAGAATATAAAATTACAGTAAGTTTAAAATATTATGAAAATAATGATATTCATGATATAACATTTCAATTTTAATCATATATTCCTCTTTAAATAACATAGGTGAATAACAAAACATGCATCTCAAATAAGGAAAATTGAGATAAAACTACTTTACCGATTTGGTAACATTTAAAAAATTAACTCCTACAAAAGAAAGATCATGGAATGGATATGTAAATACCAATAATTTTAATAATAATAATCATAGAATAAATTTATGGGAAGTATATAGACCGCACAAAATAAAAGAGTGGTGGACATGACATGAATCTCACGAAAATAAAGTGTGAAATGAAATCCCCTTACCTTGTGTTTTGAATCTCATCGTACTCATTCAAAACATCTGTATAATAAATATAAACTTATCATATATCTTTTACATAATTAAATTCATATATCTAATAACATATATTGTTTGATTATGACCTTATATTAATAGCTTTTTTACCATCCTATGTTAATGTTTCACTTCGGGTAATATTTACTTTATTCTTCGCATGTGTCTTAATTTGTTTTATCATTAGACCATATACGTATATAATGATTTACAGAATGTAAATAATGATATAAATATAATTTATTTTCAGTATATTTTTATTAACATAATCTATATAATATATAAATATGAAATGTAATACATCATTCATGGAGACGGTAAGCAGTACGTATGCATGAACGTTGTTTTCGTTTTAATTTTTTTATTGAAAGAATGAAGTTAAATGAAATATATTAATATATGTCTATAATGTTATTAAATTATAATTATCATGTTATATATATCATATATTTTTACTAAACATGTCTTTAATAAATTTTGTGTAATGTTTGAACGAATCACATCGCTTTGAGGGGGTGGTAGTCCACACGTCCTCAAATGAAATTATCATTTTTACACAAAATGGAAAGTATATATATATATTTTGTAAAATAATTATAGGATATTAAATAATAATATGTGTCATATATATCATATATAAAAATATTTTCCATCATAATGACCACTATGAGAGGTAGTAAAGGAATAATTAACAATCATCATTTCGTGTGGTGGTAGTTCGTTGTACAGGTAAACAGTATGTTCATTACCCATTAGATTAAGGTGTGTGTAAATTTATGTAAACAAATTATCAAAAAAATCTCAGTATATTGAGGATACTAGTTTTATTTTATAATAATGTAATAATGAGATTTAGTGGGTTGAGAAATAAAATAAAATAAAGGATCTTGAGGGAGGGTGTTACCTCTTTATCGGGTAAATCCTTTTGGTTTTCACCAAAGGGCTTCCATGGAAGGATTTATTCCCAACATGATACTTAAAGGAAAATTGGACGGATTTTGGGGAGTGTATTGGGCAGATATTGGCCAATCCTAAGTGGTTTTAGAGGTGTGAAGAAGAGGGAGTGGTGGTAGCCTATTATGGGGGAGGGAAAGGACGCAGTTGTCAATTTTGAAAACATGTAATGTGTACCAACGTTTTTTCCTAAAAAGTCATAAAAACAACCAAACTCAATATTTTAATTTTAATTAATTAATAATGTCCATAAAATGGTTTTGGACAAGTTTCTAGGTCATTTGGGCCCTTAAGATTATGGTTTGTTCCCTTGTTAAGCTTAATGGCAATAATCAATTTTAACTACATTCACTAATCATTTTAGTAAGAAACTAATTGAATATTATTAGAAAATATAAATTATTCTAATTACAAATATGTAATCAATTTTTCCAAATTCAAATCATAAAATTGGCATAAATTAATTGAAATTTAATCCTGCTGACGGGATGACAATTTGGGGTTTTAATGTAAAAACGTCCAAAACTTTACTATGTTTTTATACCCAATTTCAAAGTGAAATTGATTATAATGAACTATATTGGATTAAATGATAAAAATATGATATATTTAAACTTTTAAAACAATTTTAAATATTTTTTAACCTTTCAAATAAATTATATGAAAATCATTTTTGAATTAAAATTTAGTATTTTTCACAATTCATCCAAAAAGGATGTTTCTCAGAAAATTCTGAAAACTTCACCCAAATATAATTTAAAATTTATAAATTAAAAAATGAATTTTATTTTATCCGATTAAATTTATAAGAGTCTAAAATTAATTTTATTTTTTTCATAGAAGGAGATGAAAAACAGTTTATTTTAGAAAATAATATTTTTAAACATATAAGGACATTTCCAAAAATTATATCATTCATTATAAATACGTTTTATTTATATAAAACCATTATAAAAAATATTTTAAATGTATATATTACAATTCATATTAATAATTTTAAAATTGAGGTTATAAGTTTCTTGTTTAAATAATTATAACAAAAAAATGATTCTTAGAAACTCAGGGTTGGCTGTAATATACGTCAAGTCAATGTTACATGTAACATACTCCAAGAAGATGTTGAGTGTAACGTATAATGAGTTTTTTCCTTGTGAAATTAATGTTTGACATTGTTCAATGAATGAAATCAAGGAAAATTAATTCATTCAATGTGAAAAAAATTTCTATAAAAACTCGGGGTGTTACCATAAACATGATTGTTTGTCTTCAGTTATCACATGTAACTAAAATACCATACAACCTCATATCCACATGGATTCTAATTTTAGATACATTTTTGTTATGATCTCTATCTTATTCTTCTTTATATGAGATCAACAACAAGATATGAAGGTTGAGTCCTTTTTCTTTTATAGTTATCAGATCTAACATTATCCATCCAGATGAAGATAACTACAAATTGAAATTATCTTATAGATATCACTTGTCTAAAATCCTGATGTAGTAGTGTATTTTATCTTCTTATTCCCACTTATCTAGATAAAATTGGAATAAAAATATGTTTATAATCTCTTCAAAAAATTCAGATATACAATATGGTTTCACCTCTCTTTTAAATATTTCTAATAGTAGTATCATAGATCCTAATAATCAACCCCTTTGATCCAAGGGTTGGTATTGATTCTAATTGCCATAGTTTTTCATAGTCATGATGGGTGTACCACAAAAATATAGTGTGGTAATTAAGTGGAATTTAATATTTATTAATCCATGTAATCCAAATCTATAACATCAACTTTAATTTTTTATCAAATCTTCTATGTTGTCAGGAAAATATCTCCTTATGGGGAAACCTCATTGATTATATCATCGTATTTACTATTTCATTCATTTTTTGTAACAGTATTCTTCCCTGTTTTGTGGTTCAAGTCAACAATCAGATCTATAATTTCTATTAAACACTCTCCCATTTTAATTCATGCACATATCCTGGAATGATCCTATAGTTATTATCAACCTTCAACCTATTGCGATGCATTATATTTCTCTATATTAAAAATACCTATAGCCTTTAGAACACTCATCCTTTAAATTTTATAAATACACACCCTTCATAGCATAAATTATATGTTTTGGTGTGGTCTTCATCAATTCTAAGGAAATATTATTGAGAAAACATCCATTATTGTGTAGAATTTTCCAAATCACTATTCCCACTGAAATTATTCTCAACATTATTTACTATAAAACATCTTCTTTGCATTGGGGTAAGTGTGAATTTTTTTTTAAAATGTGTTCTATTGTGATGATATCCTTACTCCACAATTCAGGTGCTTCCATAACTCTAGTGTGATTGAAATCCCACTCTCTAGCTTTATGGTGTGGCATGTATTACATGACACATGATTTATTTATAGTGTATCCATAAAAACTGAAATACCACATCACTTATATACATTTAATGATATCTACTTTATCAACCATTATGTGGAATCCTACTCCAACTGATCTCTCACGATGTTGTACTACACTAGACCCACTTCAATATTTCTGCCCTATAATATGACTCCACCTCTCATCTACAGTTTACTCATGCTATCCTATATAATCATCAATTGACACCCTATTCATGGAATTGTGGAGTTTTTCCACTTCTTATACTAGTTGGATGGTTCAGTGGTATAATAATATTTTTTCCAATATCCATTCCCAACCTCAATATGGTCGGTATCCTTTAAGTTTGATTCTTTAAATATTTCTTTATAATCAATTGAATATAACCCATCCTTCACATAAATTCTTTATAAAACTTCACAACACTTCTAAATCCATAACCTTGATATTTAGAGATATCAAGGTATAAGTTTTCATTTATCCTCTAGTACATTCATATGATTTTATGTGAACTACGTCAAAATATCTTCAATGAACATCCAATATTACCATGTCATTAATTTGAGTCCTCCTTCAATGGTAGAAAAAATCCAACACCACCATTTGGTTCTAATTAAAAATCCAATTAGTGGAAAAAATTATAATGTGATTTACTCTTTAGTTCTAATATTATTATTATTTAAAAGGTTTAACTACATTTATTGGGGAAAATTAATCATAGGAAAATGTGTGTGACTCATGGAATGGTCTGAGAGGATTGGATCAATTAGGATTGAGCCTAGTAATTTAATATATGGATTAATTAATAAGTATTTTTATATAAACATCCCTGATAGTTGTAAATAATATAAAACGTCATTGTAAAATATGTTTTTATAGTGTGGGAGATCCATTGAGTAAGATATCCTATTTATACATATAGTTTATTTTGATGAAAGGTTCTTTGTTGTAGGACTTCTATTGATAATATCTTTCTTATTAGAGAAGAAGATGAAGAATAGTAAAGGTAAATATATCATGCATTTATTTTAATTTATAGATTTATATTTATTCTATGAAGATTTTTTTGAATGAATTATATCAAATCTATTACTGAGAAGTTTATCACTACTATAATTAGAGAAGATGAATAATAATGTGGAGATAATCATCACATTAAATAGGTTGTTTTTGATACTCAATGATTCAATTTTGTATGCTGGTCATGGAGTTACCATTATGTCTATAATTTTTTTAATAATTTTAAGAAATATTGTTTAGAGGGGGAAGGTTTGGGAGTGAGTATTGATAGGTAGTTCACCATACCTAAGGTTATATTAAATATATTGAGCCTATAATGGATTTTGGGATACTGATAAATCTATATGTGTACTCTCCTATGATGTATCCCAATGCTATTGAAAGATGTTAAATCCTTGTGTTTTCATGAACTTTAATTTCTGTAGTCATGTTTTATATTTTTTTATATAATTTGATAAATATTTTGATTGAATGAGTTCATTTTTAACAAGGGAACAAGATATAATTTCATGAAAGGGTTAAATATTTAAAATGAGGAATGATTAATTTTAAAAAACCCCTCATTAAACAACATTCTTTGGGTCCATCGGTAATATATATTAATCCATGACTCCAAACAGATACTAAAAATAATAAAAATAAATAACAGTTAAAAACACAATAAAATTTATATTAAAAAAATATTTAAAAAATATTTACAGACAAATAGAAAATATGTATGCTACTCTTAGTTTTTATTTTTTAAATATTCAAATTAAGATTGAAACACATTAAATAAGTGATGTAAATGTAAAGAAAAAACCAATAATTTTTTTAGTAGTTACTCCCCACACATGATTTATAGTTTAAACTATATAGCTATTTTATATAATTAATGTTTCATTCAAAAAACTACATGATAAAAATTTAGAATCCAGCTAGAAAGAGGCTATATAATTTTATTCATTAGGGGTGATTAGAAAGAGAGTGAGCTACTCCACAACATTATTCTTTAAATCATGATTAGAATCCTTCATCCATTATCTATTTACTATTAAATCATTCAAAGTATCTTCTACAATTAATTTTATTTCACCATATGGGAATATATTAGTAAAAACAAAAGGTTATAACAACCTGTAATTTTATTTTAAAGGGAACAACTTCAATCTAGAGAATAAAAAGTGTATTATATCTAATCTAGACGTTTATATGTTAAAAAATATTTTAATGGGAAGTATTGGATCCTTACTTATACCACCATGAGTTCTTAGAGGTTCCTATTTAAATTTCATCATGTTCATGTATCTAGAATACATTTTATCACTAGATACTTATAAATATAGATTTATCTTTTTCATTACCCACTAAAATATTTATTCTAACTCTATTGGAAAGTAGAATATCTTCTTATTTTAGTGAAAATACAATTATTTGTTAAAAGTATTATTACTAGCCCAGAGGGTATTCATGAACCCCTTAATGCAATACTTTATTTTCAGATGAACAATATACTGTTTAATTAATTTTTAATTTTATTTTATATAATTAAAATTTTCTATATATGTATCGATTATATAGGGTATATGTTTTAATGTTGAACTATAATGTTCTCATCAATGTTCCCATACTCTAGTTGTAATAATGTGTCCATTGGTCACTTATCCAACATAACATTTTTTATTTTCAAACATTTTTAATGGAAAAGTGAGAACCCTCACATATTACCAATTTAAACACCAAAAGATAAAATAGATTTTTTGAAAAATAGTTTGAACTGATTGGAAGAAATCTCCTTAAATAGTATCCAGGGAATAGAATTCACTTGAGTGTCAGGGTATTCCTTTAAGTTTCCTTCATAAACCTGTGCCATGTTGTCCCAATATTGCATGTATTCCTCCTTTTTAATCTTCCCCATGTTAAAGCCTCTAAGAAAAATGTAGGCCTTCTTATCAATCCACTCACCTTGCTCATTAGTAGTGATCACACGAAGGGATCTTCCCATCTTCTTCGATTACTTAATATCCAGAAATTCCTCTACCATTTCTTCATCTGAATTCATAACTAGATCCATGTGATCCATCACCAAGTCTATCTGTCACTGGGGGTCTTTAGTGGAACCTATCTCATGCTGCTTCATAGGGCCCATCATCTCCTTACCACTTAGGGGGATGGCATGGAAGACGTCCTCGCATCCTGCCGACACTACGTCATATATGTCATCCACCTCATGCTTGTGATGACCTTTTCACCTGCTCGTGGGGGTGATTCCTACAGTATTAAGAGCCTTCGGGGGCAACTTACCCTTGATTGAAGATCTAATAATAGGAGGATTGGGTATTTGGAGTAATATTTCCTATGTCGCACCCTCCAGTTGTTCATAATAAAGCCATCAAGATCAATAATAGTGTTCTTTCCCTTCTGTGAAGAGGATCTAATATAGCCCTCTGCAAAGACCACTTCCTTGGGCTCAGTAGGGGAGTCCAATGCAACGTCCATTTCCTCTTGAGAAACTAAGAGGTCCTCTCCATGGGTTACCTCCATCCCTTTAAATTCTTCACTAGCATGGCAGTCCTCTTCTCCTAATAATGCAAAGTGGTTTTGAGAGTTCAATCCCCCAGATTTAACCTTCTTATCTTAAGAAAGTCTAGTTTTCATGACCTTTATTGAATTATCTGAAACTCCTACTTGTTCAAAGAATCTACCCATAAATTGTAATTTCATTGACGTGTCCCCTAGTACCAAGAACTAGGAATCCTCATCATTGTCTTGGTCCTCAAAGAATAACTCAGTCACCATAGCTTCTTTGGTTATATTTGGTGGAACCATCTTCATATCCATTGTAGATTCCAGGTATACCTCCCTCTCTTCCTTCCCAACCCCTTACTAAATCATTCACCCATACTTGTTGACCCCAACACTCCTATTTAGAGTTTGGGAGGAATTGCAGAGAGAAAACTCACAATCACATAGAGGCACAATAGCATCCTTAGAAAATCCTGCCACACCCAAATCTCTTTTCAAATGATGGAAAATGTCAGATACGTTGGGTTATCCTTAGAATCAATATATTTCTTTCGAGGAACCATTTATTCTGAGGAACCAAGTCTTTTGGGTCACTTATAATGTATTATGGAATATGAAATGTATTGAATTATAGTGACATAAATATATTTGAAATAAAATATGAATAAAAAATCTATGTAACACAAACTTACACCTATTTTTAAATTGAGTAAATTAATGATAATATATATATATATAACTACAAAAATAGGGAATGGATGCTTGAAATATATACTGCACATGTCAAATATCTTAAAAAAAGGAATAAGTTGTTGATGAATTTCATGTATCATTAATATGGTACCAAAGTGTTAAAAAAATTATTTTTTTAAAAATAATATGTATACTATAACATGTATAATGAATAATAACAAAAAAAACCATACTATACTCTAAGGTATAATGTAGCCTCTCTGATCTAGTGTGTGGTAAAATTTTAAAAAATGTTTATTTCAATTTTTTTGGAATTCATCTCTTAATTATTTGATTAATGAAAATTTCTTATATATAGAAATCATCCCATAAATATGGTATAAATATAACCTTAATGTGGTGATAAGATAGTTACTCATACCTGAAAGAACATAAAAAGTTACTATAAAATTAACCAAATCAGTATGCCTTAGGGATTACATAAAACACAATATAACATATCACCTAGGAGTGAGTCACACACTAATAAGTTAATCGTATTTTAACCTCAATACTATGTTATAGATGAATCATGTGAACATACATAACATTTTTTGACAAAATCTCATCATTAATATACACATAAATCTATAGAAGTAATAACATACATAAAAATGACCATATATTTTCATATTAGTTCCTCAACAAATCATTATTTCCTTGAAACATCATTACATCATTACCCAAAATATATGAATAATTGTATTAAAAAAATTTATCAATTATAGGAAACTTTATCTACATTATGGAAAACAATACATGGGATACATATAATGTTCTAGAAGCATGAGAATTTACATGGGACATAATTTTATCAATATATCATAAAACTACTCAAATAGAATAGTTAAAATAATGATAAGGTAGATGAAATGGAAGATCACAACACAGTTAATGGATAATGGGTGGTTTGTTAAGGCCTCTCCTAATCATATCAAATTAATTCATGCATTAATCATGATATTCAAAATCCATTTATATTAATAGTTTTCTATACAAGGGTAATGAAATTATACAATGACCCTTTATCCACATTTTTCAAAAACATTATTGTTCAAAACAATAACATATCACATGCAATTATAATATTGGAAGATAATATGATGTTAATTATAACTTTATCAACATTAATTTGATGATTTAAAATATCATTTACAATGAATATTCCTTGGCCTACCATGATATGACACTTTTCAAAGTTCAAAAACAAATTAATTTCAATTTTTATTTGTAATAATGTCTTCATGTTTGAAATTAATTACTAAAAATATGAGACATATGATATAAATTTATCTAAATATTCCACCAATTAGTTTTAATTTATGTCTGAGAAAATATTTATGATAAACATTAAATTTACCTAGGATATGTCATAAAACAAATGAAATTCATCAGCATTAGACAATATTTAATGGAAATGTAAAGGAGGAAAGAACTTGGTCTTTATGTGGTGTTAGAACCTAAAAATAGAAAGAATAACCATCCAATAAGTAATAATGTGATGGGACTTCCCATATTTATAACATCTAGTCTAATTATGGGATTTGAAGTGTTACTTCCAAGTGATATGGTTCAAAATCCAATAAATAAATCACAATCTCCACATATTTTAATTCCTTATTAGTATAAGATTATTTTTGACATCCTTTCTAATGCTGAGTTTAGATTTCATCGTTATAATGTGGACCTGGTAATAAAATTTTATTAAAATACTTTTCAAACCATAGGTAAAATCCTAAATTTTCCAAAAATGATATAACAAATCACGGAGAAGTAGAATATGAGAATGATGAAATTATGTTAGTTATTGATTTATCAACATCAATTTAATGCTTTGAAATTAAATCACATGTAACAATGCTTGGAATACCATGAAATTACACTTTTCAAAGTTTGAAACCAAATTTATTTCAACATATATTTGTTCTATAGTGGTTTTTAGAACATGAAAATATAAATAAACACTGTTGAATAAGAAGAAATGTGTTTTTATTCAAATCCCCATATCATTTAGTATAATAATGGGATTAGAAAGAGTTATTTTCTAGAGATAATTTTTAACATAGTATAATTTATAGAAATTCCATATATTTTAGGAATTTTACAAAATACTAAATTATTTATTTCATTCATAACAATTTAAAGGCAAGATTTATTATCTACAATATAGATAGGTATGACTCATTTTTAATCATAAATTGGGTAAATGATCAAAAAATCTAATTTTTTTACTTATTTCTTAATAACCCTTAATAAAGTGAGATTCATACTATATTTATAATTCCTCATAAGTTTTCTTACCCTCAATTAATATCTAATATATTAAAATGGTGAGTCATAATGTGATAATTTAACTCATATCTATCTCATAGACTTTGAGTTTCCCCTAAATATATCAAAAATAATGTTTTATTTTGTTTGAAGTAGGTTATTTTCAATAATTATGGGAAATATGTTTTCAATAAATAATTATATATATTTAAAATTCAAATAAAATGGGGTTTTTATTGCATTATATGTTATATGTGTAAAATATGGAATTAGTTTCTATTCACTAATCAGAATACAATAAGTGTTTTGAACAGAATGATGATGTTGAATTTTAGTATTTTTTAGTAAAAAATGAAATCCATTATTAGAATCTATAATAATTTCATTATAAAAATACTCATATTCGTATTTAGATTAAAAATACCATCAATATTAGATTTATAAAGTATATTTTATATACCAACATGTTGAGAAATCAAATTTCATACTATATTCATGATTTTTTTGAAAAATTAATTATCAATTTGTAAAAACATTGTATTTTAATATATTTATGTTGAAAAATAGAAAAATATTTGATGGATATTTCATTGATTTAATTATATTAAATGTAATATTTAATCTCATAACTCCATTGAATGTTCTATTTCATGACCATTAATTATTGTTCTTATAGTTTTAAGATATATTCTTCTAAGTATTATAAATGCATATGAATTACATATTTTTAATTCCAAAATAAGATCATAAAATATAATAGGGTAGATAAATCCTTCAATCATTCAGAGAAATATTCTAAAAAACTATTGTGTATATTTTTTATCCATTGACAAGTCATATAACCACCCATATTAGTTTTAATTCATAAAATTTTAAAAATAATTGAGGAATAACATTTATTAGAGAACCCAAATTACATAATTCTTCTTTAAATTATCACTTCCCTATATTCTATAAAACTATAAATGTTTATTGATATTGGAACATTGTAGACTTTGGAGTGATTATTGTAGAATTTTTTATCCCCAAGTTCACTTTCATATTCCCTACAAGACCTCACCTCCTTGTATAATGATCATTCAAATATTTTTTATATCTAAAGATTTGTTTAATGGATTCAATTATTCTAATGTTTTATTTTTTTACATTATTTAAATTATCAAAGTCACGTCTCAATTAGTTTTGTTTTTTTATTTAACTAGAATATAATTTCCTTGAGGTAAATAGAATTGTTATGGGTGTTATGTATTCAATCTTTTTCAGCATTACTTTAGCTTTATTTTAAAAATTAATTTCATAATATTGGATAATTAGTTATTCAGTTTGGATCCTCAAGTAATGTAAAAGAGTAATTATTATAATCAATTGGTAGATATAGGTTCTTCTTGGTGCTATTTTTCTTTCTTAAGAGGTTTTTGATCCACTTTCACCTCTTTTCTATATCTCATATTGATTAAAATAATTTTATTATTTTTTGTTTGTAGTTGGTTAAGAAGGTAAATTCACTCATCCTTATTTAAAATTCATATGAATGGAAGTAAATCTAAGATCCATTTGTGTTTCCATCTCCATTAATTTAATTTTTTATTTAGTAAATGTTTACGTTAGAGGTTAATTGGAACATGATTCTAATTTTTACTGTGTTTTCATTAGTTCTTGGTAAATATTTGGTGGTTTAGTATCAACTATACTTAGATAGAATTGATATAAATGAAACTGTAACTAAAATAATTATTGAAATAATATAATTCAATAATTTTGTTCTTGATATTAAAATTATGGTCTTAGATAATTTAATTTTTAACTATATATCTAAAATTTGAGTAATGTTCATAGATTCTTTTATGTGGTCATTAATAATGTATGTGTTTATTTCAATTAGACACTCCAATATAATTATTTAGTTATTATTTTTGTGATTATCCATTATTTTAATGATCTATTATGGTTCAAATTCGACAATCTCATGTTGGGGAGGGTTGTATATTTTTTTATTTGATTAAAATATAACCCACTTGTGTTTCAATCTCGACTATTATACACTCTATTAAGTGATTCTATGAACCATTTAACCAGTGAAATATTTTTTATACAACAAATCTTGTACTAAATGTTTATAACATTTTAGTATTATTCTCAATAATTTATTTTTCATCATGGGCTTAGCAATGAGTGCACTAATGGATGAATAATATAAATGTTTCATTTAATTTTCAACTAATCCTTGGTGAATAAAAAAATATCATGTCTCTTAATCTATTATTATGGTAATATTACTAAAAAATTCCTTAATATTCTCTATTAATTTATAAGGGTACATTATAGTGATTAGATTTATTATATTAACTCTCTTTTAATGGATTTTTATATTAAAATTAGGATGAATATTTCATGAAAACCCATATAGAGTTCATCCCAACATATTAAATCTCTAGTTTATATATTATTTACTAGTTCTTTAGAAGTTCATTCTATTGAAATAGCAAATTTTCTCAATATCACTTGATCGTAAGGTTCTTCTCTAGTTTTCAATGAGAATCATAATATATTGTACCCATTTATGTTCTTTTTTGGATATTTTAGAACTAAAACATTAAATCATGTTAACTATTGATGTAATCCATGATTATTTTTAAAATAAATATGTAATGGTAGATGATTAAGTTGATTAAATTTATAAATGAAATTCAATTTCATAATACACATAAGTGTTTGATCATTTATAAAAAATTTCCTTGTTATAGGTTGATGAAAATCAAGGTAAATTTGAATTATTGATCCTAGAACAGGTATTCTTTTATGAATTTGTATTTAGATAAAATTTTGAGAGTTGAAAAAAATCTTGTAGATTTTTTGGGTGTGTTTGAAGGCATCAATGATGTTTCATGTTATTGAGTGTGCATTAGAGTAGGGTAGGGATTACCCAATTATTGTTTTTTTACTATAGATGGTTTTCCAAACTATGAATCATTAGGGTCATATCGTGATAAGGGGATCATTGAGGAATCACATCATGGAATGGTGGGGCATCAAAAATTAAAGGTATAATCCTAAACAATTACCATTTTTGTCAGTATGTAGTGGTTATTTTGTGGGATATATATGTGTGTGGGTCAGTGGAAGTCACTTCATGGCTGGGGTAATCATGCATTGATGATAAACCTTATATAATAGATATTTATCTAAAAAAATTATTTTATGCATGGAGGTGCCATCAGGGCGGAAAGAGTCATTCTGTGATGGTGATTCTTATATATAGGGTTTTAAAACCCATTACATATTACCTTTTTAATTTCACATGGAAGGTTGGTTACACTGTAACCCCTAGGAACATGACATTATGAGTGTTGGGATGAAGTATTGTACTATGAGGATATTGGATATACTGTGAGGGCCTGTCCATGAGAGTGTTCGTTTTTTAGGTAGGTGTCACATCATGACTAAAGAGGCCACATTGTGATGAGATACCATGGGTGTGGTGTTATTCTAAGAAGCGGTGAGGCTCTTCCATGATGGCTTGGGATGTTAGGTTTTTATTCTTGTACAGATAGGTGTACCACACTATAATTCAAAGGGTCACACCACAATGGGTAATTGGGAGAGAGAATCATGATATAATTCCTAAAATCATTCTATGATAGGGAAAATTTCAAAACATTAATAATCTGAGATACACCCTTATTTTACATGTCAACACCTTTTCAATTTAGGGGTATGAGAGGCATCATGAGGGGACATTCCAGGATTATCCCTTCCCATATCATTCCTCTTTCAATTCCCCTTGGCTAGAGGTGATTTGGATGGATTATTATAATTTTTAAGGTATTTTACCTTGTTTCTTATCATCCATGTTAGCCACTGATTTTTGCATCTCCAATCTAGTGTTGTGGTCAATTCCACCAGAGCATGGTGGAATAAGACTGAGAAAATGAATATTTTTCAGGAACTTAATGCATAACATTCTAGGATGATGAAAATACACTATATTTCACAATTTAAGTTAAATTACCGGCCCTAGTAGATTTTTATAGGGTTTCCATTATGTTTTTTATTGAATTATCTCCTGATTAAATGTCATGTGATAGATTTTTCATTCACCTGAGTGTTAGGTGAATTCTAGGGGAGTTTAGTATTATCTTTCTTGATTATTTTATAGCATAATGATACTATATTATTTTTATCCATTATTCATATTTAGTTAAAATTTAATAATTAAATATAAACTTCTATAATTAATTATTTGGATGTTCTTTCTTGACAAAAAATATCAAGAGAATGGTAAGTGTTGGATGAGTCATGGATGATATTGGAAATGGGACAACTCTATGTTAGAGTTAGGTGGTCCCTAATAAAGTCTCTATAGTTTATGTTTTTTATGATGAATGAGATTTTTGATCTCACCAATTGTGTGTGATAAACCTCAAATTAAAATTAAATTTCATTCATAAACCCCTTGAGTTGAACAAAGTTCCATGAAAAAATATAAATCTTTGAACACTAGTTTTTTACTTCAGTCACCAATGGTCATACGATTAATCATTAATGTGTTCTATGTGATATGTAAAACTTATTGAGGTATAAATTCAATGAATGGAACAATTTGGACCTCTATATAGGTTCAATTTTCTTCTTATTTAGTAAGGGATATTGATGGAGTATAAATGGTTAGCATAGGGATAGGTCATATAAAATTGTATGATTCATTATATCTTATTGGAATGTTGGATAGTGTTTGGGGTGACTCTTCCTCCTCCCTCAGTATTTGAGTAACAAAGTGGTTATATTATGGAATTGTTTTATGTATTGGTTGAGTATTAGAAGAAATACCTAGCTAGAATTGCAAGGTGAGATATTCATGGAACCACCCTATTTTCATTTCCCTGTACATGATTTCTCATGTAGCCAATTAGGATATGATATGTGTGTGCCTTTATTGGAAGAAATTATTCATTTGAGTGTTGAGATTTTCCCTAGAGTTATAATGAGAAAATGGAATCCATATAGAGTTTCTAAACAATTATGTGACCAAGGATACCAACTAGGGGACCCATCATTGTATTGACACCATATATTATTAATACATTTGACAATATTAGTTTTATCTTAGTCTAAATTCAATGATGGGTATGGGTTGTGTGATAGTGTGGATAATATAAGAATTTTTTGTGTGGGTTGTGTTATCTTCCAACCCCTTGATATCTGTGTATGATATATGAGGTTTTGAAGAAGGACAATTCCTTGAAGTGTATACTATATGATGTTTTGGAGAAGGACAATGACAATGGGTGTATTATATATGAGCTTCCAGAGAAATATGATGCACCTAGCTGTATAATATATTTGGTTCTATGGAGTGTATATTAACTTGAGTGTATTCTATATGAGGATCTAATGTGGGATTATTCCACTGGGTTTATTCTATATGAGGCACATGGAGGGATGATGAACCTAGTTGTTTTATATATAAGGTTCAAGGAATGGAAAATTTCCCTAAGTTTGTGATATATGAGGTTTTAGGGAGGTATAATACCCCTAGGTGTATGTTATATGAGGTTACAGAGATAGATGATTCTATTCAGTGCGTGATATTTGATTTTTTTCATAGGGAACCATTCCCCCATGGTTGAATTATTATGAGATGTTCCATAGTGGGGTACCATTCACTCCTTGAGTGTGATATTATGGGATAGTTTTAAGGAAGTATTTTATTCACTAAACTAATTATATTACGCATAAGGTTTTGTCACAGAATGTTATTTCCCCATAGCTAGTGATGTGACTTTCTTAGAGACATCCAACACAAGTCGATATAAGTTGTTCGACCTCAGGAGTAACCTTAGAACACATGGAATGAAAATTATTTATTATAATGACCCAAACATTCTTTAATGAAATTTCCTCTTTGTCTATTTAAATGTATTATTATATAAAACCTATTAACTTCCTTGGTTTTATGTTTTTGGATTTTAAAATACCATTATGAATTGTGACCATTTCTAATATAGTAGTTGAATATTGATGACATGATCAGTATAAATATAAGGCTTTAACAAATCAGATTTACTCAGAAAAATGATGTGATCACCTCATCTAGTAGAATTTCTCCATACAAATCACATTTTTGAGATCTCAAAAAGGAGATGGTGTCATTGGGATTATCTCTTGACCAAGCCCAAGCCGAGCTTGAATACATTAAGCTTGAGCGGAACAACCTACGGGAGAAGTGGAAGTTGATAGAGATTACCACTCGAGCGATGTTATCTGAGCCACCCCTATCACAATAGCGTACCTTACCCTAAGGTCTTATGCCATTGTTTTAAGGGGTAATGTAACAAGACACTATCACTATTATTATGTGTATTATTTTTTATAGAATAATGAATATACATTCATTTTATTATTGATACTTTGTAAATGGTTTTTAAATAAAAAATAGTATTTTTAGTTAATATTCAATTAAGAAAATATATTTTGATTAATTAATATATTTTTGAATTAAATATTATTATTTAAATAATTTTTATGAAATATAAATCATCGTATAATTTTTATAATAAAATTATAATTTTTGTTAATGTTTGGAAGCTATTTTGTCAAAACCCATGAATTTTTTATAAATGTAGGTTTTTTATTTTAAAAGAAAAATTCACATATTTAAAGAATTATCTAGATAAAATTAATATTATTTTTGGATTCAGGATGTCGAAATTATCCAACATTGAATTTTTCATAATTTTCTGAGACAGTCTAATTTTTTGGTAAAAATTAAATATCGTTTAAATATATAACGTGTTTTATGACATCATAATGACCCAATAGTGATGTAATAAAATACTATAAATTAGATTTTAGGACAATATATTTTTTATCCTAAAAATAATGTGATTTTAGATTTGTTTGATTAATTTTATGTTGCCTTAGTGGACCCTCAAAGACTAATAAAACATTTTATATTTTTAAATTGTTTTCCTTAAGAGTGTGACTCACCTCCACATAAGAAAGCCTAATATTTTAAGAATTTAGGATATTGGCCTTTTAAAATATTGTTTTTCACTTCCCTTTGGGAAGAAACATGGGCAAATCCCATGGTATAGTTTGTTTTTTTGATTAGTTTAAGGTGTAGGGTCCAAATCCTAAATAATAAATAATTCTCTATCCTTTCCTATATAAACCCACTAGATCTCCTACATCCTCTTTACTAAAAGCCTTTTGAACTCAACCAAACCCTGACCTCATCTCTCTATAATCCTCCCAATTTGATCCAAGCTTTTAAGAAGCCTCTCTCAAGACTCTCCGATGACTTTGGGATCACACTTCCATGTAAGGGATTCCTTACTTATTTTATAAAAGTTTCTTAATGTTGTTATGCCCTTTCAATTTGAATTATAAATGTTGGTTTATGATTTCCAACATACCCCATAATTCCCTATTTATTTTTGAATGATGAGATACCCCTTTCTATCTCATTAATGCCTCTCATATACACCTGTTTCCATGCCGAAATTCCGTAAATAATTTCTCTCTCCTCATTTACATTCAAGAAAATGTTTTGTATTATGAATCAAAATTTCATTAATTATGTTGGTAAATGTATCTATATGACCCCCTTACTTTCCATTTCATGTAAATATGATTATTCACCCCTTATTCCCTCATCATCCATTTTTATGAATTCTTATGTCACGTTGTTATGCTGCTGAAATTGCACCGTGATTTTTTCATGTCAAAGTCATTGTGTAGTGAATGCCATGTTCATTTCTCTATTAAGGGTATTCACCTTTATGAACATTTACATATTGATTATAGAGTTTCATGTATAAATTAAACATTCCTTTATCGTGGAATAAATGATGATTTTTAATGAATCCATGTTGTATGATCCATGTGGCACACTTATGCATGAAATGAAATGTTTAAGAAGGGTGCTCCCAGATAGCACTCCAATGCATTGGGTAAAAATTAGTATCATGATACATAAAGTGCAAAGAGGGTTTAATAATTCTAAATCAAGTGTAATGAGGGTTTACTCATGCTCCACGTGCAATGATCCTTAGCTCATGCTAATACCATGTTAAGTTTTGTTTCCACATTTCTATGTTATGATAGTCATGATATATCTTACCTTTATGTTCATGTTTCTTTTATGCTCCATTAATATTCCTATTGCTTAACATGTATTGTATTCTTCAGGTTATTCCTTGTTTACCCCCTTACTAGGATTTATAGATCACCCTTTTCTTATGAATATCCTCAGGTTATCGCACGCAATGCTAAGTATGAGGGAATGTAGTGGTCATGTATAGGATGTTTCCAATAAAGATGTTGTGTTTTATGTTTTAAGTCGTTATGTAATGTTCCTAATAACCAAATACACTAGACCTCTCAATACTCTATGTTGTATCAAGTGAAGGTTTTATGTAATAAATCATGTTTAAGTGTGTAATATAGATCAGGGTTGTTATAGTTGGTATCAGATGATAGGTTTAGTTATTTTTGGGATTAGGATTAGAAAACCCTAGTGAAAGCCTTACGGATAAGAATAAGTATAATAAAAACATCCCTATGTTTTGGTGATTATTATGTAAGTGGATAATAAAAAAACATCCATGTCTGGATACGAAAACGAAGACGTGGATCTGGTACAAATGTACCTAGGAGTTAAAACATTGATAAGGAGTTCCAGGCTTGACCTGGGGTATCCTGGTACATGAAAATGGGCCATGCTTCACTCTTGGTTACGACACTCCCAGGGGATATGCTTTGGTAAATTCACAAGCTTAGTATGAACCATTATTCAGGGAATAAAAAAATCCCCTAAAAATATATGTAGGGAAGTAGATCATCGATAACATAGATTGAATTCTATAGATTCATAAGATATGAAAATAAAAGTAATTCATAAGTTATCCCTTTTGGTCTTTGGATTCCCCTTTTATTTGTTACCCCTAACATTCCTTTTAATCCATCCAATGGCTAGTAATAGGAGGACTCATGCTAACAACCAATGCATAGATCAATGTGACAACTGTTCTAATGAGATCCCCAATCCGGTGGGAGGGGGAATTGCGAATGTTGACACGGTACTCTCTCAGTTAACTCATGCTTTGAATAGAAACATGGGTCAAGTGGAACATTCACCCCCCCAAGAATGAACACGTCACAATCGAGAGATTCATGAGAGAAAGGCCTCCTAATTTCAATGGATCATCTAATCCTTCTATTGTCAAACAAAAATCATCTCCATTGAAAATATATTATCCATCCTTCAATGTTCCAAACAAGAGAAGGTTCTTCTGGATGAGTATCATATGGAGGGAGAAGCTGATCTATGGTTGAAATTGATCAAAAAATACAATGCCTGAGGAGGAGATTGAGGCATTAGAATGGAAGGATTTTCAGAAGATGTTTTTCGATAAATTTTTTTCATGCATCCTCTGATTTATGATGAAAAGGGACTTACTTTCCCTCAAGAAAAAAGGCGATGAATCTGTCAGAGCTTACAAGGAAAACTTCACAAGGCTTTTATGATATGCCTCCAGTTTTTTCGTTTCCCCCAACTGCAAGGTTGACTACTTCTTTGGTGGGATAAAACCTAGCCTAGAGAAAGCCCTAGAGATCCTTGAATTCGAGAGCTATGAGGAAATTTTCTGATGTGCCCTCAAAGTCGAAATAGATATCGGCGAATCTTAATGGTATCATGAGGATAAGAAGAGTAAGGTGGAATTAAATTCTACCAGTGTGATGGATAAATCCAATGGTGCTATGAAAATCCGGAACCCCACTTTCCAATGGTGCGGAAAGAAGCACCTCAGAAATTTCTTGAAGGGGATAAGGAAATGTTTTAGGTGTGGAAGAGAAGGGAACCTAGATATTAAATATCGGCAAGAAAAACTTGTGTCTGTAACAGTGGAGAGGAATTCTCCACTCTACCCTCAACAGGTTGTTCATTGTTTCAACTATAAATAAACAGTGCACTTTTCAAATCAGTTCTGTAATCCATGAGTTTTTTGAGGCAACCAACAACCTTTAAGGGATAAAGGGTGAGATTTTTCCATCACTACCACCAAAGTGAACCCTAAAAACTAAGTGGTGACATGTATACAAGTTATTCATTCAAGAATAGAGAATTTAATTTTTGATTCCGGTTCTACACATTATTTTATATCTCGGATGTTTAGTAGAACAATCTCAACACCACCAAAAATCAGAGAAGTAAAGATGTCGGTGAGTATGGAAAATTGGGAAATTATTTCATCACATGAATATAACTCCCCCCTATCATAATTTATGGATTTAACTTCCTAAAAAACCTTGTCATAATCCCTCTTATGGATTTTGATGCAATTATTGGCATGGATTGGCTTTCCTTATTTTGATCCAACATAAATTGGCGTGAGAGGGAAATAACTATCCATATGGAAAATTGACCCCTGATTCTATACAAGTTCAAGGAGGATGAATCTTCTTTAGCTCCATTATCTCAAGAATAAATATTAATTCCCTATGAGCATGCATATCTTGCTCATATGATTGATTTCAAGGAATCAACCATCCTTGAAAACATGCCTATTGTGAGGGAATTCACTGAAAATTTTCCCGAGGAATTGTGTGGTCTTCCTCTTAAAAGAAATATTGAAATATTAATTGATATTATACCTGGGGAATTTACAATATCCAAGACTCTCAATAGAATGGCTGTTGTGGAGCTTGAGGAGATAAAGAAACAACTACATTAGAATATGGATAAAGGGTTTATAAGCCCATGTGCTTCACCAGGGGGTGCTTCAGTTCTCTTCGTCATGAAGAAGGATGGGTCAATGCACCTTTGCATTGATTATCATGAGCTCAACAAAATCAGGATAAATAAAAAGTATCCTATGCCCCGAATTGATGAGTTGTTCAATCAACTACGTAGATCACAATACTTCTCCAAGGTGTATCTATGGTCGGGATATTACCAAGTAAGCGTGAAGAAGGAGGATATCCCCAAGACTTCTTTTCATACAAGGTATAGGCACTATGAATTCATAGTATTGCCTTTGGACTCACTAATTATGTAACAATATTCATGGAATTGATGAATAGAGACTTTAGATTTTACCTTGAAAACTTTGTGGTAGTCTTTATAGATGATATTTTGATATACTCCAAAACCAAGGAGGATCATGTGGAGCATCTAAGAATTGTACTAAAGACCTTGCAAATGGAGAAGCTCTATGAAAAGTATAGTAAGTGTGAGTTCTGGTTGAAGGAGGTCTCATTCTTTGGTCATAACATCAAAATCAATGTGATATTTGTGGATCCGTTGAAGACAGCTGTAATAGAGGGATGGACGAGGCCAACATCTGTAATGGATATTTGTAGCTTCTTGGGGTTAGCTAGATACTATCGATGATTTGTGAGAAATTTCTCATGATTTTCCAACCCTATTACCAAGAAAACATGGAAGGGATTAATGTATTCTTGGAGTTATTAATGAGAATAGATCTTCAAGGAGTTGAAAAGGTGTCTTATCACTGCGCCGGTGCTCACATAACCCACATGTGGAGAACTTTTTTTGGTTTTTAGTGATGCTTCGAAGAAGGGAATGTGATGTGTGTTGATGAAAAATGGAAAATTCATTGCCTATGCTTCAAGGCAATTGAAAGTTCATGAGAAGAACTATCCAACACATGATCTGGAGTTGGCTGTGGTGATCTTTGCTTTAACAATTTAGCAAAATTACCTCTTTGGGGAGAAGTGTAAAATATTTACGGACCACAAAAGCCTTAAGTATATATTCACACAGAAATAGTTGAATATGTGCCAATTTATATGGTTAGAGCTGATCAAAGGCTATGACTGTGCAATCCATCACTACCCTAGGATAGTGAACAAGGTGGAATATGCTCTAAGTAGAAAGGACTGAGAAATTCTATAATTGATGAGAATTGAAAGGGGTCCAATATCTCTATATTTGATGAAGATGGAAATGATAATTATAAATAAGGGAACATCATCAATCATTTCACAAACTATTTCTCAACCGTCTCTTTTGGAATGGTTAAAGGATGATAAAAAGGATGATGTGGGAATTAAGAAGATGGTAGAAACTATCAGAAAATGGAATTCCTTGGAGTTCAATGTCAATGAAGAAGGAATTTTGAGATTTGGGAAAAGAATATGGGTTCCATAATGTCTAGATCTTAAGAAAGAAATTTTGGATGATGCACCTAGTTCAAAATTCTTCATCCACCCAGGAAACACAAAGATGTATCAAGATCTCCGAGAGTATTATTGGTGGGATAACACAAATAATGATATTGTTGAATATACATTATAGTTCTTGGTATGTCAGCAAGTGAAGTCTAAGAGGCAGAAGCCTAAGGGGATGATTCAACCATTACCTATAAAAGAATGGAAATGAGAGAACATCACCATGGACATTGTAATTGGACTTCCAAATACATCCAAAGGAATCAATGCTATCTGGGTTGTTGTGGATATTCTTACAAAAACTGTGCACTTCATTGAAATTTGGGAGGATTTTTCACTAGATCAACTGGCACAAATATACATCAGAGATGTGGTAATGCTACATGGAGTACCACAATTGATTGTATCTGATCGAGATCCAAGATTCACCTCTACGTTCCGGAAGAGTCTCCAACACGCTCTGAATACAGTGCTGAACCTCAGTATGTCTTATCATCCTAAAATTGATTTCCAATCTAAGCAGACTATCCAGACACTAGAGGACATGTTTAGAGCATGCACAATTTACATCAAATTAGGATGGTATCAACATCTTTCTCTGGTTGAGTTCTCATATAACAACAATTTCCACTCAAGCATCCAAATGGATCCTTATGAATCCCTGTATGGTAATAGCTGTAGAACACCGACATGTTGGTATGAAGTTGGGTAGAGAAAACTCCATGGTCCAAAAATGTTCAAAGAAATGTTGCATAAGGTTAAGACCATCCATCAGCACATTAAAGCTCCTCAGAGTCGACAACAAATCTATGTTGATAATCATCGAGAAGACCTAGAGTTTGATGTCAGAGACAAGGAATTCCATTGCATATCGTCGTGGAAGAGAGTTATGAGATTTGGGAAGAAGGGAAATCATAATCCAAGGTACATAATCCCTTTTGAGATCCTTGATCGTATTGGAGCAGTGTCCTATCGACTATAACTCCCACTGAACCTGTCTCAAGTACAAGACGCATTCCATGTATCACTCTTGAAGAATTACATACCTGACCCATCACATGTACTCAATCGAGACGTGGTACCATTGGATAATGACCTATCATATGAAGATAATTTGGTGAAGTTCTTATATCGTAGGGAAAAAGTTCTACGAAAGAAGAAAATGCCCCTCGTGAAAGTGTTATGGAGAAACCACATGTTCGAGGAAGTGATGTGGGAATTGGAGGAAGTGATGAAGCAGAGTTACCCTTATCTCATTTAGTGTGGGAAAAGGAAATTTTGAGGGAAAAATTTCTTAACGGGGGAATATTGTAACGACACAAACTTTCATTAATGAAAATTCCTCTTGCTCTATTTAAATGTCTTATTATGTAAAACATATTCACTTTATTGGTTTTATGTTTCTATATTTTAAAACACCATTAAGAATTGTTACTTTTTCTAATATAGCCATTGAATAGTGATCACATGATTAGTATAAATATAGGGCTTTACCAAATCCAATTTACTCAGACAAAGTAAGTTATGGCCTCATCCAGTAGAATTTCCTCGTACGAAGCCCATTTTTTCGAGCTCGGAAAGTAGGTGGCATCATTGGGCATCGCTCTTGACCAAGCCCAATATGATCTTGAATATCTTAAAAATTAGCGGAACAACCTACGAGAGAATTGGAAGTTGATAGAGATTAACTCTCGTGCGATGTTATCTAAGCCACCTCAAGAGTCTGTCACCATCACGCACCTTACCTGAAGGTCTTATGAGGGTGTTTTAAGGGGTTATGTAACAAGACCCTAGCACTATGATTATGTGTTTTATTTTTTTATAGAATAAATAATATACATTCATTTTATTATTTTTACATTATAAATGGTTTTTAAAGCACAAATAGTATTTTTATTTAATATTCAATTAAGAAAATCTATATTGATGAATTAATTGATTTTTGAATTAAATAAAATTTTAATAAAAATAATATTTTTAAATTAATTTTTATTAAATATAAATGATCCTATAATTTTTATAATATAATTGCAATTTTTTTTAATGTTTGGAAGCTGTTTTGTCAAAACCCATGAATTTTTGATAAATGTCAGATTTTTATTTTAAAAGAAAAAATTCACATATTTAGAAAATTATTTAGATAAAATGAATCATATTTTTGGATTCAGGACATTGAAATTATCAAATGGTGAATTTTTCATACTTTTCTGAGACAGTTGAATTTTTTGGTATAAATTAAATATCGTTCAAATATATAATGTGTTTTATGAAATCATAATGACCCAATAGTGATGTAATAAAATAATATAAATGATTTTTTCGGCCAATATATGTTTTATCCTTAAAATAATGTCATTTTATATTTTTGTGATTAATTCTATGGTGCATTAGTGGACCCTCCAAGACTAATAAAACATTTTTTCTTTTAAAATTGTCTTCCTAAAGAGTGTGACTCACCTCCACATAATAGATCCTAATATTTTAAGAAGTTAGGACATTGTCATTATGAAATATTATTTTACACTTATCTTTGGCAAAACACAGGGGAAAACCGCATTATGGTTTGTGGTTTTGATTAGTTTGAGGTGTAGGGTCCACATCCAAAATAATAAATAATTACATCTACTTTCCAAAATAAACACACCCAAGCTCCCACTTCCTCTTCAGTAAAAGATTTTGGATCTTGACCAACCCCTTCCCTCATATCTATATAACCCTCCAAAGGTTCTCCAAGATTTTAAGAATCCTCTCTCAAGCCTCTCCCAAGCCTTTGGGATCACAATTCCATGTAAGGGATTCCTTCCTCATTTTATCAATGTTTATTAATGTTGTTAGGCCCTTTTAATTTAAATTATAAATGTTGGGGTATGATTTCACACCTCTCCTATACTGCCCTCTTTTTTTTTGAATTATGAGAGATCCCTTTCTCTCTCATTAATGCCTCCCAAGTACACCTGTTACCATGTCAAAATTCCATAAGGAATTTCTCTCTCCTCTTTTACATTCAAGAAATTATTTTTTATTATGAATCCAAAATCCATTACTTATGTTGGGACATGTATCTATATGACCCCCTTACTTTCCATCTCATGTACATATGATTAGTCACCCCTTCCTCCATCATCAACCATTTTTATGAATTCTTATGTCACTTCGTTATGCTGCCGAAATTGCACCATGATTTTTCAATGTCAAAGTCATTGTGTAGTGAATTCCATTGTAGAGACCGGAAGCTTAACGTACATGGACATTACATTACTTTTGCGGAATACTTAGTACATAACAAAAACAAACACACAAGGACCGTAATAGTTTAGTGTCTTTGGAAACTCGGAATATAATCTTCTAATCGTGGTGAAAGATCTTCAACATCTCCCATAAAGATCTTCCTTTTTTAACCTAAAACCTTTCTTTATATCCTGGGGAAAAGAAATAATAAAAGGGTGAGCTCAAATGCTCAGTAAGGGTAAAAAAAAGAAATATCAATCACATCATATACATAAGAACATAACTTTTGGAAATCTTAACCTACAAAAGAAATCATAATTTCATAACATGGGATAAATCATAGTAGTGAAATGTAATCACAATAATCATAACTTAAAACATGAAACTTTGTTTCATACACACATAATCATATAGAATCATTTCTTATTAGTCAAGACTCATTGCCAAGACTATCATAGGGGACAAATTCCATTTCTGAACCGAGTTTACTCCTTGTTTCTGTCTTGTTTCACTGAACCGGTTTAACTTGTCGTTCCAGCCATGTCTATCTCATGAGATTTAAAATCTTTACCTAATGAATTGGAGGGAGATATAAGCCCCACCCATCTCATAATGATATCATTCTTATGTGTGCCACAAAATCATAAACCATACATCATAGCATAACCCATGTAATAAAAATGGGAATCTTAAACATCATGACATCATATAACAATTCATATAAGATAAAGGAATTCATAAAAATATTTCCATCACAACATAATCAAATCAATGTAATAATAGGGATCAAAACAGAACCCTATATTATCTTAGATGGAAAATAATTTTGATAAAACTCTTGAACTCCATTCTTGACGAAAATATCCTTTCTACTTCAAAAACATTTTTCCTTTCTTAACATGTCATAAAATTTTAAACTAAAAGAATTTGATTAAAAATAAACTTGAAAACTTGTAATGTAAGCTTCTTGGAAATAAGGTTTTAAAAATCCATTCATGCCGTATAAGTTAAAAAAACATTCTTCTCGTACTTTTGTCGAAAAAGTCAAAAAGTACCTCGTACAAAAAAACAACAAAAGATTCCTTTAATATCTTTTAATAAAAACTCACCGAAGGGTAAAATTGGATATATAATATTGTATAAGGATATAAATATTACATATTAAGTAAACATGGATGTGGATGATAAAATACACCCTAGTAAATTTCAAAGTATAAACAATCTCAGATAAAAATGAGATTGTGATATTTCCCTTACCTTAGGTCCGATTTGCTTCGTAAGTGTCCTAACCTCATGTATAATGATTTAAATAACGTCAATAACTTATTCCAGAATCATACTCATTGTTATGATATCATATATGGTTCACTTATGACTTTATTTTACCCGTTCATTTGTAAATTCCATGTTAAAGAGCGTTTTGGGTAAAATCGTTTCATTTGTCGTCCGTTTTTTGACTTGTAATTATTTATATGATTACTCAGATCATGATTACATAATTCCAGAATATAAAACACGATTTATATATAATATATATTCAGAATATACATATATAGAATAGATCAGTAAATGGAAAGAAATACACTGTTCAGGGAGACGGTAGGCCGTACGTACGCATGAATGCTGTTTTCGTTTCCTTATTGAGTTGAATGGAATTAAGTAGATGAAATACATATATATACACATAAATCCAGTATCATTATTATGTCATATATTTCATGATTAATTATTATATATAATTTATAATCATTCATGAATGGTTAACGTGGAGAATGAATCTCATCGTGTCGTGGAGACGGTAGTCCGTACGTACGCACGAGAGATGATATCGTTCTCATGATCATGGAATTTTATTGGAGTGTATGTATACTATTTCAGAATCAATATCACTTTAAAATAATCATATATAGTTATTATTTACACCATTATACCCATCCAAGTAAGGTGGTGGTGGAAAATAGATTACACCACGGCGTGGAGACGATATTCCGTACGTACGCACGCGCGGTGATTTCATTTTCCGTAGGATGGATGGATGGTGAAATAGGGTTGTTTCATACTTATAATAACATATTAGTATATGAGTGATACTGATGTTATAACTTCATAATGAAACAACCTAATAATAATAAGTGGAAGAAGAAATAAATTTGAAAGAATCGGTAACAGACATTTCCTCTTCTTTGAAGCGCCTCTTTGAGATCACCTTTTAGGGCACTAAAATTGGTCTTTGAAGAAGACCGGAACCTCTAAGATGTTTCTAGGGAAGTGGAGAAGAGAATTTGGCAGGGGTTGGTCGAGATTGAAGGCTCAAAGTGGTGTGAGGAAGAGAGGGAGGAGGTTCCCTTTTATAAGGGAGGAGAGGGGCACCTTTGGAATAACTAAAAATATTATTTTATTATAAAGACAAATTCGGTTTTAAATAGCTCCAAATTGATTTATTTAGAAGCTAAGGTGGGGATGGGTAGAAATAATCTCATAAAATAGAATTTAGACAAGTTTAGGTTCCTATTTTCACCTTATCATTTATATTTAACTTTAAGTTAGATAATTTTACTTTTACTGTGTCTTTTTGTGTTCTTACACTATAAGGTTAATAAACTTACTATAAAATGCCAAAATAATACCAAGTTGTTTATTATTAATATATATAACCTTAGATAATTCATTTGGCCGAACATTATATTTTTAGGAATAAAATATCAATTAATAATATAATATTTGTTTTAAAAACTATTTTATGTTAATTTTGACACTATTTGGTAATTGATTTTTGTGAAAATCATAACAGAACGATTAGTTCTAACCAAATTAATTAAATTAATAAAAACATGTCATATTAACCTAGAAAATTAGTTTAATTCATAAAAATTCTTAAATTACATTTATTGGGGTATTTATAACATCAATTATGTCAACATTTCATTAATAAGATAATTACACCATCATCGTTGTGTCATAAATATATTAAATTATTTAACGTCTACAAATTACAAATAAAATACCATTACATAGAAAAGATTTTTAGCTTTCTAATGAATATTTATAGTCGAATTTATCTTATGTATAACTCTATATTAAAAATGATATACTTATTAAACGTTGATTTTAACTATTTTAACCCTTCTTTAAATAAATTAATAATAAATGTCCTAATCTATTCCAAGTGGGCCTAAATGGTCATATTTTATTACTAAGGTTGTTTTTGGTCTAATTACACATTTCCAATAGAATTATGACATGTTTTAGGGTAATAATAATATCATTTTTACCCTTAATTACCGAAATTACTTTTAACCGTGGTAAAAAAAGTAAAAATTTACTATTCACCAAAAATTATTTTCATCTCATTGAACCACATTTCACTTACTGACATCAACCATGTCTCCCGGATTTTTTAAATTCCACTCACAGAAGCGGTAAAATTATGTTTTATGAAAAATTCATTTTTTCAACTACCACTTAGTGGTTTCACTATTCATCATAAAATGAAAGTTTCCAGAAAATTACCAAAACTTACGCCTAATATATATTTGATATTATGAACTCAAAAATGATGTCTATTTTACCAAATTCAAAACATATCATTTGCATTAATTAATTTAAAAATTAATTCCCTTCGTCAAAGCAAATAGCGTGTTCTTAAGAGATAATAACTATCAAAAGATTGACACTTGTTTATGTCTGGTTTAAATGTGAAATTACATCCAATGACCAACATTGTATTAAATTGTAAAAATATATTCTAAATATACTTTAAAACCACTCAAATTAATAATTTATCACTATTAATTATTTTGATTAAAAATGTTGTTTTTAATTAAAATTTAGTAATTTTCACTATTCATCAGAAAGTGAAAGTTAGCAAAAAAGAACCAAAATTTCACCCTAAGCTAATTTCAATATTCCGAATCGAAATATGAAGTCCATTTTGGAAAATAAAATTTAAAAAATTTCAAAAAGTGGTTATTACTATTCATAACGGCTAGTTTTAATAATATTTTAATAGCATATTTTGTTTAGTGAAACTCAGTATTGTGTACTACACACATTATCAAGGAAGGTCGCGATTGCGTGTAATGCAAGACAAGTCAAGGATGCATGTTGTGAAAGCTTCTTTTGGTGTAGCGTACAACACAAGACATTAATGAAATTAAAAAGAATATTTTTAATAAAATCTCGGGGTGTTACATTCTACCCCCTTTAAAATTAATTTCGCCCTCGAAATTCATCGGGGTTATAAATGGTTTACTACTTGAAAGTTTCTTTAATAGAAACCCACATTGTAAAAAGGAATACCAAAACCAATCTTTAAAAACAAAGGTATGAAACGTAATAGTTACCCAAATAAACTAATCACTGGGTTTCCACATAGGTCAAAATATAGATATGGAAGAAAAATCTAATCATCATGTTCTGATGGAGAGTGGTAGAGAACATGGCTATTGAAAATCCAGCAATCACAAAAACATAAATTTGTGATGATCTAGGGTACCATATAATTCATCGGATATAAGGGCACTAGGACAACATTTTTTGGTTTTCAAGATCATTTCCCTAAAGTTGAAGATTTTGAATTAGAATAAACACTTACTTTATTTTGGTACAATCTCACTGTTGTTCGTGCTTTGAAAAATTTCCACTTCATATCTTAAAGAAATGAAGTTGAATTTGTTATTCATGAAGTGTTAATAGATCATGTGATAGAATGATGGGTCATTCCATCTGTTTCAAACAAAAGGTTAGAAAAAGTTATCAAATATACATAAGTCCATCTATGGTGAGGTTAATCGTATACGATTCCAAAAATGAACTTACACTTCATATATCATACCGCGTAATAAAATATAACTTGTTTCTACTAACCAGGGACTTCCTGTAGGCCAGTGGTAGGTGATAAAGGCCAGCCGCACTTCGGTTGTGGGTTCGATTCCCACAGCCTTGTCTGACGCGATGGGTTGTCGCCCGTCCTGCAGGTTTTCCTTTTTCTAAAGCTATATTACTATAACATACCATCAATAATATCGAAAAAAGTTCTATCCTAACTTATTTCCAACATAATCCATTCCAATCTTTAGGCTTATCTAAAATACTTCGGTCTAAGATCATAGTATAAATAAAATGATTACTTGAAATTTCACATAACAATCACGTGAATGCCATCATTTATCCCCCATATATCATAAGATATATCTTGTTGGTCAAATTACAAACATGTGAATACCTTAATCATGTATTTTCTTAAAGAATGAATACCCATTGAACCTTAGTGAAAACATGAATGCAGTCAAAAGTTAACTCTTTCCACATACCAAAATCCAAAAATTCTATATACTCAAACCATGATATAACCTTCTCCTTATATCAGTCATGAGCTCATGAATAAGGTCAAACATTTCATTTTATCGTTTTCCTTTCATTATGTGCATATCATCTTTTTTTCCAAAAATATCTCAATCACATTCTATGGTTACCGGTACCCTTGAAAACCACAATAGACCAATACATAAATATTCCAATATTCCACGATACTATATAAAACATTATTTTGGAATCCCATTACATTCCACCACAGCATTGTCATATTCAACATCGCCAATAGTGATCACATGTGACTTACCTTTGTCCTTTGCCTTAAGTGGTTGCTCATGTCAATCATCACTAACCCTTGGATTAGGGCATTTATTAGCATAATGCCCCATTACATTGCACTTGAAGCATTGAAGTGTTGGTGGTGCGTTCTCTGCAGTCTTTTCTTTATTCACATCATTAGAAACCCTTTTTCCATTACCTCGACACTCAGTTGATCGATGACCTTCTTTTCCACACTTAAAACATTTTCTAGTCCCTTTAAGACAATCTCTGCCATGCTTCTTTCCACACTTTGAGCATAAGGAAACATTCATCTTCTTTTCACCATTATTCTGAGATTTCTCCTTGAACTCCATCTTTCGTTTCTTGTCAAAACTATTAGATGGATAAGTAACACCAACTTCCATTTCTACCTTGATAACACACCGCACAATTTCTTCATAGCTACTGAAGTCTCTTATAGCTAATTCCCTTCGATGATTTGGTTTTAAGCCACTGAAGAATCGATCAACTTTACTTTCAGGTTGGATGATAAATCCAGATGCATACCTTGCAAGCCTTGTAAAATTCACTTCGTATATACCAACAGATTCATCATCCTTTTGCTTTAGTTCAAGAAACTCCTTCTCCATGTTTTTTTGAAGAATACGAGGGAAGTACTTATTGAAAAATATATTCTTGAACTCGTCCCATTCCATGGACTCAATTTCATCTCTTGCCCTCATATTCTTGATAAGATTCCACCATTGATCAGCATCACCTTCCAAATGATACACTGCTAAGATGACTTTATCATGTTCAGAACATTGAAGAACTGAAAATATCTTTTCATTAGTACTGATCCATTGTTCAGCAACAAGTGGATCAGAAGACCCACTAAAAGAAGGTGGGCGTTGCCTCATGAAGGACTCAATAGAATATTGTTCCCTTCTCTGCTCATTTGGAAGTCTAGAATGATTCATAGCTTGTGTAAGTATAGCAATAAGATTTTTCACTCCATCTCCCATAAAATTTGTTTGTTTAGGAGGAAAATCATTGCATTGTCCATTACATTGATCAACACGGTTCCTTCGGGTTCCATCCATCGTCTAAAACCCAAAAAGAATAGTGTGAGAGGCAAAAATCACGCTAGGGAAAACAATATAATAAAGGGGGAGTACCTTCAATATCTAACATCTTAGGTTAAATTCTAAGATCGTTAGCGCAATTCTAGGACTATAACCTATACATATACTTAACCTTAGATACATTCCTAGACATACCTTAGAAATATCTCTAGGGATCTCACTAAGGTTTTCGCATCCTAGTTTCCAAAGGTTGACTAAACCTTTCCTCTGATACCAACTATAGAGACCCGAAGCGTAACGTACATGGAAATTACATTACTTTTTCGGAAAACTTAGTACATAACAAAAACAAACACACAATTACTATAATAGTTTAGTGTCTTTGGAAACTCGGAATATAATCTTCTAATCGTGGTGAAAGATCTTCAATATCTCCCATAAAGATCTTCCTTTTTTTACCTACACCTTTCTTTATATCCTGGGGAAAAGAAAACATAAAAGGGTGAGCTCAAATGCTCAGTAAGGGTAAACATAAGAAATATCAATCACATCATATACATAATAACATAACTTTTGGAAATCTAAACCTGGAAAAGAAATCATAATTTCATAACGTGGGATAAATCATAGTAGTGAAATTTAATCACAATAATCATAACTTAAAACATGAAACTTTGTGGCATACACACATAATCATAGAGAATCATTTCTTATTAGTCAATACTCATTTCCAAAACTATCTTAGTGGACAAAGTCCATTTCTGAACCGAGTTCATTCCTCGTTTCAGTCCTGTTTCACTTAACTAGTTTAACCTGCCGTTCCAGCCATGTCTATCTCATGAGATATAAAATCTTTACCCAGTGAATTGGAGGGAGATATAGGTCCCACCCATCTCATAATGATACCATTCTTATGTGCGCCACAAAATCATAAACCGTACATCATAGCATAACCCATGTAATAAAAATGGGAATCTTAAACATCGTGACATCATAAAACAATTCATATAAGATAAACGAATTCATAAAACTATTTCCATCACGACATAATCAAATCAATGTAATAATAGGGATAAAAACAGAACCCTATATTATCTTAGATGGAAAATAATTTTGATTAAACTCTTGAACTCCATTCTAGAGAAAAATATCCTTTCTACTTCAAAAACATTTTTCCTTTCTTAACATGTCATACAATTTTAAACTAAAATAAGTTTATTAAAAATAAACTTGAAAACTTGTAATGGATGATTCTTGGAAATAATGTTTTAAAAAACCATTGATGCCGTATAAGTTAAAAGAAACATTCTTCTCGTACTTTTGTCGAAAAAGTCAAAAAGTACCTCGTACAAAAAAACAATAAAAGATTCCTTTCATATCTTTTAATAAAAACTCACCGAAGGGTAAAATTGGATATAAAATATTGTATAAGGATATAAATATTAAATATTAAGGAAACATGGATATGGATTATAAAATACACCCAATTAAATTTCAAAGTATAAACAATCTCGGATAAAAATGAGATTGTGATATTTCCCTTACCTTAGGTCCATTTTGCTTTGTAAGTGTCTGAACCTCCTGTATAATGATTTAAATAATGTAATTTACTTATTCCAGAATCATAATCATTGTTATGATATCATATATGGTTCACTTATGACTTTATGTTACCCGTTATTTTTTAAATTCCATGTTAAAAAGCGTTTTGGGTAAAATCGTTTCATTTGTTGTCCGTGTTTTGACTTGTAATTATTGATATGATTACTCAGATCATGATTACTTAATTCCAGAATATAAAACATGATTTATATATAATATATATTCAGAATATACATTTATATAATAGATCGGTAAATGGAAAGAAATACATCGTTCATGGAGACGGTAGGTCGTACGTACGCATGAACGCTGTTTTCATTTCCTTATTGAGTTGAATGGAATTAAGTAGATTACATACATATATATACACATAAATCCAGTATCATTATTATTTCATATATTTCATGATTAATTATTATATATACTTTATAATCATTCATGAATGGTTAACGTGGATAATGAATCTCATCGCGTCGTGGAGACGGTAGTCCGTACGTACGCACGAGCGATGATATCGTTCTCATGATCGTGGAATTGTATTGGAGTGTATGTATACTATTTCAGAATAAATATCACTTTAAAATAATTATATATAGTTATTATGTACACCATTATACCCATCCATGTACGGTGGTGGTGGAAAATAGATTACACCATGGCGTGGAGACGGTATTCCGTACGTACGCACGCGCAGTGATTTCATTTTCCGTAGGATGGATAGATGGTGAAATAGGGTTGTTTCATACTTATAATAAAATATCATTATATTAGTGATACTGATGTTATTACTTCATAATGAAACAACCAAGAAGAATAAGTGGAAGAAGAAATAAAGTTGAAAGAATCGGTAACAGACATGACCTCTTCTTTGAAGCGCCTCTTTGAGATCTCCTTTTAGGGCACTAAAATTGGTCTTTTGAAGAAGACAAGAACCTCTAGGATGTTTCTAGGGAAGTGGAGAAGAGAATTTGGAAGGGGTTGGACGAGCATGAAGGCTAAAAGTGGTGTGAGGAAGAGAGGGAGGAGGTTCCCTTTTATAAGGGAGGAGAGGGGCACCTTTGGAATAACTAAAAATATTATTTTATTATAAAGCCAAATTCGGTTTTAAATAGCTCAGAATTGATTTATTTAGAAGCTAAGGTGGGGATGGGTCGAAAGCCTCTCATCCAATAGAATTTAGACAAGTTTAGGTTCCTATTTTAACCTTATCATTTATATTTAACTTTATGTTAGATAATTTTACTTTTACCGTGTCTTTTTGTGTTCTTACACTATAAGGTTAATAAACGTACTATAAAAAGCCAAACGAATCCCAAGATGTTTATTATTAATATATATATCCTTATCTAAGTCATTTGGACGAACCTTAGATTTTTAGGAATAAAATATCAATTAATAATATAATATTTGTTTTAAAAACTATTTTATGTCAATTTTGACACTATTTGGTAATTGATTTTTTTGAAAATCATAACAGAATTATTAGTTCGAACCAAGTTAATTATATTAATAATAACATGTCCTATTAACCTATAAAATTAGTTTAATTCATAAAAAGTCTCATATTACATTTATTTGGGTATTTATAACATCAATTATTTCAATATTTAATTAATAAGATAATTACTGCATCATCGTTGTGTCATAAATAAATTAAATTATTTAATGTCTAAAAATTACAAATAAAATACAATTATTTAGGAACTCTTTTTAGATTTCTAATGAATATTTATAGTCGAATTTATCTTATGTATAACCCTATATTAAAAATGATATACTTATTAAACTTTGATTTTAAATATTTTAACCCTTCTTTAAATAAATTAATAATAAATGTTCTAATCTAATCCAAGTGGGCCTAAATGTTTATATTTTATTCCTAAGGTTATTTATGGTCGAATTAAACTTATCCAACATAATTAGGACATGTGTTAGGGTAATAATAATATCATTTTTACCCTTAGTTACCCTAATTACTTTTAACCGTGGTAAAAAAAAGTAAAAAGTTACTATTCACAAAAAATTATTTTCATCTCATTGAACCAAATTTTACTTACTAAAATCAACCGTGTCTCTCGAATTTTTGAAATTCCACTCACAGAAGCGGTAAAATTATGTTTTATGAAAAATTCATTTTTTTTAACAACCACTTAGTGGTTTCACTATTCATCAAAAAATGAAAGTTTCCAGAAAAATACCAAAAATTAGGCCTAAGCCATATTTGATATTATGATCTCAAAAATGATGTCTATTTTACCAAATTAAAAACATATCAGTTTCATTAATTAATTTAAAAATTAATTCTCGTCGTCAAAACAAATAGCTTGTTCTTAAGAGATAATAACTATCAAAAGATTGACACTTGTTTATGTCTGGTTTAAATGTGAAATTAAATCTAATGAGCAACATTGTATTAAATTGTAAAAATATATTCTAAATATACTTTAAAACCACTCAAATTAATAATTTATCACTATTAATTATTTTTATTAAAAAGGTTGTTTTTAATTAAAATTTAGTAATTTTCACTATTCATCAGAAAATGAATGTTAGTCGAAAAGAACCAAAATTTCACCCTAAGCTAATTTTGATATTCCGAATCCAAAAATGAAGTCCATTTTGAAAAAAAAAATTAAAAATTTCAAAAAGTGGTTATTACTATTCATAACAGCTAGTTTTAATAATATTTTAATAGCATATCTTTGTTTAGTGAAACTCGGTATTGCGTACTACACACGCTATCGAGGAAGGTCATGATTGCATGTAATGCAAGGAAAGTCAAGGATGCGTGTTGTGCAAGCTTCTTTTGGTGTAGCGTACAAAACAAGACATTAATGAAATTAAAAAGAATATTTTTCATAAAATCTCGGGGTGTTACATCCATGACCATTTATCTATCAAGGGTTTTCACCTTTATGCACATTTACTTATTGATTATATAGTTTCATGTATTAATTCAAAACTCTTTTATCTTGTAATAAATTATTATGTTTAATGAATCCATGTTGTATGATCCATATGGCACACTTATGCATGAAATGAAATTTTTAAGAAGGGTGTGCCCTGATAGCGCTCCAATGCATTTGGTGAAGATTAGTATCCTGATATGTCAATTGAAATGTGGGTTTACACATGATTATTCAGATGAAATGATGTTTTAATCATGCTCCATGTTCAATGATACTGGTATCATGCTAATACCATGCCAAGTGTTGTTTCCACATTTCTATTTTGTGATAGTCATGCTATATCTTGCCATTATGTTCATGTTTCTTTTATGATCCATTGATATGCCTATTTCCTCACATGTTTTGTATTATTCATTTTATGCCTTGTTTACCCCCTTAATTGTATTTAGATCTCACCATTTTCTTATTCTTGTCCTCAGGTTATCCCATGAAATGCTATGTACGGGGGAATGTAGTGGTCGTGTAAAGGTGGTTTTCAATAAAGTTGTTGTGTTTCTTGTTTTAAGTAATAATATAATGTTCCTACGATCCAAAGACACTATAAATCTTGATCTTCTATGTTGTATCATGTGAATTTTTATGTAATAAATCATGTTTAAGTTTGTAATAATGATCAGGATTGTTATATTTATTTTTTTGTGTTTAATCATTTATTTCTTTACCATGATCATATCCCATTATACATTTTCTATATTTATTAGTTATGTTAGGGAAACTATTGGTTTAGTACTAATGATTTATAATCACACCATTGTCAAGAGATCCCAACACATTAGCACATGATAAAACCATATAATAAGAGGTATAAGTAGGGAAGTGGTATACTATTGGTTGGTTCAGCTAGAGAGATTACACAAAGTTAAGATTTTGTGTTGGATGGGGAAATGAGACCAGGTGATGGTTTCATTTTTGTTAGTTTTTTTTGCTTTGGATTATATATAATCTTCAGATTTGGTAAATTATTAACATATGTTTAAATTACATACCATCTAGATATTTCATTTTTTATAGTATGTGATATTTTATTTATTCTTGATTTGATTTGGTATGATGTTAATTTTATTATATTTGGATTGTTTGATGAATGTTTGTATGTTGTTTTTTTATTTTTATTTTATTTTATATGAGATTATATTCTTCATATTTTATCACCATAGACCCCTAATACTAGTCTAAAACCTTTGGTATGTAGGGAGGCATGATTGATGTCATGTTAAAAACTGGTCCTGTTATTTTAGAGTGTGTCAGGACATGATATTACAATATTTTATTAGAGTTTTTATGTTATTTTCATACTATTTTGGACATAGTAGACATGATATATGACGGATTAAAATTTGGTATGGTTTCCATGTCATGTTTTTGGCATGTACTTTCATGACTCGATTTCTAAGTTACTAGGAAGTTAGGATTTCAATTTTTTTGTATTAACTTTTATTAGTTGAGTTGTTTTTACTAAATATGGTTCATTGAATTATATATGTTCGATTTTGGTTTGTCTCTTAGCATGGGGTGGCATGAGGTGTTATATAATTCATCATAATAGGCATTTAGATTCATATGAAATGAGCATACTTTTGTTTGATTGTGATAATATTACTTGAAAATAAAATAGGTTATGGTTATTTAAATAGTAAAAAATTACTTATTATGTGTTTTCTCAAAAAACATAATAGTGGAATTATACTAAACTGAGCCAAATAGTTATTTTTTTTTCAAATAAATTTTCATAAAGAAATGTTGTCATATGTACATGGATATGACCATAGTCCATAAGGTGGAAGTCTAGTATATTTTTTCTCAATGAGGATTATTACCATAGAGTGTTGTCCTGGTTATGTGATTCCTAACATGTGTGTGTATATATATATATGGGATATATAGAGTGGTTGGTAGAATTTTCAGTACATTATGATACCTAATATGTGATTATAGATATTTATCCATTAATTGTGATCATATGGAATATGACTCATGAGCTAGGTGGGATATACTAGTGATGTTGAGATGAAAATTATGATATTTTTGAGTCTAGTTATATCATTGAACGGTAATATGATTACTTATTTTTGTTAGAGATTAATTGTGATGTTGGAGGGTAACCTAATAGAGGTTTTTGACCATACATGTGTGTTCCTTTAGAGACAAGATGCATGGGTGGATAAGTTTTTCTTGAGATTTATCTATGAGTGTTGATATGTAGTATGTGAAATAGGAATAGATATTCCATTGGTATTTTGAATCTGAAATCAAGGTAAATGGTTTTTTATGAGACTGACAAGCAAGAAAGGTATGGTTAACTGGTTAATTAAGAAAAGTGATAGTATAATTGATGAGATGAATATTTATGTGTTGTGTGGTCAGCTATAGGACATGGTGCATGATCCAAGGACTGATGAGATATTGCTCAATATGGAAAGAGTACAATGTTATAGAAGGATATCCCTGAGGTTTATTTCATTTTTTTATGCTTTGTTTTGGTAACAGGGATAGTTGAGCCCTATTGTGAGATTGGTTTGATGGGTACTCTCTTTCCATTGATTAAGAGAGTGAGTTTTTTCTTAATGTAAATTAGTGTATGGATTGGTGTAACCTAATCATTGAATAAGATATATATTAATGGTTTTTATTAGTCATGTTAGGCCTTAGATGACATGTGAGACATGTTGATGGATGGATTTTGAAGTCATCTTACATATAGAGATATTGAGTTGGTTAGGTCATGTGAATACAAGGTTGAGGAAATGATGACGAATTTCAATTATTGATGATCTCTTTTGGTTCCTTTTATTAGGTAAATAAGTTTTTTTTGAATTCATATGATCATATCCTTGAGATCCATTAGAATTAATACCTTTAAAAGTGATGGAATGTTGTGGTGAGTTCTAAGATTCCTAGTTTTTTCTGATTACATAGAGTTAGGCCATTGGTTACTAATGGGATTGGTGGATGATCATGAAATATTGGTTTTAGGATATGTAATTATTGTTTAAAGGTGTGGGAAACCTTTTTATGATTGAGAAATAGAAAACGGGGTGTTGTACCTTGACCCTATAACATGTGTCGGTTAGAGTAGGGGATACTCTGGGGAATGACCAATGTTTGAGATGATGTCTTTGTAGATATATGGTGAAAAAAATAAGGGGAATCAAATTATAAATATTTAAAGAGGTAAATATCATTTGATAGATTAGTTATAACCATTTTTCAAAAATTAAAATGTGGACTGATGACTGTTGTGTCTTGTGAAACACCAAGGGGTTATTAGCTCAGCAGAATGGCTAAGGAATCCAAATTGTTCCTTAACTAGCGTGATCTAGACAATGATGTTAATTTTAATTGATAGTGGTACTAGGTAGATCCCATATTATTATGGAATGTGATAGTCATTTGCTAGTGATAAATTTCATGGACTATGATTTAGATTTTTTGTGACCAGGTGTGTCATGATAATGTTTTTTACGGAATTGGAAAGTGTCATTGTAGGAATACTTGGCATCGTTGGAGCCAAAAGGAATGTATTTTGATTCCCATGGGTGAAAGAGTTAAATTTTTCATGGATATAAAGGAGTATCATCCCATTTATAAATGATAATAAAATTCATATTGTGGTGATCAAACTATAAATTTCCCAAGCACATTATGCTTTTTTGAGTAGTTTTTATGAATGTTGGGATTATTGTGTTAATGGACCCAACTTGAAGGGGATGAAATTATTTAATGGATTATGGATAAAAGTGATTATTTTATCTATGTAAAATATAAAATACCCATATTTGGCTATTAGTCCATGGAAATTGGGTCGATTTAGTATGTTTGATAGATGACAACCATTAAATGTTGTATGACCATTAGGTAGTATGACCACAGATGAAATATAGGAAATAGGATTGTAGGGTGAGTGGGTTTATGTAATTTAATTAATTATAGGTATCATATCAATATGTCAAACAATTAGGGGCCTTGTGTTATGAATATAGTCTTGGAAGTGAGAATCTGGGTTCTGATGAGAATAATAGGGTGATAGTTTGGTTTTTGTTCTGGTTGAGAAATGATCTGATGTATACCAATGATTATAGTTAATGGAATATGACATATATGCTTTAAAATTTCATAAATTTCATTAAGAATATGTAATTTTATGTATTTGGTTTAAGTAATCAATAAAACAATACATGGGTTACTAAGGTTCAGAGTAGTTGAGATAGTTCAGGTGTAGTGTTGATGTTACTATAACCAATTAGAGATATGATTTTGGTCCAGGAATCAGGTATAGGTGATAATTATGGTCTATGGGGGATTACAAAGAAAATTTTAGAGGTATCTAACTGTTATGGCATAGAGTTTTAATAATATTTGGTTATATGGGTTGGTGAATATGAGGGGGGATTTCAATTTTTGGTCATGGGGCGGGAAATGAATTATGAATTTGTTTTCAGATCAAATTGTAAGTGTTGTAACGTCACTAGGATATGTTTTTGGATGTTTTATAAATTCCAAGATGTGATTTGGGTTCTTTGATGAATGTTAGATTGGGTTTTAGGTGACGTAGTATTTTATTTTTACTACAGATGACTTTTCATGTTGTGACATGTGATGGTTATTCCCTAATGAGGGGATAATTGAAGAATCATATCATTTCTAGAAGGGGCATGAAAACATGGAGTAAGAAAATAATTCCATGATCATGGGGTGTCATAAATTTTTGGTTTTGGTGTGGTTTGTATATATTTGAGTGTTAGGAGAATTTATTCAATGACTGAGGGAATCATATCATGACAATTACAGTTACATATTAGATATTTGGATAAGAAAAATATCTTTCACATGTAGGTCATCATGTGATAGAGGGTACCACAATTTAATAGTGACTCTTATATATATTTTTTGGAAAACATTATGGTTTTTATTTATTAGATTTATTAGGGAAATCATTTCATGACATGACCCGTAGAGTCATGCTGTAACAGGGGACACAATGAAGTGTTGTAAAACATGGCTAAGGACCACACTATGTAGACCTATCCTTGGAAATTTTTGTTCTACCTAGATTTATCCGACATGTAGGGACTAGAGGGTCCATGTAACAAGGGGATAATGTGGGTTTCATGCCACACACTTAAGGGAGGAGGCCATGTCGTGAAGGCTTAGGTCTTGAGGTTTTGACTCTATATAAGGGAATTGTTCCATGCCATGGCCTAATGGGTTGCTCTGTGAGGGGTGATTAGACTCATCATCTACAGGTTAGTTTCTTTATTATTTAGGGGAATGGGGAGAATTATGGGATGTAATTTTAGATGACTCTTTCCCATTATATTTCATCATTTGGTTCCACTTAGTGATGGGTGATTCAAATGGATTATTATAGGTATTTTGATATATTTCTCTCATTACCTTTATTCCTCTTATCCCTTTTTAGTGATTTAATTTTGTGTCCCTGGGTTAGGGTTGAGGTCGATTACACATGAGCATGGTGAAATCATCCCAAGATGATGGGTCATTTTTATAGAGTGGATAGAGGAAATTTTAAGATGATGAAAAAAACTCATATTTCTTTATTTCAATTAATAAATACAACCTAATGTATTATTATTGGGTTTCCCCCATTTTTTATGGAATTTGATCTCTATTGAATGTTTTTTATGTAGCATATGATCATAGTGATTCCAAGAGCATGTAATGAGATGTTGGTGTTTCGTTTCTTGAAGATTCAACCCCATGAGTACTATTAAAGATTTTTTTCCACTATTTATCTTCTATTAAAATGGAATAAAAATTATAATTTGTAAAAAATTATTATTCATATGTTGTGTCTTGGGATTTTAGATAATGTTCATGGTCATTCTTGGATGATTCATGGATGAGCTTGACAAGGAGGTAGATCCATGTTTGATGTATTTGGTCTTAAAATTACTCCCTAAAGCTTATGAATTTTGTGTTATATCATGAAAAATACAGTATCCCCACATGCGTGTGATCATCATTGAATTAAAAAATTAATGCATTTTCTAAATAACTTGAGAATGTTGATTTATGTTGCTCAAATATGTACCCTTGAACACTAGTTTTTTCCCATATTCACTAATTCAAATAGGCTTGTCAAAAAATAATACTATGTGATATACAAAACCTATAGCGGTATAAATTTAATGAATGAAATGGAGTATACCTTGAGATAGGTTCCCTAATTTCCATTTAAGTTGGGGAGTATGATAGAGTGGGGATGGATAGCCTTTGGGAAGGTAACATGAAATATTGAGATGCCTTATAGCCTCCTGGAAAGTTAACCAGATTGTGCGGTGAGCGATACTATTCCAATGTTAGGTGAGTATGTTATGGAAATATTTAATTTATAGTTTCGGAATGGTAGGATTGAAATTGATTAACTTGGAATATGGGGTACTTGTGATGCTTCCGAATTTGTGTTTTTATATACTAGGTTTATGGTGCGGCCTATTTGGCCATGATGTGTGTGTGGCTGGGTTGAGGGATTTTATGCCACTAAGTGGTGATCTATGACCCCAGATTCATAATAAGATAAAATAATCTATATGGGGCATCCCAACCTTGATGTGATCAAGGGAACTAGAGAGGTTCCCTAACCTTTTATTGACTCCATGGATGATTAATACATGGGTCTATCTTAGTTTTAGCCTAGTATGAATGTGATGATCTGTATTAGCTTTGTTTTTATGAGTCCAACCTAAGAATTTTATACAGGGTTCAGGTGAACTCGAACACCTTTATTGTAATGTATACAATATGAGGTTATGGGGAGTGATGATTCCCCATGATGTATTCTATATGATATCCTCAGTAGGGATGATGACCCATGGTTGATGATATGTGAGGTTTTGGGGATGGATTATTCCCCTAGGTGTATGGTATATGAGGTTTTAAGGAGGGATAATACCACATGGTGTATTTTATATAATGTTTTGGGGAGGGAAGATACCCATTGATATATGCTATATGAGGTTTTATGGAGGGATGATTCCCCAATGTTTATACATATCCAATTCTGAGGAGGTATTATGACCATGATTATTTGGAATATAAGGTTCTAGGGAGGGTAAATTCCCCTCGGTTAATTCTATATGAGGTTTTGAGGAGGAATGTTTCCCCTAGGTTAATGATATATGGTGTTATTTTATGGGGATCTATTCCTCATTTGGTGTATGATTAAGAGATGTTTTAGGTAAGGGTGACGTTCCCCCTTGGGTGTGATATTATATGACGGAACCTAGGTGGGATGTTTTTCCTTTTGGTAATGATATTATAGTAATGGTTCCATGGTGGAATGTTGTTTCTCCCTAGGTAGTGACGTGAATTTCTCAATGTTAGGTGACATTGGAAAAAGTAGGTATGGTCAACCTAGTGTGTTACCTTAGAACCCAAGGATGGATTTTGACTTATTTATTTCATTTAGTCATTTTTTATCCCGAGTATATTAAAATTTTCATTAATTGTATTTACTAGCTATGTTATGGACACCATTGGTGGTGGCCAAGTGATTTATACTTACACCATATTTGAGCAACCCAGACACATTGATTCATTGGAATATGTTATGATCATAGTTAAAGGTAGGTTAGAGGTCTAGTGATGGTTTTTTAAGCATTATAGCTTGGATGAACTGAGGATATGGGACCAAACGAGGACTCAGGACCCGATGGTGGTTTCTGTTATGTTAACATTTGGTTGGAGTTGTACATGACCTAACCACGTGAGATATTGTTACTGTGTGCCCGACTCATGTGACATTTAGATAGTTAATTTTATAATAGAATGTGGTATTATATTTATGATTTATTGCTTTATATATTATTTTATTTTCATTAGATTTAGATATTGTGATTGTTAGTTATTGCATATTTCCATTTTTTTTATTTACTCTGATATGTGGGTATATTCTCTCCATGGTATGACCATATAACCTCTCTAATAGTAGGTAGCCTTTGGCATAAAAATATTCATTCTTGAGGTTATAAAACAAACTAGTCTAGTTTCTATAGAGTGAGAGAGTCTGGGAGGCAAAATCATAAATTGCATTATTTTCAACCATGTCTTCAAAATTTAGTTTACTTTCAAATTTGATAGTTGGTTAAATATAATAAGTAGGAAAAATATAAATAAATTCACCAGGAATGTTTTTAAGAGGAATCAAATCTCTAACTTATGAAATTATTGATCACACTATCCCTTTATCTAAACCAAAGAATTAATAATTTCATTATTGGATCTTTCATCTAAATGTATTCCAAAAAATGAATAAAAAATGAAAAATTAATTGAAAAGAATATAAAATTGAGTAATAATAGCTATGAGTTCCCAAAAATGCAACAATTGTTTTTAGGTTCTTATCTTTGATATTCCAAAAATGAAATTTAAAACATAGATTATGCAGTGTTATAGAAATCCATGTTTATCTATAATGGAGACCTATTCAGTTATTATTATTTTCGTATAATGTAATTGTATTTTCTTAATTTTAAACAAATTTAAAATTAAATATTTAGTAATTAGAGAAAAATTTAAAATTTAAAATAACCATTAAAATAAACTCTAAGATAAATTATCAATTTATGAAATAATGTATTTTTTTTCTTAGGATATTCCCCTAGTTATTTTATTCTTCATTTTACACAAGAACATTTTTTTATTTCAATTTTTCTCAGTGGTTATGATCAATAATAATATACCATTAATACCTCAAAATTCCATTTATGTTGAATATTTTAACACATTAATGAAATATTATCCAATTTTTTAGGATTTATGTGTGACTTATAATAATCAATTCGACAAATGAAAGTCAATTCAATTTCTCCAAATGTATCAATCCACTTGAAATGTCTCTATAAACCAAAAATATGTACATTAATTAGATATATTCTCTTGAATGATCCCAAAAAATATATAACCATCAAATGATAATTAATGATATCTCAATTTACTCCCCTTAAAACACATGATATGTAAACCATGATAATAAAGTAATATTATTTATCTAATACTACGAGAAGTAGAAAAAAAATATGGTCTAAGAAATTATGAAGAAAAAACCACATATTTAACTTTCATACACACATGAATTTGTAAGCCTAGAGTTCAAATAATATAGAATACAATAAGAAAAATCATGACATGTAAGAAAAAATAAGTTTCTCATTGATTGAAAAGTATAGATTTGGTTTTATCTATCTATGAAAATGGAATGACTAAGAAATTTAATTGAAGAGTGGGGATAGACCAAGCTCTCCCAAAAAATATTTATTATAAATAATTGATAAAATACACTCTCATTGAAACTTATATTTTTTATTATTTAAATAATTTACTCAGATACTCAACATAATATACACACCATTGAAATGCAATAGAATATTTTTTGAGATTGATGGAATCACCTTTATTTTTTTCATTGGTTCGTACTTTTCAAATCAACTAGGAACATAATCTCCCGCCGCATGGAAGGTGAATCATAGAGATACCCATCTCACTATATTATGGTTTAGTGGAGTTCATGACCTATTATAATATCTTACATTTTCATAGGATAACATAAATATTTGATCAAGAAATTTTTTAGGATCTTAAAAATCTAGTGATAAGGATTATTCATTTCATTAGGGTAGGTATAAAAATTTTAGTAGATTGTGATTTAATTAAAGAAAATAATCTAGTTTTGATACAGAATATAAACCATTACATTTTTCTATCTTATATTGATGGATGGATATATTTAAGCCTCATATTACTAGTTTAAATATTATATGTTATTGGTATACATCATGATAATGGGTTTGAGTAGGTGTATTTTTTAATTCAATGGGATTGTCATATGATTCGTAAGATTTCACTAAGATTATAGAGTGTTGTAATTCTCGGATAATGTTGTTGGTACTGGTAAGATGAATGGTTTGGTCAACTTACCCTTCTTGGATATTTATGTACTAGGCCACTAACCTTGATGAGTGTTTGGGTTATAATGTTATTTTTTTTAACTGATTTACAAATTACTCTCCAAATAGTTATTAATAAGTTAACAAAAACCAAAATAATATATATATACACTACCATGAACAAATATGGGTACCAAATTATTTCATATATATTGAAATTAATGATTGTAGGATCTAAATAATTATGTAGATTCTCATTATACAATAGGGGGTGAATTTTATACATTAAATATTCCTTTCAAACATTTAAAGTTGGTATAAAAACTTTAGTTTTTAACCTTAAGCAAAACTTTGTTTAACAAAGTAAAACAAGTTAAATTCACAAGACCTCTTAGTTCTACAAATTTGCTTGATTCCGGAAATATGGTTTCAGAAATGAAACTTAAGAAAAGTTTACAAAGAAAATATTCTATCTTAAAGCATATAGAATCTCACTAATCAGAGTATACAAAAACAAGGAAGTATAAGAAAGTTATACTTTCCGTATCAATCAAAATGAAGTGGAAAATTAACTTGAAACAATACATGTAACAAGTATAGAATCTTTTAACCCAAAGAGGAGGGTATCCAACAACCTTGAATAAAGGTCCCTTGATTTATTCGTTCAAGAAAGCCTATCCCTGCAAGCCCCCGAACCTCAAGGTAGTCGGCACCTCGGTCTTCCTCAGTAAAGAAGTCCTCAAACTTTAAGGTAGTCAGCACCTCTGTCTTCCTATCCCTGGAAGCCCTCTAATGTACTCAGCAACATTCAGAGTCGCACGAAGAAATCTGAACAAGATGTTCAGTATGCACAAATCATGAGAGTCTCTCTCTCTAGAAATCACTTAAACAACATATAATCTCTAGAGTTTTAGATTAGTCATCCAAAAGTTATGAGCTCGTTCAAATGAGCTCCTATTTATAGGCACATCTCAAACGGTCAGCTCCATCCTCCAATGGTCATATTTTTCCTTGAATCTCGGAGGGACCTTTACATGTTTCACTCAAACAACAGTTAGTTAGAAACTGAATGTACGAAATCGTTTCATTACTATATCAAGGATAAGAAAAATATGGTTATTTAGACAAATCCATTTTTCTGACTCTAAGGAAAAATAATGTTCGGATTTTAAGTATGTAAGAATTTGGGGTCTATAATACATGGACATTCAGATTCTGCATTCCAGAGAATTCATAACATGAATTCCATAGAATTATGAACCTGAATTTCAAGGAAATTCGGAGTCTGAATTCAGTATAATTCAAAGTCTGAATTCATAAGAGTTCGGAGTCTGAATTTATAATAATTCAGATTCTGAGTTTATTAGAATTCAGAGTTTGGAGTCTGAATTCATAATAATTCAGAGTTTGAATTTATTATAATTCAGAGTCTGAATTCAGAAAACTCAGAGTCTGAACTCATAATAATTCGGAGTCTATGTTCATTAGAATTCGGAGTCTGAACTCATAAATGTTCAGATTCTGAATTCAGAAAACTCAGATTCTAAATGTTTGGAGTTTGAATACCGAGAATTCAGTACAAGAATTCGGATCCGGAAATAGAATTCTCTATATCCAAGTATTTATAGGATTCCAAGATTTTTCAATATGAACCCAATTTTTACACTTAGGAATAGAATGATTTAGATTTAGAAGAACTAAAATATGAATATTGAAAATAGGTAAGGATGAATTTTCCTTGGGGAAGGAAAATTATCCTTATTAAGATAAAACATAGGGAAAATGAAATTTTCCTTAATATAGAGTGTTTGTGATTTTCAAAACATTAAGGAATGGAAAAGTTATAAGGAAACCTTATTGACTCAACAATGATTTTATGTTGGATGTTTTGGAAATTAATGACGTAATTTTTTCAATAATTTAATGGGAAATGTGTTTCAATATGAAGTTGTGTGATCTAATGGTTGTGAGTTATAAATTAATGAATGAAGATTATAAATGGTATTGATATTCTTAACCACATGTAGATAAGATAGATGTTAGAGATGATAGAAATATTAGTGAAGTAATAATACCTTTCCATGACATAGAATATTTCAATGGACATGATGATATATATCATGTTCATTTGACAAGAAATGTTAGTATTAGGGACTATAAAATTTATAATAAGGGGAATATAATGAATTTATGGTTTATCATGGAAAGAATATTAAAGTAATTGAGAATATTAAGATTTAAATTTTTAAAGATGTTTATTATCCCATATTTTTTAGAATATAAGTTTGGATAATAATTGAATAAATCAATAGAAAGACAGAATATATATATTTTTAAAAAAAATAAAACCATGTCATGGTTGAATGATGTTCATTATAGTTAGATTATTTTTAGAGTTCATGGTTGTAGATGAATAAAGTCAGGATGAAATGATATAATTTTTTTTATGAAATGAGGAGAAACCATATTGTGGTTTTACAAACAACATTATATATTTGAATCCACATTTATGGTGGTCATATTTTTTTGTGAAGAAATATCTACTAAATTTATAGTCACCATATGATGACAATACCATGTTGTGGTTCTAAACATGGTTTTTTAAAAATAAATAGTTTTTATGGTTCTAATAAGAGATAATATAATTTTATAATGATTTATATTTAATGAATCCATGATAAAACAATGTGATGGTGATAGACATGGTTATTGTGGGTGATTAAAAAATATCCAAAGCAATCCTAAATGCTATGTAATGGTCATCATTGGTGACTAATGGTTTTTATGTCATCTAGTGATGAAATGGTTATTTAGAGAATATGAGAAATTTATAATAAATTTATAAGAATGGTAAGGAATTTAATTATGTATCTAACCATGGTGTATATCATTTTTCTAGATAATTAAACTAAAGTTTATTATATCTGATCAAATTCAAGACATGATGTTGGGAGTTGGAAGCCTCCTAATTAGGATATTGAGATATGAACCTCTTGATATCAAAAAAATATTTTTAGGAATAATAGATATTGTGGTCTTGGTTATTAGAATCAAAAAATTAACTTGATGAATCCATTCCATGGATTGGTCCAACAAAATGTGGTTTATAATAAATATATATTTTTATATTTGGATATATATTTATAAATATTTAATATTGAGGTTCACATTTTAGGTATTTAACTTGGTTTTCTTGAATAGTTTTTACAAGAATTAAAATTGTGGGACACTTGGGATTGTTCTCGAGGGTCTTGATGACTCTATATGATCCTAACTATTAATTTAAGGGTTTTTAGAATGTAAGAAAGTTCATATTCTACTATAGAAAAACACGATGAAAGTGATAGGAGGTAGTAATAAGGGGAAACATTGATACGTTTGGATTCATAGAGGGAGAAGGAATAAAAATAAATAACAGATCAAGATTATAATATAACGATCTAAGAAAGAGACCATTTATGAAATATTTAGTTTATTTTGATAAATTATCGGTTCGATAAAGGGATGACACCCAGAGATGGACGATGAATTAGGGTATATTAATAAAATTCAAACCTCTTAACATATTTTATTTTTCAGTTAGTTGAAACTCAACTATCTTAATCACAAAGTATGAAAGAGATAAAACATAATATTATAGAAGTTATTTTTTAGGGTTCACTTAACAAGGACATGCCCAAATATCACACACTAAACTATGAATTGGTTTATAAAAAATTTAACTAATTTCCTTATTTATTCAAAACAATTATGAAAATATCACAATCCCTCTTGGTTTTCAACCACTAATTTTTTTTGAAAACTCACTAGACTCAAAATTTAGAGTAACATAGTTTTCTCTCATCTAAAATATTTTTCACACACAAGTGAAAAAAGAAAGTTTATACCTCTATTAATAGAGAAATATGCTCTATCTTCATTCACTTAATTATATCTTTTCACTCTATGGATTATTATAGAAATAAAACCAATCTCCTCTAGTATTTATATTAAAAAAATAGTCTCTAGAATTCTCTAAATCTTCCTATTATTTCATCTTATCATAACTATTAGTGAAATTTTTTATCTAATTGAAGTGATAATCTCGATATTTCTATATATTATTACTTCAATCCTCCTCATTAGTCTATGAAAATTTCATCCATCGATATCATCAAAAACCATTCCAATACTCATGTAATTAAGTCTTAAATAATTTTCCATTTATATTAATATTCCAATATAATAATTATACATCACTTTAATATCCATGATTTAGGGAATGATATACCATAACAGGTTCACTCAGTGAATGAATTTACTCCTCAAACAAATGAATTCTAATATTAAATTTCCATTAAATTAATATGCTTGAGTATATTGAAAAAAATAGAAGATAACATGTCATGTTGTTGGGTAAACCAAATACTTATTTGATGACAATTACTTCTCTAGAAATAATGGTCATTGAAAATTCCAATAATCCATGAACACTTCACCTTTGCACATCAATTAATGATAACTTCCATAACGAATTTTTCTTCTCCATGGATGAATAAGATTCTTCCAAAACATATTACAAACCACAATCATTAAAACACTATACACCATGACCCACTAGATCATTTTTGAAAAATACCCAATAGGAAAACCATTTTCCCTTCTACATCGCATTTTTCACCAATACACTAAAACAATTAATATCATCAAATAAATTCAACATATTTTTTTTTTCAATCAACATCCCCAATTAAAATTTTATATAAGAACCATGAGAACCATTTATAACATTTCAGTTTTTTTCAGAATACCGTATAGACCAAGATTTAAATCTTATGGCTATGTTGTGATTATTTTCATCCAACCAAACCACAAATAATTGTTCTTTAACACTACTAAAAACTTCACATCACCAAATATAGATAATTATAATTGATATAATGAGTAATTTATATGATTACCTTAAATCTTTGTAAGTTAAAAATCCTAAAAAACACATTAATATTTTTTCTATGAATCTCTCTTTTGGTTTTATTTAAAACACTCTGCACATCAAAAATTGTAAAAAAATAACTCATGTAACAATATTTAATGATAATATATCAAAATATTCTTAAATTATCCACTAAATCCCCATATGAGTCACTATTTTATAGTGGATAAATATTTAAAATAAATTATTATCAATGAAACACCTAATTATATTCATTATTTGATACTTATTTTCACATATTTCTAATTACTGAATCTCATATCAAATGACCTTTTCCTGATACCACTTATTTCAAATCACATCACACACATATATTTATTCTAACTATGTATAATCCCACTAATAAATCATTTATATTTATCTCCCTTAATTCTCAATAAAGGAAAATTACCCATTTTGAATACTTAGGAAAATTTATCCCCCCCTTTGAATTACTTGTGGGATGTTCTCTAAAGTATTAAATATTGAGTAACTATCCACCATTATAAAAGAATCAAGAGATAATATATTTAAACATTTAATGGGATAATTAGTAAATTTCTCAATAAAACCAGGAGAGAAAATACCATTTCATGAATGAAATTTAGAACACTAATTGTGGAATGAAAATCATCTTTAGGTGGAGTAAGGATGCCTTCCACAAACCAATCAAGTAGTTATAGATGTTTGAACTCAAATATCTAATTAATATATCTAAAAACGTCATTTAGGGGGAGAATTAATCATTAATTCCTCATTTTTCTCTTCAATATACAAATAATCTAATGTTACCTCAGATTTATCAAGTTTCTATTTAATAAAATTATATTTTAATTCAATGAAATTTTTTATAATTGATATAATAGATTGTTAACCTATATATTTTATAATAATTTTTTCACATTTAATTTCAATGTGAGAATTTTTTTTAACGCCCCAATATTTCATAGTATGTTATCTCTTTATAGTAATTCAATAGCTTGCGCTATACCCAACCCCGAGTTCGAGCGCACCACGACTTACCAAACTAGCTATTCAAAAAGCAGTTATGAATAGTATTAACCGAATTTTGAATTTTATATACTACATATAATTTTAACAACCATATTATGTGTTTCTTATAATTAATATAAGAACAAATTCATTTTTTCAGATAAAAGAAATATTTTTCAAAAAATGCAATTTTACCATCTTTTAATGGAAAACCATTTTTAAATCTAATATTATACACTTTTATATATTCAATTTAATGAAATTAAATTATTCTATAGAATAATGACATAAAAATTTAGTTTTAATAAAATTTTGGTGTTTTTTTGATAACTTTAATATTTTGATGAATAGTGAAAAATACTAAATTTTAATTGAAAACAACATTTTTAATTATAATAATTTATAGTGTTAAATTATACATTTGAATGGTTTTGAAGTATAATTAGATTATATTTTTATAATTTTATCCAATTTTGGTCATCGGAAATAATTTTACATTTAAGTTGGACATTAACACATATCAATCTTTTGATAGTTTTTACTTCTCAAAAACCTGCTTTCTGGTTTTGACAACATGAATTAATTTTAAATTAATTATTGTAACTTATATGCTTGGAATTTTTTAAAATAGACATTATTTTTGAATTTGGTATATCAAAATTAGCTTTGGGTGAATTTTTGGTATTTTTCTGAAAATATTCAATTTTTTATGAATAGTGAAAAACATTGTGTTGTAGATAAAAACCGAATTTTTCTTTTAAATAATTTTTTTTAATTTATTTTAAAGTAAAAATAGATACATAATACATATATTAGTTCAATTTAATTCATTTTAGTTATTTTATAATAATACTAGATGTATATATTTTTATGGAACCATTTTAACGTCTTTTTACACACCTTCTAGGAACATTTACCCACCTTCTAGGAAAATTTGCATAAAACGTAATTTTACAGCTTCTGTGAATTAAATTTAAAAATTCCAAGAGATACGGTTGAAATCATTAAGTAAAATTTGGTTCAATATGATGAAAATAATTTTGGGTGAATAGTAACTTTTGAATTTTATTTACCACATTTAAAAGTAAATAAGGTAATTAAAGTTAAAAATAATATTAAAATTACCCCAACACATGTCCTAATTCTATCGGATAAGTGTATTTAGACCAAAATCATCTTTAGGAGAAAAATAACATCCTTTTGATCCATTTGCGTTAGATTAGGACAATTATTATATTTTATTTAAAAAAGAGTTAAAAGTGTTAAATTCAATGTTTAATAACTAAACCATTTTAAATATAGGGGTAAACATAAGATAAATTAGATTATAAATATTAATTGGAAATATAAAATTATTTCCTACATCATGATATTTTATTTATAATTTTTAGACATCAAATAATTAAATTTATTTATGACACAATGATCATGCTGAAATTACCTTCTTAATGAAATATTAAAATAATTAATATTATAAATATTAAAATAAATATAAATTGAAACTTTTGATTCCATAAAATAATTTTATAGGTAAATATTTCATGTTAGGGATGATTCAATGTATTTTTTTGAAGTCGTCGAGTTTTTATGACTTTAACAAAAATCAATTACTAAATAGTGTCAAAATTGGCAGAAATGAGTTTTTAAAACAGATACTATATTATTAAATGATATAAGATTCATAAAAATATACGGTTCAACCAAAGGACTTAAATAATGATATTTATGTCATTAATAAACCACATGGGGTTCTCTTGTCATTTTATAGTAAGGTTATTAACCATGTAATAAAAAAACAATAAGACATTGTAAAAGTTAAACTATTAAACTAAGAGTTGATGTAACGCCCCGACCCCAGCTACCCAGAGTCGGTGCATTAATTACATAACATTGGCATGATCACAAGAAAGATCAAATCTCGAAAGACCGATTGGTTTAGTATCCTTGGAAACACTAGATATAATCATATTGTTTTACATTACTTTTCAAAGTGAAAAACTACTACAACAACAAAGTCTTCATATCCACACTATTAACCCCTCATAAAATCCCTGCAGGTCATTCATAACTTACTTCTTCACATCCTGGGAAAAATAAAACATAGAAAAGGGGTGAGCTCAAATGCCCAGTAAGGATAACAATATAGAAGAAACTTTCACAAATAAGAATAAACACTTAAGGCAATGCATTACTAAAACAAAAGCCTTTTAAACTTGAACTTCAACATAGTATGGCAAAAGTAAAAATGAAATAATGCCATTTACTTATTCACATGGATATTATACTAATCGAATAATCACATGCAAAAATCAATAACCACTTTCATAATGTTGGAATGCATAATGCCAGACTATCATAACCACATAGCCAAGGCCTCGTGCCAAGACTACAAATAAGATTTTGTCAAGGCCTTGTGCCAAGACACTAGTTTGTCTCATGAGACCTACCGATGCATCGAGGAGCTATAGCGGGCTCCACCCGTCACTTATTAAGTCCAATGCATTCCCATATGAAAAGGTTTAAACATAACATAAACATTCGTATTAAAACTAGCATACGAAATGTCAATACTTTCACAATAAACTATGAATGGTATAAAAATAGAACATCCACAGTCAAACATATCACAAAACCTTCAATACAATATAGAAGTTTTGTATCATAATAAATCAACTTCAAATAATCTTAAAATCCATCAAAGGATGTTGACATAGATGAAATCAAAATTCTTTTTAAAGAAATATCTCCTTCTATTTTGAAATCATTTAAGATCCATATAAAATAAAACATTTTCTTTGAAAATATTCTTATAAGCTTGTAAGGAAAGCTTTGAAGATTTTATAACGGCGTAAAATAACCGCACACGCCGTATAAGTTAAAAAAAACATTCTTACCTCAATTCTGTCGAAAAGGTTAAAAAGGACCTTGTTTTGAAAACGACGGAAAGATTCCTTTATAAACCTCTTACAAAAAGTCAAAAAAGGGTATAAATGACTTTAACCCATATTCTTGTAAATAGTAAAAATGTTTTGAAATACATTTTTAAGAAACATGGATGTGGATGATAAAGAGATCCCAGTAGATTATTACATATAAACAACCTCGGATAATGAAGAGATTGTGAAATAACCCTTACCTTGTACTTTTCCTTTGTTGGGGTAGGTTAACCTCCTGTATAATGGTGAAATAATTGTTATTAAATTATACAAGAATCATATACATTAATATGATATCATATATGATCTTTTAATATTGATTTGATAATAATATCTTAGTATTATCGTTGTTTCGGGTGTTAACTTACTTGTTTTCTTTCATAATATTTGTTACGTAAGACATGTTTGTAAAGGATAGGTTGTATATTATTCATATCCAGAATTATATCAAGTCCTTAAACATCATTTTTAAATCATAAAATGATAATTATACTTTAATGGTTACGATGGAGAATGAATCTCATCGCGTTCGTGGAGACGGTAGTCCGTACGTACGCACGGGCGACAATATCATTCTTTTAATATATAAATGAATGGTATATCATATATACAGAATCATTAACATGTTATATTTATTATTTACATGAGTTACACATCATTATTATACCCATCCAAATAATATTATATTGAATAACAATTACACCACGACGTGGAGACGGTAAGCCGTACGTACGCACGTATGGTGACATGTTATTCAAAGGGTGGATAGAATACTGAATATGGTTGTACCATACTTATAATAACATCACAGTATATGTGAGATACTGGAGTTATTATTTTAGAATGGTAAGAACAAAGGAAGAAGAAGTGGAAGAAGAAATGAACTTAGAAAAGGGTGGTGAAATCATTACCTCTTCTTCGGGTTCTTCCTTTTGATTTGATCAAAAGGGCTCCTTAGGTTGGCTTTCTGATCAAACTAAGGCCTCTAGGTTGTAGTGAGGGATGTTGGGAGAGTATTTGGGCAGAGTTTGGCCGAACCAAAAGGCTTTGAAGGTGTGAAGAAATGAGAAGGAGGAGTGCCCTTTTATAAGAGGGGTGAGGGGCACCTTTGGAAAAGCTAGAAATATTAATTTATAATAAATTCATATTCGGTTTCTAAAGGCTACAAAGTTGACTATTCAAAGGATTAGGTGGGGATAGGTCGAAAAAAACTCATCCAATAGAATTTAGACAGGTTTGGGTACTTATATTAACCTTATCTTTAAGTATTAACTCTAAGTTAATTAGTTTCACTTTTACAATGTCTCTTTGTATTTTTATATAATATGGTTAATAAACATACTATATACATCCAAGAGACCCCCAAGTGGTCCATTAATGATTAACCTATCATAATATATGTCTCTTGGCCGAACCTTAGATTTTTAGGAATTTAATATCAATTAATAATATAATATTTGTTTTAAGAACTCTTTTATGTCAATTTTGCCACTATTCAATAGTTGATTTTTGTGAAACTCATAACAGATTGATTACTTCGAACAAAGTCCATTAAATCAATCCTAATATATCATATTAGCCTAGAAAATTAGTTTAATTCATTAAAAGTTTCATATTATATTTATTTGGGTATTTATAATATCAATTATTTTAATTTTTTACTATTATAGTAATTACTGCATCATCATTGTGTCATAAATAAAATAAATTATTTAATGTCTAAAAATTATAAATAAAATATCATTATGTAGGAAATTGTTTTAGCTTTCTAATGAATATTTATAATCGAAATTCCAACATGTATAACCCTATGTAAAAATTGTACTTCTAAAAGATGTAATCTTATGCCATTTTTATTTTTATTTTAGCTTTATTAATATAATGTGTCATTATCACTTACAAGTGGATCCATGTTGTCCCAAAATAGACCCAAAGATTCCCATGGTCGACCATGTATCAACCAATAGGGTTAAGACACGTTTTAGGGTAATTTAGTATTATTATAATATTTTTTTAACCCTTATTTACCGGATTTACCCTTAACCATGGTAAATAAAATATTTACCGCAGTAATTATTTAAAATGTCTAAAAATAAAAGTTACCCATTTACACAATTTGAACATCCTGATTCCAAATATGGAATCCATTTTCCTAAATTCAAAACACAGAAGTGGCAGAAATTAATTTAAAATTAATTCCCGCTGTCAAAACAAAAAGCGTGTTTTTAAGAGATAATAACTATCAAAAGATTGACACTTGTTTATGTTCGGTTTAATTTTAAAATTATGTCCAATGACTAACATTATATTAAATAGTAAAAATATATTCTAAATATATTTTAAAACCACTCAAATTCATAATTTATCACTATTAATTATTTTGATTAAAAAAGTTGTTTTTAATTAAAATTTAGTAATTTTCACTATTCATCAAAATATGAAAGTTATCTGAAAAGTACCAAAATTTCACCTTAGGCTAAATTCGATATTCCGAATCTAGAAATGAAGTCCATTTTAAAATATAAAATATATATAATTTCGAAAAGTAGGTATTACTATTCATAACGGCTAGTTTGATTGGTTGTGGTGTGTGTTAAAACTCAAGGTTGCGTACAACACACGCTACTGTATTATTCAAAGAAAGCGTACCGTGGAAGCTTGGGATGTTTCATTTTAAATTTTTGATGTCCCCATTTAGTCAAAAAGATTAATATATTGTATTTAAAAAGGGTTCACTATTAAAAGTTGATAAAAGTGCAATACTGAAAATGAATTTGTTCTTGCATTATATCTAAGAAACTCATAATATGGATTCTAAAATTATAAGGATTATATAAAGTTTAAAATTTAGTTAACACTATTCATAACGTCTTTTGAACAGCTTGTTTAGTAAGTCATGGTGCGATTGAACTTGGTGTTGCGTGTAGTGAAAGTTATTGAATTATTTTGAAGAAATAACACACTATAAAATCTTGGGGTGTTACATTCTCCCCTCCTTCAATAAATTGCGTCCTCGCAATTTGAAATTGTTCCTCGAAAATAAAAGGTTGAAAATAAAAAATATATTTGTGGGAAAACCCACATCGGAAATTGGGTTACTAAAATTTAGTCTTAATATGAGGAAAAGAGAAATCAAAGGGTCACCACCAAATTATGATCTTGATTAGGAGAACATTGGTGGCAATTAGAGACATATAATCGGAGGAAAAACGTAAATATTTATAGGTAGTGATTGAGGTTATCAATCACAAACAAGTGTATAATTGAGGTCCTTAAACTCATCAATCTATGATGATTTGAAGTACCATCGGTTCAACAAAATATAGGGTATTGGGATAACACATTTTTGACGTTTCAAAATATCTTAGTTGAAATCCCACATCGAAAAATGAATTAATGAGGCCTCTATTTATAATAAAGAGTCGAATGTATGAAGATTACCGAAAATAACACATACTAAGGTTCCATGTAGGAAAATATGGATATGGAAGAAAAATCTAACCATCAATTATCTGATGGAGAGTGGTAGAGAACATGGCTATGAAAAGGCCAACAATCCCAAAGCCATAAATTAGTGATGATTTAAGGTACCATCTAGGAAAACATTTTTGTTCTAAGTTGATTTTCTTAATGTTGAGGAATTTATTTATGATATTGGCTAAGATCATAAGGAGATATACTTACTTTATAATTAGAGTTTTATTAATAAATTTCTACCATAAACTCATCTTTCACTCTAAAAGATAATAGAATGTAAAAAAAAATTCTATTTACACTATTCGTATAGGGTTCCAAAATAAACAAATTTATAATTCATCTACAAGATCTTTTAATAAAAACTACATTATTTAATCCAGGACATCTCGTGGGCCAGTGGTAGGTGATACACCCTTGTCGCCCTTCGGTTGCGGGTTCAAGTCTCGCAGCCTTGCCGGATGCGACGGGTTGCCGCCCGACCTCCGGGTTGTCCTTTTAAGGAAATCCAAAATAATCCAAACTAGAACTATCCAAAATACTTCTGTCCAAACTCACAGTCCAACATTTATAAGGAAGGTAAACATAATATAGATCCTTTTTACCCCGTAATAGCATATGAATACCTTCATCATGTATTCTTTTAATACACTGAAACATCCCGAATTACCATATTCCTTATTGATTACATTCATGCTCCCTTATTCCATATAGAAAGCTGGATATACTTCATTAATCCAAAAATGTTTTAAATCCCAAATCATTAATCAGTTCCAGGGTAGTCAAGAATATCCAATATAATTTATCCAAAACAATCACATATTATTCCAAAATCACTACCTCAGTATCAGAACTATATTATGATTTATCATTCTCTTAACCATATATTTTCCAAAAATTTATTCTGCTATTGAGTCACTTTTCTTTGTACCACACAATCTCAAGTCCTTAATGAAATAGTACTGCAGTACAATCCTTATATACTCCATAATTATTATAACAAGTACATTGTTGATACAACACTCAGTTGACATAATCAACATAAGAACTCTAATCATTCCTCTTCATCTGTGGTAGTATCATAACTTGATTATTATCCAATAACATCATTTGCGGCATATTCTGATGACTGGGACATAGGTTCGCGTAGTGTCCAAACTCCTTGCAAATGAAGCATTGTACATTTGAAACCATTTTCTTACCCTTGCAGTCACATACTTTGTGCCCTTTTCCTCCACACTTATAACAAACTCTCCTTCCTTTCAGGCAAGTTCCAGGGTGTTTCTTTCCACAGTTACCACATATGGGAAAATTCTTCTTTTCCCTCTTCCCTTTATCCATTTTTCTCTCTTCCATCCTTTTCTTCTCTTGCTTCCCTTCAAAGCCATAGGACTCAGTAAACTCTTTACTTATCTTATCAACACATGATATTATTTCTTCATATGATGATAATACATGGGAGACTATTTCTCTTATCAATTCTAGCTTAATACCATTAATGATATGATCCTTCCTTCTCTTTGGATCATGTGCATTTCTGGAGTTCTCATTCCTTCTATTGGGCGCCATTTCTAAACAATGGCATAAACTAGATCAGTTTATGAATCAAAATACATAATCCCATACTTATAAAACAATTAACATAAATTGAACTATTTATGGATATAATCCAAAAAAATGTCTCCTTTGAGGATGTATATACTCATAAACCCTTCATAATGGTTTGTAAAGAAAATGAGAATTATCCTAAGCATATCCCCCGGGAGTGTCGTAACCAAGAGTGCAGCAAGGCCCGTTGTCGTGCACCAGTTCCCGTTCGAGTCTAGCTCAAAGCGGTGTTTTCGGGTTTTACCCCTAGGTACATCTGTGCCAGAGCCGCCTCTACCTGCTCGTATCCAGACAGGGATGTATTGCTCGGAAAACTCACAAAATCTCTACAATACCAAAATTCTAGGAAGTTCTTCTATACTAATCCTCAAAGTTCATCTTAGGTCTACGTTCTCTAATCAGAGTTTATCTAAATCTAGCTTCCAAGGTTTGTACTAAACTTCCTCTGATACCAACTGTAACGCCCCGACCCCAGCTACCCAGAGTCGGTGCATTAATTACATAACATTGGCATGATCACAAGAAAGATCAAATCTCGAAAGACCGATTGGTTTAGTAGCCTTGGAAACACTAGATATAATCATATTGTTTTACATTACTTTTCAAAGTGAAAAACTACTACAACAACAAAGTCTTCATATCCACACTATTAACCCCTCATAAAATCTCTGCAGGTCATTCATAACTTACTTCTTCACATCCTGGGAAAAATAAAACATAGAAAAGGGGTGAGCTCAAATGCCCAGTAAGGATAACAATATAGAAGAAACTTTCATAAATAAGAATAAACACTTAAGGCAATGCATTACTAAAACAAAAGCCTTTTAAACTTGAACTTCAACATAGTATGGCAAAAGTAAAAATGAAATAATGCAATTTACTTATTCACATGGATATTCTACTAATCGAATAATCACATGCAAAAATCAATAACCACTTTCATAATGTTGGAATGCATAATGCCAGACTATCATAACCACATAGCCAAGGCCTCGTGCCAAGACTACAAATAAGATTTTGTCAAGGCCTTGTTCCAAGACACTAGTTTGTCTCATGAGACCTACCGATGCATCGAGGAGCTATAGCGGGCTCCACCCGTCACTTATTAAGTCCAATGCATTCCCATATGAAAAGGTTTAAACATAACATAAACATTCGTATTAAAACTAGCATACGAAATGTCAATACTTTCACAATAAACTATGAATGGTATAAAAATAGAACATCCACAGTCAAACATATCACAAAACCTTCAATACAATATAGAAGTTTTGTATCATAATAAATCAACTTCAAATAATCTTAAAATCCATCAAAGGATGTTGACATAGATGAAATCAAAATTCTTTTTAAAGAAATATCTCCTTCTATTTTGAAATCATTTAAGATCCATATAAAATAAAACATTTTCTTTGAAAATATTCTTATAAGCTTGTAAGGAAAGCTTTGAAGATTTTATAACGGCGTAAAATAACCGCACACGCCGTATAAGTTAAAAAAAACATTCTTACCTCAATTCTGTCGAAAAGGATAAAAAGGACCTTGTTTTGAAAACGACGGAAAGATTCCTTTATAAACCTCTTATAAAAAGTCAAAAAAGGGTATAAATGACTTTAACCCATATTCTTGTAAATAGTAAAAATGTTTTGAAATACATTTTTAAGAAACATGGATGTGGATGATAAAGAGATCCCAGTAGATTATTACATATAAACAACCTCGGATAATGAAGAGATTGTGAAATAACCCTTACCTTGTACTTTTCCTTTGTTGGGGTAGGTTAACCTCCTGTATAATGGTGAAATAATTGTTATTAAATTATACAAGAATCATATACATTAATATGATATCATATATGATCTTTTAATATTGATTTGATAATAATATCTTAGTATTATCGTTGTTTCGGGTGTTAACTTACTTGTTTTCTTTCATATGTTTTGTTACGTAAGACATGTTTGTAAAGGATAGGTTGTATATTATTCATATCCAGAATTATATCAAGTCCTTAAACATCATTTTTAAATCATAAAATGATAATTATACTTTAATGGTTACGATGGAGAATGAATCTCATCGCGTTCGTGGAGACGGTAGTCCGTACGTACGCACGGGCGACAATATCATTCTTTTAATATATAAATGAATGGTATATCATATATACAGAATCATTAACATGTTATATTTATTATTTACATGAGTTACACATCATTATTATACCCATCCAAATAATATTATATTGAATAACAATTACACCACGACGTGGAGACGGTAAGCCGTACGTACGCACGTATGGTGACATGTTATTCAAAGGGTGGATAGAATACTGAATATGGTTGTACCATACTTATAATAACATCACAGTATATGTGAGATACTGGAGTTATTATTTTAGAATGGTAAGAACAAAGGAAGAAGAAGTGGAAGAAGAAATGAACTTAGAAAAGGGTGGTGAAATCATTACCTCTTCTTCGGGTTCTTACTTTTGATTTGATCAAAAGGGCTCCTTAGGTTGGCTTTCTGATCAAACTAAGGCCTCTAGGTTGTAGTGAGGGATGTTGGGAGAGTATTTGGGCAGAGTTTGGCCGAACCAAAAGGCTTTGAAGGTGTGAAGAAATGAGAAGGAGGAGTGCCCTTTTATAAGAGGGGTGAGGGGCACCTTTGGAAAAGCTAGAAATATTAATTTATAATAAATTCATATTCGGTTTCTAAAGGCTACAAAGTTGACTATTCAAAGGATTAGGTGGGGATAGGTCGAAAACAACTCATCCAATAGAATTTATACAGGTTTGGGTACTTATATTAACCTTATCTTTAAGTATTAACTCTAAGTTAATTAGTTTCACTTTTACAATGTCTCTTTGTATTTTTATATAATATGGTTAATAAACATACTATATACATCCAAGAGACCCCCAAGTGGTCCATTAATGATTAACCTATCATAATATAAGTCTCTTGGCCGAACCTTAGATTTTTAGGAATTTAATATCAATTAATAATATAATATTTGTTTTAAGAACTCTTTTATGTCAATTTTGACACTATTCAATAGTTGATTTTTGTGAAACTCATAACAGATTGATTACTTCGAACAAAGTCCATTAAATCAATCCTAATATATCATATTAGCCTAGAAAATTAGTTTAATTCATTAAAAGTTTCATATTATATTTATTTGGGTATTTATAATATCAATTATTTTAATTTTTCACTATTATAGTAATTACTGCATCATCATTGTGTCATAAATAAAATAAATTATTTAATGTCTAAAAATTATAAATAAAATATCATTATGTATGAAATCGTTTTAGCTTTCTAATGAATATTTATAATCGAAATTCCAACATGTATAACCCTATGTAAAAATTGTACTTCTAAAAGATGTAATCTTATGCCATTTTTATTTTTATTTTAGCTTTATTAATATAATGTGTCATTATCACTTACAAGTGGATCCATGTTGTCCCAAAATAGACCCAAAGATTGCCATGGTCGACCATGTATCAACCAATAGGGTTAAGACACGTTTTAGGGTAATTTAGTATTATTATAATATTTTTTTAACCCTTATTTACCGGATTTACCCTTAACCATGGTAAATAAAATATTTACCGCAGTAATTATTCAAAATGTCTAAAAATAAAAGTTACCCATTTACACAATTTGAACATCCTGATTCCAAATATGGAATCCATTTTCCTAAATTCAAAACACAGAAGTGGCAGAAATTAATTTAAAATTAATTCCCGCTGTCAAAACAAAAAGCGTGTTTTTAAGAGATAATAACTATCAAAAGATTGACACTTGTTTATGTTCGGTTTAATTTTAAAATTATGTCCAATGACTAACATTATATTAAATAGTAAAAATATATTCTAAATATATTTTAAAACCACTCAAATTCATAATTTATCACTATTAATTATTTTGATTAAAAAAGTTGTTTTTAATTAAAATTTAGTAATTTTCACTATTCATCAAAATATGAAAGTTATCTGAAAAGTACCAAAATTTCACCTTAGGCTAAATTCGATATTCCGAATCTAGAAATGAAGTCCATTTTAAAATATAAAATATATATAATTTCGAAAAGTAGGTATTACTATTCATAACGGCTAGTTTGATTGGTTGTGGTGTGTGTTAAAACTCAAGGTTGCGTACAACACACGCTACTGTATTATTCAAAGAAAGCGTACCGTGGAAGCTTGGGATGTTTCATTTTAAATTTTTGATGTCCCCATTTAGTCAAAAAGATTAATATATTGTATTTAAAAAGGGTTCACTATTAAAAGTTGATAAAAGTGCAATACTGAAAATGAATTTGTTCTTGCATTATATCTAAGAAACTCATAATATGGATTCTAAAATTATAAGGATTATATAAAGTTTAAAATTTAGTTAACACTATTCATAACGTCTTTTGAACAGCTTGTTTGGTAAGTCATGGTGCGATTGAACTTGGTGTTGCGTGTAGTGAAAGTTATTGAATTATTTTGAAGAAATAACACACTATAAAATCTTGGGGTGTTACAGTTGAATCCAAAAGATAAGGTTAATATGGTCACCTACACTTGTATAAAACATATTGGATGAGAGGATTTAGACCCATCACCACTGTAGCCTCAAAATAAATCCTTTTTGATCCATTATAAACCGATTATTATTGTATAATAAATTAATTTTTCCATCTTTTCCTAAAGTGACCCTCACCTTTCTTATAAAAGGGTACTTCCCCTTCTCTAAAAATTACACATCCAAAGCCATTTTTCATGGCCAAAACCTAGTCAATTATCCTCAAAACTACCCAAAACGCGGCCTAGAGTCCTTACTTTGATCATAAATCCAACCTATGGAGCCCTTTTGATCAAATCAAAAGGAAGCACCTGAAGAAGAGGTAATTATTTCATCACCTCTTTCAAGTTCTTTTCTTCTTCCACTTCCTCTTTAATTTTTGTTTCCATTACAAAACAATAACTTTAATAACTTGTAAATATATTTATGTTATTATAAATATGGTACAATCATATTCATTATCTTATCCATCCTATTAATGACAAAGTCACCATACGTGCATACGTACGGTTGATTGTCACCACGTCGTGGTGCAGTTTGTTATTAAACAATTCATTATTTTTATGGGTATAATAATGGGTATAATTGATATAAATAATAAATATAACTTTTTAATTATTCTTTATATATAATATACCATCCAATTACATACTATTTCACTACCAATAGAATGATATGATCGCTCATGCGTACATACGGCTTACTATCTCCATGACGCGATGAGATTCATTTCCACGTTCACCGTTCAATAATGATTATAAAAATATACATTATTAATAAGTAAGTAATATATGACATAATTATTATACTTTATATATATATATATTCATATATTTACATATATCCCATTCACTTACTTCTATTCAATACGATATGAAAACGGAAACGTCGTTTATGCGTACGTACGACCTACCGTCCCCATAAATGATGTTTTCCATTTCATATATCTATCTATTATACATACTTATATTCTGAATATATATGAAACAAAAATATTGTTTTATATTCTGGAATCAATTAAATCATGATATAAGTTATACAGTCAACAATCACAAGTTAAAACACATATGATAAAGAAAGTGATTATTACCCGAAATGTTATTTCAACATAGAATTTATTATTAAATGCGTAGTATAAAGCCATAAATGAATTAATTATGATATAATAAATATGAATATGGTTATGTTATAATTTAATAACATACTATGGTAATTATACAGGAGGTTAAATGTACGCTCGGCCAAAGGAAAGTACACGGTAAGGGTTAATTCCTCAATCTCATTATTATCCAAGATTGTTTATGTGTAAGTATTTACTGGGACATATTTATCATCCATGTACATATTTCATAAAAATATTTTCAAAATGCATATTTTAAGGTATTATGGAAGGTTCTATTTAACTATATTATCATTTTAAATGTTTTATATATTAATTTTTCTACATATTTTTAATTAATGTTCATGTTTTTAAAATGATTTTAAGTTTTTATTTATACGGACACGACTATTTTAAAATGTTAATTACTTTCAAAAGTTTCAAAGTGGTATGGGACAATTTTGTTCAAAAATCCATTTTAAATGAATTCCTTTATAAATGTGTTACTTTTAAATGATTTCACAAGAAATGGATATTTCTCTCAAAGAGTTTTACTAATAATTGTCAACTATATCAACATCCTTTACTGGATATTATTCTTGATTGAGGTTGATTTATTATAATAAAATATTTCATATTGTATTGAATGAGTTATGATATGTTTTACTGTGTATGTGCTATTTTTATACCATTCATGGTTTATGGTTGATGTATTGAAATTTCATATGCTAGTTTTATTACGAATGTTTATTTTATGTTTAAACATTTTCATATGAGGAATGCATTGGACTTAGTAAGTGATGGTTGGAGCCCGATATAGCTCCTAGATGCATCAATTGGTCTGATGAGACAAACTAGTTTCTTTCCATAAGGCCTTGACAAAATCTTATTTGTAGTCTTGGAACGAGGCCTTGAATATGTGGTTATGATGCCCGGCATTATGCATTCCATCATTATGAAATTAGCTATTGATATTAAATGTTATTATTAAACTAGAAGAATATCCATGTGAATAAGTAAATAGAACTATTTGATTTATCATTGCCATATTATGCTAATGTTTAAGATTAAAAGGATTTATTTTTAGTCTTATACATTGCCATAAATGTTTATGCATATTTATGATATTTTTTGCTATATTGTTATCCTTACTGAGCATATGAGATCACCCCTTTATTATATTTTCTTTTTCCCATGACATGAATAAGTATATTATGATTAACCTTTAGGGATAGGCCAAGGATGTGAGTGTGTTCAAAGGGTACACATTGTCATTTTTTTCATGATGTAATGTAAAACTTATGTATATATCTAGTACTTCCAAGGCTACTAAACTAATCGGTCTTTCGAGACTTGGTCTCTTGTGATCATGCCAATGTTATGTAATAATGCACTGACTCTATGTAACTACGGTCGGGGCGTTACAGTTTTAATTAGAGTAAGTTTAGCAATAACTTTGGAAATAGATTTTGATAAACTCAGATTATAGAACATTACCCTATGATAAAATTTTAGGATTAGTATATAAGAACTTCCTAGAATTCTGGTAAAGTAGAGACTTTGTGAATTTTCCTAGAAATACATCCATGTAAGGATACGAGCAGGTAGAGGTGGATCTGGCACAGATTTATCTAGGGGTAAAACCGAAAAAACCGCTTTGAGCTAGACTCGAACAGGAACTGGTGCATGACAACAGGCTTTGTTGTACTCTTGATTACAACACTCTCAGGGGATATGATTAGGATAATTCCAATTTTTTTACAAACCATTATGAAGTATTTATGAGTAAATATGTCAGTAAAGAAACCATTTTTATGATTATCACACTAGATTTGGGAAAATTTTCAATTAATGTTGAGGATTTTTCTAGTTTTTGGATCATACATTATGATAAGATATAACCTAGTGTTTTTCGTCATTTAGAAATGGTACCCAATAAAAGGAATGAGAACTCCCACAATACGCATGATCTAAAGAGTAAGAAGGATCATATCATTCATGGTCTTAAGAAAACATTTAGAAGGGAAATAGTCTCCCACATATTCTCATCATATGGAGAAATAGTATAATGTGTTAATAAGATAATAAATAATTCTCTGAGTCTTATGGATTTGAAGGGAAGCCAGAGAAGAAGAGGATGGTAGAGAGAAATATGGATAAAGGGAAGAAGGGAAAGAACGATTTTCCCATATGTGATAACTGTCGAAATAATCACCCTGGGAAGTTCTTGAAAGGAATGGGAGTTTGTTATAAGTGTGGATAAAAGGGACACCAAGTTTGTAATTTCAAGGGTAAGAAAAAGGTTTCAAATGTTCAATGCTTAATCTGCAAGGAGTTGGGACACTACACGAATCAGTGTCCCAATCATTAGAGTATACCCTAAATGATACTATTGGATAATAATCAAGTTATGATACTACCACAAATGAAGAGGAATTATAATTGTTCTTAAGTTGTTATTAATAAATTATGTCATTTGAGTATTGTATTAATGATGTACAAGTTATAAGAATTCGAATATATATAAGGATTGTATTGTAGTAAGTTTTCATCATGGATTTCATATTTTATGGCACCAAGTAATGTGACACAGTTTCAAGTTAAACATTTTGGGAAATATATGGTTGAGAGAAAGATAAAACTTAATCTGGTCCTAATACTGAGGTGGTTATTTTGGAATAAGAGATATTTGAGTTGGATAAAGTATATTGGGTATTATTAACATCCTTGTAACTAATTAATGGTTTGTTTATTCCATCATTGTTGGAGTATTCAAAATTTTGTGATTTAAAGAGTATATCAAGTATTCTATAAGGAACAAGGGAGCATGAATGTATTCAATTAGGTTTTATGGTAATTCGTGGTGTTACCATGTTTTAATAGAATATATGATAAAGGTATTAACATGTTATTATGTGGAAAAAAGAGATCTTCATTATGTTTATATTTCTTATAAATTTTTGTATGTGAGTTTGGACAAAAGTATTTTGGATAATTATAATGGTTGGAATGAATTAATTTGGAATTTGGATAATATTGTTTAAGGTTAAAACATTTCTTAATATTATTTTTGGATTGTTATAAAAATGACAACCTGGAGGTCGGGTGACAACCTGTCGCGTCTGGAAAGGCTGCGAGACTTGATCCCCCATCCAAAGGGCGACAAGGGTGCATCACCTGCCACTGGACTATGTGATGTCCTGGTTTTTATAATGTTGTTTTTTAAAAATGGTCTAACAGATTCATTGTAAATTCATTTTTTTGGAACCCTATACGATTAGGATGAATAGAATATTTTTGAGTTCTTAGATGAGTTTGTGGTAGAAATTAGTTAAATGATGGAACTCTATTTGTCAAGTATCCTTTTTTTCTTATTCTATGATGAAATTAATTCTTAAAATTTAGGGAAAGGATCTTAAAATAAAAAATTTGTTATCATAATACCTTATGTTTTGTTTAACTAATTATATTTTAAATCATTATTGATTTATGGATTTGAGGCCCTTAATTTTCCATTCACTTGTTTATGATTGATGACCTCAATCACTCCCTATAAATATTTATGTTTCTCCTCCAATGATTATTTAAATAAATTTTCTCCTATTCGAAATCCTAATTTGGTGGTGTCTTTTATATTTCTCTTTCCCTCTTATTAAGACTAAATTTTATTAACCTGATTTCCGATGTGGGTTTTCCACAAATGTATTTTCTATTTTTAACCTTTTATTTTCAAAGAACAATTTCAAATTCTGAGGAAACAATTTATTAAATTAGGGGAGAATGTAACACCACAGTATTTCATAGTACGTTATCTCTTTAAAGTAATTCAATAGTTTGCGCTACACGCAACACCGAGTTCGAGCACACAACGACTTACCAAACTAGCCGTTCAAAAAGCGGTTATGAATAGTATTAACTGCATTTTGAATTTTATATACTCCATATAATTTTGAAATCCATATTATATGTTTCATAGAAATAATATAATAAAAAATTCAATTTTTCAGATAAAATTTGTATTTTTCCAAAAAAGATATTTTACCACCTTTTAATGGAGAACCATTTTTAAATCCAATATTTGAAACTTTTATATATTCAATTTAATTAAATAAAATATTTCTTTAGAATAAGGACATAAACATTTAGTTTCGATAAATTTTTGGTGGTTTTCTGATAACTTTCATATTTTGATAAATATTGATAAATTCTAAATTTTAATTGAAAACAACCTTTTTAACAAAAAAAATTTATAGTGTTAAATTAAAAATTTGAATGATTTTGAAGTATAATTAGATTATATTTTTATCATTTAATCCAATTTTGGTCATTGGATGTAATTTTACATTTAATTTGGACATAAACACTTATCAATCATTTGATAGTTTTTACTTTTGAAAAACCATCGTTTTAGTTTTGACTACGAGAATTAATTTTAAATTAATTAATGTAACTTATATATTTTGAATTTATTAAAATATATATCATTTTTGAATTTTTTATATCAAAATTATCTTTGGGTGAATGTTTAGTATTTTTCTAAAAACATTCAATTTTTGATGAATAGTGAAAAACAATGTGCTGTAGATAAAAACCGAATTTTTCATTTAAATAATTATTTTTAATTTATTTTTAATTCAAAATAGATACAGAATACATATATTAGTACAATTTAATTCATTGTAGTTATTTTATAATAAGACTAGATGTATTGAATTTTATTGAATGATTTTAATGTCTTTTTTACACACCTTCTAACCACATTTACCCACATTCTAGGCAAATTTGCAAATTCGCATAAAATGTAATTTTACCATTTCTTTGAATTAAATTTAAAAAACATTCAAGAGACATTTTTTACATCTGTAATTAAAATTCGGTTCAATAGGATGAAAATAAATTTTTGTGAATAGTAGCTTTTGAATTTTATTAACCCCGGTTAAAAGTAAATAAGGTAATTAAAGGTAAAAATAATATTAAAATTACCCCAACACAAGTCTTAATTCTATTAGATAAGTGTATTTCGACCAAAGTTAACCTTAGGACAAAAATAACATCCTTTTAATCCTTTTGGGATAGATTAGGACATTTATAATATTTTATTTAAATAAGAGTTAAAAGTGTTAAATTCAAAGATTAAAAACTAAATCATTTTTAATATAGGGATAAACATAAGATAAATTAGACTATAAATAGTCATTATAAATGTAAAAATATTTCATATATCATGATATTTTATTTATAATTTTTTGATATTATATAATTAAATTTATTTATGACACAATGATGATGTAGTAATTACCTTATTGATAAAAGATTAAAATAATTGATAATATAAATATCAAAATAAACGTAAATTTAGTCTTGTTATGTCATCCAAAAATTTTATAGGTTAATATTACATGTTAGAGTTGATTTAATGCATCTTTTTGGAAGTAATTAAGTTTTTGTTGACTTTCACAAAAACCAAATACTAAATAGTGTCAAAATCGATAGAAATGAGTTTTTAAAATAAATACTATATTATTAAATGATATAATATTCTAAAAAATATAAGGATCAGCCAAAGGACATACATAATGATAGATATGTCATTAATGAACCACTTGGGGTTCTCTTGGCATTTTATAGTAAGTTTATTAACTATGTAATATAAAAAAACAAGAAGTCATTTTAAAAGTTAAACTATTTAACAAAGAGTTAAATCTAAAAGAAAGGTTAATATGGTGACCTAAACTTGTCTAAAACATATTGGTTGAGAGAATTTTGACCCATAACCACCTTATACTCTAAATAAATCCTTTTTAGCCATTATAAACTGAATACTATAGTATAATAAATTAATTTTTTAAGCTTTTCCTAAAGTGAATCACACCTTTCTTATAAAAGGGTACTTCCCCTTCTCTCAAAATCACACATCCAAAGACATTTGGATCGGCCAACCCTATAACACCCCAAGATTTTATGAAAAATATTCTTTTTAATTTCATTAATGTCTTGTGTTGTACGCTACACCAAAAGGATCTTGCACAACACGCATCCCTGACTTGCCTTGCATTACATGCAATCGCGACCTTCCTCGATAGCGTGTGTAGTACGCAATACCGAGTTTCACTAAACGAGATATTATTATAATATTATTATGAACTAGCCGTTATGAATAGTAATACCCAATTTTTGAAATTTTATTAATTTTATCATTCAAAATGGACTTCATTTTTGAATTCATAATATCGAAATTAGCTTAGGGTTAAATTTTGGTACTTTTCGGATATCTTTCATATTCTGATGAATAGTGAAAATTAATAAATTTTAATTAAAAATAACTTTTTTAATCGAAATAATTAATAGTGATAAATTATTAATTTTAGTGGTTTTAAATTATATTTAGAATATATTTTTACAATTTAATACAATGTTGGTCATTGGATGTAATTTCACATTTAAACCAGACATAAACAAGTGTCAATCTTTTGATAGTTATTATCTCTTAAAAACATGCTATTTGTTTTGACGACGGAAAATAATTTTTAAATTAGTTAATGTAACTGATATGTTTTGAATTTGGTAAAATAGGAATCATTTTTGAATTCATAATATCAAATATAGCTTAGGCCTAATTTTTTGTATTATTCTGGAAACTTTCATTTTTTGATGAATAGTGAAACCACTAAGTGGTAGTTAAAAAACTGAATTTTTCATAAAACTTAATTTTACCGCTTCTATGAGTGGAATTTCAAAAATCCGAGAAACACGGTTAATATCAAGGACTAAAATGTGGTTCAATAAGATGAAATGTGTTTTTGGTGAATAGTAACTTTTTACTTTTTTTACCACGGTTAAAAGTAAATAGGGTAATTAAGGGTAAACATGTTATTATTATTACCCTAACATATGTCCTATTTCTATTGGATAATTTTAATTCGGCCAAAAACAACCTTAGGAATAAAATATTACCATTTAGGCCCACATGGATTAGATTAAGACATTTATTATTAATTTATTTAAAAAAGGGTTAAAATAGTTAAAATCAAAGTTTAATAACTAAATCATTTTTAATATAGGGTTATACATAAGATAAATTCGACTATAAATATTCATTATAAATCTAAAAAGCTTTCCTACATAATGGTATTTTATTTGTAATTTTTAGACTTAAAATAATTTAATTTATTTATGACACAATGATGATGTAGTAATTATATTATTAATGAAATATTGACATAATTGATGTTATAAATACACAAATAAATGTAATTTGAGACTTTTTATGAATTCCAATAATTTCCTATGTTAATATGACATGTTAGTATTGATTTAATTAACTTTTTTATAACTAATCATTCTGTTATGATTTTCAAAAAAATCAATTACCAAATAGTGTCAAAATTGACATAAAATAGTTTTTAAAACAAATATTATATTATTAATTGTTATTATATTCCTAAAAATCTAAGGTTCGGTCAATATACTTATATCATGATAGGTGAATCATTAATGGACCACTTGGGGGTATCTTGGATGTATATGGTAAGTTTAATAACTATATAATATAAAAATACCAAGTGACATGGTAAATGTCAATCTAATTAACTAAGAGTTAAAACTAAAAGTTAAAACTAAAAGTTAAGGTTAATATAATGACCTAAACTTGTCTAAATTCTACTGGATGAGATTATTTCCACCCATACCCACCTTAGCTTCGAAATAAATCAATTTTGAGCTATTAAAAACCGAATATGACTTTATATTAAAATAATATGTTTAGTTATTCCAAAGGTGCCCCTTTCCTCTCTTATAAAAGGGAACCTCCTTCCTCTCTTTCTCACACCACTTTGAGCCTTCAATATCGTCCAACCCCTTCCAATTTCTCTTCTACACTTCCTTAGAAATATCCTAGAGGTCCTGGTCTTCTTCAAAGGCCAATTTTAGTACCCTAAGAGGAGGTCTCAAAGAGGCGCTTCAAAGAAGAGGTAATGTCTGTTACCGATTCTTTCAACTTTATTTCTTCTTACACTTCTTCTTCTTAGGTTATTTCATTATGAAGTAATAACATCAGTATCACTCATATATTGATATGTTATTATCAGTATGAAACAATCCTATTTCACCATCTATCCATCCTACGGAAAACAAAATCACCACGCGTGCGTACGTACGGAATACCGTCTCCACGCTGTGGTGTAATCTACTTTCCACCACCACCTTACTTGTATGGGTATAATGGTGTAAATAATAACTATATATTATTATTTTAAAGTGATATTGATTCTCTAATATTATACATACACTCCAACAAAATTACACGATCATGGGAACGATATCATCGCTCGTGTGTACGTATGGAATACCGTCTCCATGACGTGATGAGATTCATTCTCAAGGATTAACCATTCATAAATGATTATAAAGTATATATAATATGTAATCATGAAATATATGACATAATAATTATATTAGTTTTACGTATATATATATATATGTATGTCACCCAATTAATTCCATTTAATTCAATGAGGAAACGAAAACAACGTTCATGCGTGCGTACGGCCTACCGTCTCCATGAACGGTGTATTTCTTTACATTTATCAATCTATTATATATAGTTATATTCTAAATATATATTATATATAAATCATGTTTTATATTCTGGAATTAAGTAATCATGATCTAAGTAATCATATGAATAATTACAAGTCAAAACACGAACGACAAATGAAACGATTTTACCCAAAACGCTCTTTAACATGGAATTTACAAAAGAACGGGTAATATAAAGTTATAAGTGAACCATATATGATATCATAACAATGAATATGATTCTTTAATAAGCTAATGAAATTATTTAAATCATTATACAGGAGGTTCGGATACGTACGAAGCATATCGGACCTAAGGTAAGGGATAAATATTCCAATCTCATTCCTATCCGAGATTGTTTATTCGTATGTATTTACTGGGGTTATTGTTATTATCCATGTACATGTTTTATAAAAATGTTTTCATGTATTTTTAAAGTCCTTTTTACCCATTTTTGACTTTTACTACATGGTATGTAAGGAATCTTTCTTTTGTTAACGTTACGAGGTATTTTTTTTACTTTTTCGACAAAAGTACGAGAAGAATGTTTTTTTAACTTGTACGGCACGAACGGATTTTTACGGTTTTATAAAGCCTTATTTTCATGAAGCTTCCTACAAAATATTTCATGACTATTTTCAACAAAAACCTTTTCTTTTAAAATTTCATGGAATTTTGTGAAAAGAGAATGATTTTGAAGAAGAAAGGATGTTTTCCTCAAGAATTCATTTCAAGTGTTTTATCAAAACCATTTTCCATCTAAGATGACATTATTTCATATGTTTATGTTTCTAGCATCATTTATCTAGGATTTACAAGGTTTCACTTTTCTTATTATGAAATGATATCCATTTATTTTATATGGATTATTTGATTATAGGATGATGTTTATGAAACCCATTTTATTTATTGGGTTATTAGGAATGATGTATGTTTATTTTGTGGCACAAGTAAGAATGATTTCATTATGAGATGGGTGGGACCTATATCTCCCTCCAATTCATTGGGTAAAGATTTATATCTCATTAGATAGACATGGCTAGAATGGTAAGTTAATCCGGTTCAGTATTATAGGACTGGAACGAGGAGTGAACTCGATTCAGAAAAGGGACTTTGTCCACTAAGATGGTCTTGGCAGCAATGCCTTGGAAACTATCGAAAGCATTACATGTGCTTAATGGATTCCACAATTACATGTTTTATTCCCATGCTATGTTATCATGATTTATGTTCCATTATGATCTATGCCTTATGTACTTCCATGTTTTATGTCGTTGCTCAAGATTTTGATGTTTAAACATTACGTTCATGTTTTTAAGTTCAAATGTATATGGTATGTTTTATTTTATCCATGCTCACCCTTACTGAGCATTTGAGCTCACCCTTTTTATGATTTATTTTCCCCCAGGATTAAAAGAAAGGTTTTAGGTAAGGAAACAAATAGTGGAAGATCTTTATGGGAGATGTTGAAGATCTTTCACCACCATTAGAAGATTACATTCCATGTTTCCAAAGACACTAAACTATTATGGTCCTTGTGTGTCTGTTTTTGTTATGTATTATGTATTTCGCAAAAGTATTGTAATATCTATGTACGTCAAGCTTCGGGTCTCTATAGTTGGTATCAGAGGAAAGGTTTAGTCAACCTTTGGAAACTAGGATGTGAGAAATTTAGTGAGATCCCTAGAGATATTTCTAAGGTATGTCTAGGGATGTCCCTAAGGTTAAGTATAAGTATAGGTTATAGTCCTATAATTATGGTAACGATCATAGAATTAAACCTAAGATGTTAGATATTTAAGGTACTCCCCCTTTATTAAGTTGTTTTCCCTAGTGTTATTTTTTCCTCTCACACTATTATTTTTGGGTTTTAGAGGATGGATGGAACCCGAAGGAACCATGTTGATCAATGCAATAGACAATGCAATGATTGTCCTCCTGAACAAACAAATATTATGGGATATGGAGTGCAAAATCTTATTGCTATACTTACACAATCTATGAATCATTATGGAATTATAAATGAGCAGAGAAGGGAACAATATTCTATTGAGTCCTTCATGTGGAAACGCCCACCTTCTTTCAGTGGGTCTTCTAATCAACTTGTTGCTGAACAATGGATCATTACAACTGAAAAGATATTTTCAGTTCTTCAATTTTCTGAACATGATAAAGTCATCTTAGCAGTATATCATTTGGAAGGTGAATCTAATCAATGGTGGAATCTTATCAAGAATACAAGGCCAAGAGATGAAATTGAGTCCATGGAATGGGACAAGTTCAAGAACTTATTTTTCAATAAGTACTTCCCTCGTATTCTTCGAACAAAGATGGAGAAGGAGTTTCTTGAACTAAAGCATAAGGATGATGAATCTGTTGGTGTATACGAAGCGAATTTTACAAGGATTTCAAGGTATGCATCTGGTTGTATCATCCAACCTGAAAGTAAAGTTGATCAATTATTTAGTGGCTTAAAACCTAATCTTCGAAGGGAATTATCTATAAGAGACTTCAGTAGCTATGAAGAAATTGTGCGTTGTGCTATCAAGGTAGAAATGGAAGTTGGTGTTACTTATCCATATCATAGTTTTGACAAGAAACGAAAGATGGAGGTCATGGAGAAATCTTAGAATAATGGTTAAAAGAAGATGAATGTTTCCTTATGATCAAAGTGTGGAAAGAAGCATGGTGGAGATTGTCTTAAAGGTACTAGAAAATGTTTTAAGTTTGGAAAAGATGGTCATCGAGCAGCTGAGTGTCGAAGTAATAGAAAAAGGGTTTCTAATGATGTGAATAAAGAAAAGACTGCAGAGAACACACCACCAACACTTCAATGCTTCAAGTGTAAGGAAATGGGGCATTATGCTAATAAATCCCCTAATCCAAGGGTTATTGAAGATCAACATGAGAAAACACTTAAGGCAAAGAACAAAGGGAAGTCACATGCGATCACTATTGGTGATGTTGAATATGACAACGATGTGGTGGAATGATTATGTGTATATGTAATGGGATTCCAAAATAATGTTTTATATAGTATCGTGGAATATTGGAATATTTATGTATTGGTCTATTGTGGTTTTCATTAATTTTATGGTACCGGTAACCATGGAAAGTGATTAAGATGTTTTTGGAAGAAATATGATATGCGCATAATGAATGGATAAGGAGAAAATGAAATGTTTGACAGTATTCATGAGCTCATGACTGATAAAATGAAATAGTTATATCGTGGTTTGAGGTTTTGGTATGTGAAAAGAGTTAACTTTTGACAGCAGTCATGTTTTCACGAAGATTCAATGGGTATTCATTTTTCAAGAGAATACATTATTAAGGCCTTCGAATGTTTGGAATGTGACCAACAAGACATATCTCATGATATATGGGGATCAACGATGGTATTAACATGCTTGTTATATGAACTCTTTGGTAATCGTTTTCACTATAATATGAGATTAGACATCAGTATTTTGGATAAGCCTAATGATTGGAATGGATTATGATGGACATAAGTTAGTATTGTTTAAGGATAGAAGTTTTTTCGATATTATTGATGGGATGTTATAGTAATGTAGTTTTAGAAAAAGGACAACCTGCAGGATGGGCGACAGCCCATCGCGTCGGACAAGGCTATGGGAATTGAACCCACAACCGAAGTGCGACTAGCCTTTATCGCCTATCACTGGCCTACAGGAAGTCCATGTTTAGTAGAAAATAGTTTTATTATATTAATATGTATGATATATAAAGCATAAGTCCATTTTAGGAACCATATATGATTAATCTCACTATAGATGGACTTATGTATTTTTTGATAACTTTTCTAACCTTTTGTTTGAGACAGATGGAACGACCCATCATTCTATCACATGATCTGCTAACACATCACAAATGACAAATTCAACTTCATTTCTTTAAGAGATGAAGTTGAAATAGTCCAAAGAACGACCAACGGTGAGACTGTACCAAAATCACAAAGTATTTCTTCTAATTCCAATTTCATTAACTTTAGGGAAATGATCTTGAAAACCAAAAATGTTGTCCTAGTGCTCTTATATCCGATGAATCAGATGGTACCTTAGATAGTCACAAATTTATGGCTTTTTGATTGTTGGCCTTTTCATAGCCATGTTCTCTACCACTCTCCATCAGAACATGATGGTCAGATTTTTCTTCTATAGCCATATTTTCACATATGTTCTCCTACGTGGAAACCCACTGATGAGTTAATTTGGGTAACCGTTACGTTTCATACTTTACTTTTTAAAGCCAAGTTTTGGTATTCCTTTTTACGATGTGGGTTTATATTAATGAAACTTTTGAGTAGTAAACCATTTATAACCCCGACGAATTTCGAGGGAGAAATTCATTTTAATGGGCGTAGAATGTAACACCCCGAGATTTTATGAAAAATAATATTTTTAATTTCATTAATTTCTTGTGTTTTAAGCTACACCAAAAGGAGCTTGCACAACACGCATCCCTAACATTCCTTGCATTACACACAATCGCGGCCTTCCTCGATAGCGTGTGTAGTATGCAATACCGAGTTTCACTAAATGAGATATTATAAAAATATTATTATGAACTAGCCGTTATGAATAGTAATACCCACTTTTTGAAAATTTATAAATTTTATATTTCAAAACGGACTTCATTTTTTGGATTCGGAATATCAAAATTTGCTTAGGGTGAAATTTTGGATACTTTTCGGATAACTTTCATATTCTGATGAATAGTGAAAATTACTAAATTTTAATTAAAAACAACTTTTTTAATCGAAATAATTAGTAGTGATAATTTATTAATTTTAGTGGTTTGAAAGTATATTTATAATATATTTTTACAATTTAATACAATGTTGGTCATTGGATGTAATTTCACATTTAAACCAAACATAAACAAGTGTCAATCTTTTGATAGTTATTATCTCTTAAAAACGCGCTAATTGTTTTGACGATGGGAATTAATTTTTAAATTAGTTAATGTAACTGATATGTTTTGAATTTGGTAAAATAGACATCATTTTTGAATTCATAATATCAAATATATATTAGGCCTAATTTTTGGTATTTTTCTGGAAACTTCCATTTTTTGATGAATAGTGAAACTACTAAGTGGTAGTTAAAAAACTAAATTTTTCATAAAACGTAATTTTACCACTTCTGTGAGTGGAATTTCAAAAATTCGAGAGACACGGTTAATATCAAGGACTAAAATGTGGTTCAATGAGATGAAAATAATTTTTGGTGAATAGTAACTTTTTACTTTTTTTACCACGGTTAAAAGTAAATAGGGTAATTAAGGGTACAAATGATATTATTATTACCCTAAAACATGTCCTAATTCTATTGGATAAGTGTAATTCGACCGAAAACATCCTTAGGCATAACATATGACCATTTAGGCGCACTTGGATTAGATTAGGACATTTATTATTATTTTATTTAAAAAAGGGTTAAAATAGTTAAAATCAAAGTTTAATAACTAAATCATTTTTAATATATGGTTATACATAATTTAAATTCGACTATAAATATTCAATAGAAAGATAAAAAGATTTCCTACATAATGGAATTTTATTTTTAATTTTTAGACTTAAAATAATTTAATTTATTTATGACACAATGATGATGCAGTAACTATCTTTTAATGAAATATTGACATAATTGATGTTATCAATACCCAAATAAATGTAATTTGAGACTGTTTATGAATTCCAATAATTTTATATGTTAATATGACATGTTATTATTTATTTAATTAACTTTTTTAGAACTAATCATTCTGTTATGATTTTCACAAAAAATCAATTACCAAATAGTTTTAAAATTGACATAAAATAGTTTTTAAAACAAATATTATATTATTAATTGTTAGTATATTTATAAAAATCTAATTTTCGGCCAGGATACTTATATCATGATAGTGTTATCATTAATGGACCACATGGGGGTCTCTTGGATGTATATGGTAAGGTTATTAACTATATAATATAAAAATACAAAGTGACTTGGTAAATGTCAATCTAATTAACTATGAGTTAAAACTAAACGTTAAGGTTAATATAATGATCTAAACTTGTCTAAATTCTATTGGATGAGATTATTTCGACCCATTCCCACCTTAGCGTTGAAAGAAATCAATTTGTAGCTATTAAAAACCGAATATGACTTTATATTAAAATAATATTTTTAGTTATTCCAAAGGTGCCCCTCTCCTCCCTTATAAAAGGGCACCTCCTTCCTCTCTTCCTCACACCACATTGGGCCTTAAAGCTCGGCCAACCCCTGCCCATTTATCTTCTCCACTTCCCTAGAAACATCCTAGAGGTCCTGGTCCTCTTCAAAGACCAATTTTAGTGCCCTAAGAGGAGGTCTCAAAGAGGCGCTTCAAAGAAGTGGTAATGTCCGTTACCGATTCATTCAACTTTATTTCTTCTTCCACTTCTTCTTCTTAGGTTGTTTCATTATGAAGTAATAACATCAGTATCACTCATATACTTATATGTTATTATAAGTATGAAACAATCCTATTTCCCCATATATCCATCCTATGGAAAACGAAATCACCGCGCGTGCGTACGTACGGAATACCGTCTCCACGCTGTAGTGTAATCAATTTTCCACCACCACCTTACTTGTATGGGTATAATGGTGTAAATAATTACTATATATGATTATTGTAAAGTAATATTGATTCTGTAATAGTATACATACACTACCATAAAATTCCACGATCATGGGAACGATATCATCGCTCGTGCGTACGTACGGAATACCGTTTCCACGACGCGATGAGATTCATTCTCAATGATTAACCATTCATAAATGATTATAAAGTATATATAATAAGTAATCATGAAATATATGACATAAAAATGATACTGGATTTATGTATATATATGTATTTCATCCAATTAATTTCATTCAATTCAATGAGGAAACGAAAACAACGTTCATGTGTGCGTCCGGCCTACCGTCTCCATGAACGGTGTATTTCTTTCCATTTATCGATCTATTATATATATGTTTATTATGAATATATATTATATATAAATCATGTTTTATATTCTAGAATTAATTAATCATTATCTAAGTAATCATATGAATAATTACAAGTCAAAACACAGACGAAAAATGAAACAATTTTAACCAAAACGCTCTTTAAATTGGAATTTACAAAAGAACGGGTAATATAAAGTCATAAGTGAACCATATATGATATCATAACAATGAATATGATTCATTAATAAGTCAATGACATTATTTAAATCATTATACAGCAGTTTTGGATACGTATGAAACATATCGGACCTAAGGTAAGGGATAAATATTCCTATCTCATTCGTATCTGAGATTTTTTATTCGTAAGTATTTACTGGGGTTATTGTTATTATCTATGTACATGTTTTATAAAAATGTTTTCATGTATGTTTAAAGTCCTTTTTACCCATTTTTGACTTTTACTACATGGTATGTAACAAATCTTTCCTTTGTTTACGTTATGAGGTACTTTTTTTGACTTTTCCGGCAAAAGTACGAGAAGAATGTTTTTTTAACTTATATGGCACGAACGGATTTTTACGGTTTTATAAAGCCTTATTTTCATGAAGCTTCCTCCAAACGATTTCTTGACTATTTTCAACAAAATCATTTTCTTTTAAAATTGCATGACATTTTTTGAAAATAGAATGATTTTGAAGAAGAAAGGATATTTTCCTCAAGAATTCATTTCAAGTGTTTTATCAAAATCATTTTTCATCTAAGATGACATTATTTCATATGTGTGTGTTTCAAGTATCATGTCTCTATGATTTACATGGTTTCACATTTCTTATTATGAAATGATATCCATTTCTTTTATATGGATTATTTGATGATGGGATGATGTGTATGAAACCAATTTTATTTATTGGGTTATTATGAATGATGTATGTTTATTTTGTGGCACAAGTAAGAATGATTTCATTATGAGATGGGTGGGACCTATATCTCCCTCCAAAGCATTGGGTAACGATTTATATCTCATGATATATGTAGAGACCCTAAGCTTATCGTACATGGACATTACATTACTTTTGCGGAATACTTGGTACATAACAAAAACACACACACAAGGATCGTAATAGTTTAGTGTCTTTGGAAACTCGGAACGTAATCTTCTAATCGTGGTGAAATATCTTCAGTATCTCCCATAAAGATCTTCCCCTTTTTTTTACCTAGAACCTTTCTTTATATCCTGGGGAAAAGAAAACATAAAAGGGTGAGCTCAAATGCTCAGTAAGGGTAAACAAAAGAAATATCAATCACATCATATTCATAAGAACATAACATTTTGGAAATCATAACCTGCAAAAGAGAGCATAATTTCATAACATGGGATAAATCATGGAAGTGAAAATGAAATCACCATAATCATAACATAAAACTTGAAACTTTGTGGCATTCACACATAATCATAGAGAATCATTTCTTGTTAGTCAAGACTCATTGCCAAGACTATCTTAGTGGACAAAGTCCCTTTCTGAATTGAGTAACCCTCGTTTCAGTCCTGTTTCACTGAACCGGTATAACCTACCATTCCAGCCATGTCTATCTCATGAGATATAAAATCTTTACCCAATGCATTGGAGGGAGATATAGGTCCCACCCATCTTATAATGAATCCTTTCTTATGTGTGCCACATAATCATAAACCATACATCATAGCGTAACCCATGTAATAAAAATGGGATTCTTAAACAACATGACATCATAAAACAATTCATATAAGATAAAGGAATTCATAAAAATAATTCCATCACAACATGATCAAATCAATGTAATAATAGGGATAAAAACAGAACCCTTTATTATCTTAGATGGAAAATAATTTTGATAAAACACTTGAACTCCATTCTTGAGGAAAATATCCTTTCTTCTTCAAAAACATTTTCCTTTCATAACATGTCATAAAACATTAAAATAAAAGAAGTTGATTAAAAATAAACTTGAAAACTTGTAAAGGAAGCTTCTTGGAAATAATGTTTTAAAAATCCATTCATGTCGTATAATTTAAAAAAAACATTCTTCGTACTTTTGTCGGAAAAGTCAAAAAGTACCTCGTACGGAAAAAAACGACAAAAGATTCCTTTCATATTCTTTACTAAAAACTCACCGAAGGGTAAAATTGGATTTAAACCATTGAAAGTGGATGGAAACAATATTAAATATTGAGGGAACATGGATGTGGATGATAAAATACACCCCAGTAAATACTTACGAATAAACAATCTCGGATAAAAATGAGATTGTGATATTTCCCTTACCTTAGGTCCGATTTGCTTCGTATGTGTCCGAACCTCCTGTATAATGATTTAAATAATGTCATTGACTTATTACAGAATCATATTCATTGTAATGATATCATATATGGTTCACTTATGACATTATATTACCCGTTCTTTTGTAAATTCCATGTTAAAGAAGCGTTTTGGGTAAAACCGTTTCATTTATCGTAGGTGTTTTGACTTGTTGTTCTTGACATCATTATTACTTATATCATGATTTACTTATTTCCAGAATATAAAATATGATTTATATATCATATATATTCAGTATATATATATATAATAGATAGATAAATAAAATGAAAAACACCGTTCATGGAGACGGTAGTCCGTACGTACGCATGAACGCTGTTTTTCTTTCCTTATTGTCTTGAATGGAAGTAAGTAGATGACATACATATATATATATACATAAATCCAGTATCATTATTTATGTCATATATTTCATTAGTACTTATTATATATACTTTATAATCATTCATGAATGGTTAATCATTAAGAATGAATCTCATCGCGTCGTGGAGACGGTAGTCCGTACGTACGCACGAGCGATGATATCATTTCCATAATATTTGAATTGAATTGGAGTGGATTATACAATATATCATAATCAATATGATGTTGTAATAACTATGTATAGTTATTCTTTACACCATTATACCCATCCATGTAAGGTGGTGGTGGAAAATAGATTACACCACGGCGTGGAGACGGTATTCCGTACGTACGCACGCGCGGTGATTTCTTTTTCCGTAGGATGGATAGATGGTGAAATAGGGTTGTTTCATACTTATAATAACATATCAGTATATGAGTGATACTTATGTTATTACTTCATAATGAAACAACCTAAGAAGAAGAATTGGAAGAAGAAATAAAGATGAAAGAATTGGTAACGGTAATTACCTCTTCTTTGAAGCGCCTCTTTGAGACCTCCTCTTAGGGTACTAAAATTGGTCTTTGAGGAAGACCAGAACCTCTAGGATGTTTCTAGGGAAGTGGAGAAGAGATTTTATCAGGGGTTGGCCGAGCTTGAGAGCTCAAATTGGTGTGAGGAGGAGGGGGAGGAGGTGTCCTTTTATAGGGGAGGAGAGGGGCACCTTAGGAATTCTTAAAAATATTAATTTATAATAAATCTAACCCCACTTAAAAACCTCCAAAAATGACTCATATTCGAAGCTTAGATGAGATAGGGTTGTAATCTCATCAACCAATCAAATTTAGACATGTTTGGATCTTATTTTAAACCATATCAATTAGATTTAACTCTAAGTTAAATAATTTAACTTTTACTGTGTCTTTTTGTTTTCTTTCACTATATGGTTAATACACTTACTATAACATGCCAAACGAACCCCAAATTGTTTATTATTAATATATATATCCTTATCTAAGTCATTTGGCCGAACCTTAGATTTTTAGGAATAAAATAACAATTAATAATATAATATTTGATTTAAAAACTATTTTGTGTCAATTTTGACACTATTTGATATATGATTTTTGTGAAAGTCATAACAGAATTAAATGTTCGAACCAAGTTGATTAAATCAACATTAATATATCATAGTGACCTAGAAAATTAGTTTAATTAATAAAAATCCTCAAATTACATTTATTTTGGTGTTTATAACATCAATTATGTCAATATTTCATAAATAAGATAATTACTGCATCGTCTTTGTGTCATAAATTAATTAAATTATTTGATGTCTAAAAATTACAAATAAAATACCATTATGTAGGAAATCTTTTTAGCTTTCTAATGAATCTTTATAGTCGAATTTATCTTATGTATAACCCCATCTTAAAAATGATTTACGTATTAAACTTTGATTTTAACTATTTTAACCCTTCTTTAAAGAAATTAATAATAAATGTCCTAATCTAATCCAAGTGGGCCTAAATGGTCATATTTTATTCCTAAGTTTGTTTTTGGTCGAATTACACTTGTCCAATAGAATTAGGACATGTGTTAGGGTAATATTGATATCATAGTTACCCTTAGTTACCCTATTTACTATTAACCGCGGTAAAAATAGTAAAAAGTTACTATTCACCAAAAAATTATTTTTATCTCATTGAACCACATTTTACTTACTGATATCAACCGTGTCTGTCGGATTTTTGAAATTCCATTCACAGAAGCGGTAAAATTAAGTTTTGAAAAATTCAATTTTTTAACTACCACTTAGTAGTTTCACTATTCATCAAAAAAAAATGAAGGTTTTCAGAAAAATGCCAAAATTTCATCCTAAGCTATATTTCATATTCCGAATTCAAAAATGAAGTCTATTTTACCAAATTCATAACATAGAAGTTGAATTAATTAATTTTATAATTAAATCCCGCTGTTAAGACAAATAGCGTGTTTTTAAGAAACAATTTCTATCAAAAGATTGATACTTGATTATGTCTGGTTTAAATGTGAAATTACAACCAATGACCAACATTGAATTAAATTGTAAAAATATATTCTAAATATACTTTAAAACCACTCAAATTAATAATTTATCACTATTAATTATTTCGATTAAAAAAGTTGTTTTTTTTAATTATAATTAATAATTTTCACTATTCATCAGAATATGAAAGTTATCTGAAAAGTACCAAAATTTCACCTTAGGCTAAATTCGATACTCCGAATCCAAAAATGAAGTTCATTTTGAAATATAAGATTTACAGAATTTTAAAAAGTGGTTATTACTATTCATAACGGCTAGTTTTAATAATATTTTAATAGCATATCGTTGTTTAGTGAAACTCATTATTGCGTACTACACACGCTATCGAGGAAGGTCGCGATTGCGTGTATGCAAGGCAAGTCAAGGATGCGTGTTGTGCAAGCTCCTTTTGGTGTAGCGTACAACATAAGACATTAATAAAATTAAAAAGAATATTTTTTATAAAATCTTGGGCTGTTACATTCTACCCCCCTTAAAATGAATTTCGCCCTCGAAATTCGTCGGGGTTATAAATGGTTTACTATTCGAAAGTTTATTTAATAGAAACCCACATCGTAAAAAGGAATACCAAAACCAATCTTTAAAAACAAAAGTATGAAACGTAACGGTTACCCAAATAAACTAATCACTGGGTTTCCACATAGGTGAAAATATGGATATGGAAGAGAAATCTAACCATCATGTTCTGATGGAGAGTGGTAGAGAACATGGCTATGGAAAAGCCAATAATCACAAATCCATAGATTTATGATGATAAAAGGTACCATCTGATTCATCAGGTATAAGATCACTAGGACAACATTTTTGGTTTTCAAGATCATTTCCCTAAAGTTGAAAATTTGAAATAGAATAAATACTTACTTTATTTTGGTACAATCTCACTGTTGTTCATGCTTTGAACAATTTCCACTTCATATCTTAAATAAATGAAGTTGAATTTGTTATTCGTGAAGTGTTAGCAGATCATGTGATAGAATGACGGGTCATTCCATCTGTCTCAAACAAAAGGTTAGAAAAAAATATACATAAGTCGATCTATAGTGAGATTAATCACATATGGTTCCTAAAATGGACTTATACTTCATATATCATACTGCTTAATATAATAAAACTAGTTTCTACTAGACAGGGACTTCCTGTAGGCCAGTGGTAGGCGATAAAGGCCAGTCGCACTTCGGTTGTGGGTTCGATTCCTACAGCCTTGTCCGAAGCGATGGGTTGTCGCCCGTCCTGCAGGTTGTCCTTTTTCCAAAACTATATTACTATAACATCCCATCAATAATATCGAAAAAAAATTTCTATCCTTAAACAATACTAACTTACGTCCAACACAATCCATTCCAATCTTTAGGCTTATCCATAATACTGCAGTCCACTCTCATAACATAGTGAAAACAATTACCAAAAATTTAATATCATCGTTGATCCCCGTATATCATAAGATATGTTTTGTTGGTCACATTCCAAACATTCAAAGTCCTTAATCATGTATACTCTTGAATACCCATTGAACCTTAGTGAAAACTTGAATGCAGTTAAAAGTTAACACTTTACACATACCAAAATCCTCAAAATTATTTATACTCAAACCATGATATCACTTAGTCCTTATATCAATCATGAGCTCATGAATATAATAAAACACCCCATTATCTTATTATTCCTTCATTGTGCGCATATCATCTAAATTCTAAAAATATATGAATAACCTTTCATGGATAGTGGTACCATTAATCATACACTTTCATAACTCAAGGAAAGACAACAGTGTAACAATCCTTAGACGTCTCTTTATTCCATAGTACCATGAGATTTCTTATACAACATTACACATGATAAACATGTAATCATTCCACTACATTCTTAAACCATTGACCGAGCTTCAAAAATTCTTTCATCTCACATATCATTTGTAGTCTCTTCATCATCATCCACATAAATACTACCCATATGACCATACTGATTCTCTTCATGAGTCTTTCCCTTAGGGCATTTGTTTGCATAATGCCCATACATTCCACATTTAAAACACTTAACCATTTTTTATGTCGTAGCAATACCATTATCCTCATCCATGGTGTTAACTGAACCTTTTCCTTTGCACTTACTTGCTTTGTGTCCTTCTTTTCCACACCCAAAGCATCTTCCAGTTCCTTTGAAACATTCTCCTTGATGCCTCTTCCCACATGATTTACATAGGGGAAATTGAACTTTCTTTCCTCTATGATCATCATGAAACTCCATCTTTCTCTTATTAGCCGAGTCAGGAAACTTACCAAATTTTACTTTATTGATCATATTATGAGATTGCTGATTCGGCATAATAATGATGTTTGGACTTCCAAATCCCATTTCATTTGGTTGCTCATAAAGAATATCATTCCATTGTCCATCATTTCCTCCATTATCGTGAATCACCTTGTTTCCAGCCATTTTCTAAAACCCAAAAAGAATAGTGTGAGAGGCAAAAATCATGCTAGGGAAAACAACATAATAAAGGTGGAGTATCCTTGATATCTAACATCTTAGGTTTAATTCTATGATCGTTAGCGTAATTATAGTACTATAACCTATACGTATACTTAACCTTAGGGACATCCCTAGACATACCTTAGAAATATCTCTAGGGATCTCACTAACGTTTTCGCATCCTAGTTTCCAAAGGTTGACTAAACCTTTCCTCTGATACCAACTGTAGAGACCCTAAGCTTATCGTACATGGACATTACATTACTTTTGCGGAATACTTGGTACATAACAAAAACACACACACAAGTATCGTAATAGTTTAGTGTCTTTGGAAACTCGGAACGTAATCTTCTAATCGTGGTGAAAGATCTTCAGTATCTCCCATAAAGATCTTCCCCTTTTTTTTACCTAGAACCTTTCTTTATATCCTGGGGAAAAGAAAACATAAAAGGGTGAGCTCAAATGCTCAGTAAGGGTAAACAAAAGAAATATCAATCACATCATATTCATAAGAACATAACATTTTGGAAATCATAACCTGCAAAAGAGAGCATAATTTCATAACATGGGATAAATCATGGAAGTGAAAATGAAATCACCATAATCATAACATGAAACTTGAAACTTTGTGGCATTCACACATAATCATAGAGAATCATTTCTTGTTAGTCAAGACTCATTGCCAAGACTATCTTAGTGGACAAAGTCCCTTTCTGAATCGAGTAACCCTCGTTTCAGTCCTGTTTCACTGAACCGGTATAACCTACCATTCCAGCCATGTCTATCTCATGAGATATAAAATCTTTACCCAATGCATTGGAGGGAGATATAGGTCCCACCCATCTTATAATGAATCCTTTCTTATGTGTGCCACATTATCATAAACCATACATCATAGCGTAACCCATGTAATAAAAATGGGATACTTAAACAACATGACATCATAAAACAATTCATATAAGATAAAGGAATTCATAAAAATAATTCCATCACAACATGATCAAATCAATGTAATAATAGGGATAAAAACAGAACCCTTTATTATCTTAGATGGAAAATAATTTTGATAAAACACTTGAACTCCATTCTTGAGAAAAATATCCTTTCTTCTTCAAAAACATTTTCCTTTCATAACATGTCATACAACTTTAAAATAAAAGAAGTTGATTAAAAATAAACTTGAAAACTTGTAAAGGAATCTTCTTGGAAATAATGTTTTAAAAATCCATTCATGCCGTATAAGTTAAAAAAAACATTCTTCGTACTTTTGTCGGAAAAGTCAAAAAGTACCTCGTACGGAAAAAACGACAAAAGATTCCTTTCATATTCTTTACTAAAAACTCACCGAAGGGTAAAATTGGATTTAAACCATTGAAAGTGGATGGAAACAATATTAAATATTGAGGTAACATGGATGTGGATGATAAAATACACCCCAGTAAATACTTACGAATAAACAATCTCGGATGAAAATGAGATTGTGATATTTCCCTTACCTTAGGTCCGATTTTCTTCGTATGTGTCCGAACCTCCTGTATAATGATTTAAATAATGTCATTGACTTATTACAGAATCATATTCATTGTTATGATATCATATATGGTTCACTTATGACATTATATTACCCGTTCTTTTGTAAATTCCATGTTAAAGAAGCGTTTTGGGTAAAATCGTTTCATTTATCGTAGGTGTTTTGACTTGTTGTTCTTGACATCATTATTACTTATATCATGATTTACTTATTTCCAGAATATAAAATATGATTTATATATCATATATATTCAGTATATATATATATAATAGATAGATAAATAAAATGAAAAACACCGTTCATGGAGACGGTAGTCCGTACGTACGCATGAACGCTGTTTTTCTTTCCTTATTGTCTTGAATGGAAGTAAGTAGATGACATACATATATATATATATACATAAATCCAGTATCATTATTTATGTCATATATTTCATTAGTACTTATTATATATACTTTATAATCATTCATGAATGGTTAATCATTAAGAATGAATCTCATCGCGTCGTGGAGACGGTAGTCCGTACGTACGCACGAGCGATGATATCATTTCCATAATATTTGAATTGAATTGGAGTGGATTATACAATATATAAGAATCAATATTATGTTTTAATAACTATGTATAGTTATTCTTTACACCATTATACCCATCCATGTAAGGTGGTGGTGGAAAATAGATTACACCACGGCGTGGAGACGGTATTCCGTACGTACGCACGCGCGGTGATTTCTTTTTCCGTAGGATGGATAGATGGTGAAATAGGGTTGTTTCATACTTATAATAACATATCAGTATATGAGTGATACTTATGTTATTACTTCATAATGAAACAACCTAAGAAGAAGAAGTGGAAGAAGAAATAAAGATGAAAGAATTGGTAACGGTAATTACCTCTTCTTTGAAGCGCCTCTTTGAGACCTCCTCTTAGGGTACTAAAATTGGTCTTTGAGGAAGACCAGAACCTCTAGGATGTTTCTAGGGAAGTGGAGAAGAGATTTTTTCAGGGGTTGGCCGAGATTGAGAGCTCAAATTGGTGTGAGGAGGAGGGGGAGGAGGTGTCCTTTTATAGGGGAGGAGAGGGGCACCTTAGGAATTCTTAAAAATATTAATTTATAATAAATCTAACCCCACTTAAAAACCTCCAAAAATGACTCATATTCGAATATTAGATGAGATAGGGTTGTAATCTCCTCAACCAATCAAATTTAGACATGTTTGGATCTTATTTTAAACCATATCAATTAGATTTAACTCTAAGTTAAATAATTTAACTTTTACCGTGTCTTTTTGTTTTCTTTCACTATATGGTTAATAAACTTACTATAACATGCCAAACGAACCCCAAATTGTTTATTATTAATATATATATCCTTATCTAAGTCATTTGGCCGAACCTTAGATTTTTAGGAATAAAATAACAATTAATAATATAATATTTGATTTAAAAACTATTTTGTGTCAATTTTGACACTATTTGATATATGATTTTTGTGAAAGTCATAACAGAATTAAATGTTCGAACCAAGTTGATTAAATCAACATTAATATATCATAGTAACCTAGAAAATTAGTTTAATGCATAAAAATTCTCAAATTACATTTATTTTGGTGTTTATAACATCAATTATGTCAATATTTCATAAATACGATAATTACTGCATCATCTTTGTGTCATAAATTAATTAAATTATTTGATGTCTAAAAATTACAAATAAAATACCATTATGTAGTAAATCCTTTTATCTTTCTAATGAATATTTATAGTCGAATTTATCTTATGTATAACCCCATATTAAAAATGATTTACTTATTAAACTTTGATTTTAACTATTTTAACCCTTCTTTAAATAAATTAATAATAAATGTCCTAATCTAATCCAAGTGGGCCTAAATGGTCATATTTTATTCCTAAGTTTGTTTTTGGTCGAATTACACTTGTCCAATAGAATTAGGACATGTGTTAGGGTAATATTGATATCATATTTACCCTTAGTTACCCTATTTACTATTAACCGCGGTAAAAATAGTAAAAAGTTACTATTCACCAAAAAATTATTTTTATCTCATTGAACCACATTTTACTTACTGATATCAACCGTGTCTGTCGGATTTTTGAAATTCCATTAACAGAAGCGGTAAAATTAAGTTTTGAAAAATTCAATTTTTTAACTACCACTTAGTAGTTTCACTATTCATCAAAAAAAATGAAGGTTTTCAGAAAAATGCCAAAATTTCATCCTAAGCTATATTTCATATTCCGAATTCAAAAATGAAGTCTATTTTACCAAATTCATAACATAGAAGTTGAATTAATTAATTTTATAATTAAATCCCGCTGTTAAGACAAATAGCGTGTTTTTAAGAAACAATTTCTATCAAAAGATTGATACTTGATTATGTCTGGTTTAAATGTGAAATTACAACCAATGACCAGCATTGAATTAAATTGTAAAAATATATTCTAAATATACTTTAAAACCACTCAAATTAATAATTTATCACTATTAATTATTTCGATTAAAAAAGTTGTTTTTTTTTTAATTATAATTAATAATTTTCACTATTCATCAGAATATGAAAGTTATCTGAAAAGTACCAAAATTTCACCTTAGGCTAAATTCGATACTCCGAATCCAAAAATGAAGTTCATTTTGAAATATAAGATTTACAGAATTTTAAAAAGTGGTTATTACTATTCATAACGGCTAGTTTTAATAATATTTTAATAGCATATCGTTGTTTAGTGAAACTCGTTATTGCGTACTACACACGCTATCGAAGAAGGTCGCGATTGCGTGTATGCAAGGCAAGTCAAGGATGCGTGTTGTGCAAGCTCCTTTTGGTGTAGCGTACAACATAAGACATTAATAAAATTAAAAAGAATATTTTTTATAAAATCTTGGGCTGTTACAATATAGACATGGATGAAATGGTAAGTTAAGACGGTTCAGTATTACTAGACTGGAATGAGGAGTGAACTCGATTCAGAAAGGGACTTTGTCCACTAAGATGGTCTTGGCAGCAATGCATTCGCTACTATGGAAATCATTACATGTGCTTAATGGATGCCACAATTACATGTTTTATTCCCATGCTATGTTATCATGATTTATGTTCCATTATGATCTATGCCTTATTTACTTCCATGCATTAAGTCGTTTCTCATGATTTTGATGTTTAAATATTATGTTCATGTTTTTAAGTTCAAATGTATATGGTATGTTTTATTTTATCTATGCTTACCCTTACTAAGCATTTGATCTCACCCTTTTTATGTTTTATTTTCCCCCAGGATTAAAAGAAAGGTTTTCGGTAATAAAACAAAGAGTGTAAGATCTTTAAGGGAGATGTTGAAGATCTTTCACCATGATTAGAAGATTACGTTCCATGTTTCCAAAGACACTAAACTATTAGGGTCCTTGTGTGTTTGTTTTTGTTATGTAATATGTATTCTGCAAAAGTAATGTAATATCTATGTATGTCAAGCTTCGGGTACCTATAAACCCCTTCTCAAATATCCTCCCAACTAGCCTCAACTCAACCTAGAGATCTTACTTTGATCATAAATCCATCATAAGGATCCCTTTTGATCAAATAAAAAAGAATCACCTGAAGAAGAGGTAATTATTTCATCACCTCTTTCAAGTTCCTTTCTTCTTCAACTTCCTATTTGTTTGATGTTTCCATAATGAAATAATAAATCTAGTATCTTATAAATATTATTATTTTCTTATAATCAAGGTGAAACCATATTCATTATCTTATCCATCATATGAATGACAAAGTCACCATACGTGTGTTCGTACGGCTTACCGTCTCCACGTTGTGGTGTAGTTTGTTATTCAACACATCATTATTTAAATGGGTATAATAAGAAGTATAACTGATTTAAATATTAAATATAAAATTTTACTGATTATATATATAATATACCATCCAATTACATACAATTTCACCATCAATAGAATGATATCATCGCTCGTGCATACGTATGGCTTACTGTCTCCACAACGCAATGAGATTCATTTCCACATTCACCATTCAAAGATGATTATAAAAATATATAGTATTAATAAGTTTGTAATATATGACATAATAATTCTACTTTATATATATATATATATATATACATATATCTCATTTACTTAATTTTGGTCAATGCGATATGAAAAAGGAACCGGCATTTATGCGTATGTACGGCCTACCGTCTCCATAAACGGTGGTTTCCATTTCATATATCTATCTATTATACATATTTATATTCTGAATATATATGGTACATAAGTAATTTTTTATAATCTATAATCTATTAAATCATGATATAATTTATACGATCAAGAATAAAAAGTTAAAACCCGTATGATAAAGAAATAAATTATTACCCAAAATGTTATTTTAACATAGAAATTGTAATTAAATGGGTAATATAAAGCCATAAATGAATCAAGTATGATATCATAAATATTAATATGGCTCTGTAATAATTTAATAAAATACTATGGTAATTATAAAGTAGGTTAAACGTACCCGCGGCCAAAGGAAATTACAAGGTAAGGGTTAATTCCTCAATATCATTATTATATGAGATTGTTTATCTGTAAGTATTTACTGGGACATATTTATTATCCATGTCCATATTTCATAAAAACGTTTTCAAAGAGGATATTTTAAAGTTTTATGGAAGGTTTTATTTAACTATTTCGTCATTTTAAATGTTTTAAAGATTTATTTTTTAAATCTTTTTAATTAAATCCCATGTTTTCCAAATGATTTTATGGATTTATTTATATGGACATGATTGTTTTAAAATGTAAATTCCTTTAAAAATTTTCAAAGTGGTATGGGGAACTTTGATTCAAAAATATAATTTAAATGACTTACTTTATAAATGTGTGACTTTAAATGGTTTCACAAAAAAGGTATATTTCTCTCAAAGAGTTTAACTAATCATTTTTAACTATGTCAACATCTTTTACGGGATATTTTTCTTGATTGAGGTTGATTTATTATAATAAAATATTACATATATTATTGAATGATTTATGATATTTTTTACTGTTTATGGGATATTTTTATACCATTCATAGTTTATAGTTAAATTATTGACATTTCATATTCTAGTTTTAATACGAATGATTATGTTATGTTTCAACATTTTCATATGAGAAATGAATTGGACTTAGTATGTGATGGGTGGATCCCGCTATAGCTCCTCAATGAATCGGTAGGTGTCATGAGACAAACTAGTGTCTTGGAACAAGGCCTTGAAGAAATCTTATATTTAGTCTTGGCATGAGGCCTTGACTATGTGGTTATGATTTCCGTCATTATGCATTCCATCATTATGAAATTATCTATTGATATTACATGTGATTATTCGACTAGTAGAAAATCCATGTGAATAAGTAAATGAAATTATTTGATTTGTCTTTTCCATATTATACTTACGTTTAAGTTTAAAAGACTTTTGTTTTAGTCCTATACATTGCCTTAAATATTTATGCATAATTATGATAGTTTCCGGTATATTGTTATCCTTACTGAGCATCTGAGCTCACCCCTTTCTTATGTTTTCTTTTTCCCATGACATGAAGAAGTATATTATGATTAACCTTCAAGGATAGGACAAGGATATGAGTGTGTGAAAATGGGACAGAATTTCATTTTTATATTTCATGATGTAATGTAAAACTTATGTATGTATCTTGTACTTAAAAGAATACTAAAATAATCAGTCTTTTGAGACTTGATCTCTTGTGATCATGCCAATGTTATTTAATAATGCACTGACTCTGGGTAACTAGGATCAGGGTGTTTCAATTTACCTCAACAATTATATCACCAAGACATTTCCATGTATGTAAAATACGCATGAATAATTGAGTAATGATAATATATTTAGATTCTATTTTATTAAATGAAATTTAATCTTGATTCATTATTTGAAAATAAATACATAAATGTATATGATATAATTATTCACTTGAAGGTGATTTTATATCATATAAAAAACCATCCCATTAAAGTTTTATATATGCTTTTAACTTCTACTTATATATTATGATATTATATATCCTAGATCAATTTTGTATTTGTCATACCGGTGTATTCTTTTAATCGCTAACATGAGGATTTACTTATAAATAAATTGATACCTCTCTATTTTACATGTAGCATATACTTTTTTTTGTATTTAAGTTGTTAGTTACAATATAATTCCAATGACATATCTATACTCTATAATATCAATCGATTGCCATTATAATCATCAGAAAACATCATCTAGGTAGAAATTGGTGTTATTAAAAAACTAATCTCCGATATGCCAAATAATTTTAGAATATCATTTTCATATTTATATGGTTAAATGAATATTTCATTCTTTAATTATATTATTTTTTAGACTGAGAATAAAATTTCATCTCACCAATCATGGACATTTCGATCTTGTTCCTCATGAAATTTAACAATTCATTGAATTTAGAATTATTTTATACTATAATGATTATGTCATCAGCATAAAAAACACCATCATACTTTAATTATATTTCCTCATGTAAACTATATTTTGATAAATTTATCCATGATGAAGTCAAATATTTTTGAAATACTGATCAAACCTATAATACCAAGATTTTGGTATTTTTTAGTTCAAAATGTTCCTCCTTTAAGAATAATTATTTGTTCTCATAATCTTGAATTAGATTAAATCTAATTATTTAGTACAAAAATATTCTTTATATACTCCAGCTGGAAATTTTGATTTTAAATACAATTAGATTACCATGAACCTATTTTACACTGCTATTTATAAGTATAATCTTGTCATTTAAAATACATTTATACAATAAAACTTTCTTACCACATCTATCCATTTGATTTGATTGTATCCCTTTTTATCAATCCGTTATTTTTTTGTATCAATTTTCCTTCATCATTAACTGTTTTTATAAAACCCACATGGATTTTATACAAAATTTATCCTTTATCCTTTAAAAATTTCCTTTATTTGATTCTTCTTGATTTTATAGATCTATTCATTTATACATTATATATAACCCTCATCCATAGAATATAAATTAATTTTTTGGGGGTCCACTTATGATTAAGATTTTATTTGTTGAAGAGTTTTTCATTCTTCTCATTTTCACCAAATCTATCATATCACCAATGATGCATTGTTTATCAATTTTAGATGTAATTAATGATTTAATTATTACTTATAAACTTATTCAAACATCATAATAATTCATTATATTATCTAAATAATTATAAAAACCTTTCTATATTTATACATTTCTCAACTCAATAGTTATTTATTTTGTAATTTTATTGTTTTATTATATAAAATTATACTAATTTTCCAAATCTAAAACTACCAGACATTGAACTATTTTACTGAAACTTTTGTTTAGTAATTTTTATGGTTTGACATTTTTTTATAATCCATGAAAAAATAATCCATCCACTCGATATTAAAACTTCAAGTGGTTTTCCAACTTGATTAAAATACAAAATTTAATCAAACGATACAAATTTCTTTCAATGTTGGCTTCTTTCCATTCCACATCTTGTATGGGGTTTTCTCTTCAACTATATATATGAATGTCTATATTTATGATATAGACTAATGTTAAGAATAGTTTTATAAAAACTTATCTGGAAGGTATTTCTAAATGATAATTGTCTATTCTATACTATTAATTACTAAATTTATCTTCTCAATGACACTATTTTTTTTAAGAGTACTCACTGCTAAAAATATATTCTTTATATTTTATTTTTTCAAGATAACTCTTAATTTATTAGTGGTTGTATTTTTACCAGTATTAGTATGAAATTAATATCTTTAATTCAAAGTATATTTTATTCTAATTTCTGATATCATTTAATTTAAATAAATACATTTAATTTTTTATTAATAACCATCAACAATTCCCTTCTATTATATTAATCAATAAAGATTACATTATGCCTATTTAAATAATTATACCTTATCTATATCAACCTCAAATTTTAACATGCCCCAATTTTATTAATCTCTTCAAATTATTTTCATTTAGATTTTATATATTTAATATAAACTCTCCATTTTGGAAAATATAACATGTATTATTATGATCACCTATAAGATCATGAAAATCAAATTTACATTCATTATTTACCAATTCTTTGAAGGTGTTTTTGTTCAATTGTATAGAACATTTATTCCATAAATTATTAACATCTTCCATTGATAAAAACATGTATCCTCTTCTCTAATTATAAGGATAAGATTCCCATTCATGAACTTTACAAGCATGAAAATTACACCAGCCTTTCCTTCGATAATAAAATTATTATTATTAAAACATATTACATTTATTGAGTCACACAATTGACTTACTTAAAGATGATTTTGATTAATAATTCACCGACTAAAACAACGATCTTATTCATGTCCTTTCTAATTATTTTTTCCTCCCTAAAGACAATAGTCTTCATAACTTCATCACTACCAAATCTTATGAATCCTCCCTTGTATTATTTGATTTCCATAATAAGGTTATTGTTTCCCATAATATATTAAGTTTATATATTATTAAGAATCCATAATCCAAATTAATCCATTTCTTTCAAATAAATATATACAAAAACATCTTTCTCAGCCCTTTTCTTATCAATCTAATCTTATTGAGTCACATTTGTTTGTGGTGTACATGAATGTTCCTCCAATAGATATAATGGGTTCTCTTTATAATACAACATTGAAAAACTATATTTCTCTTTTATCCTTCTTAGTGTATCCTTAAGAAATTTAATACTACATCATTGATTATCCCATATAAAAGTATTATATATTCATGAGAATAAATACCTGGATTTTTCTCCCTAACCTCTATACTAAGAATAATAATCATCAAAGACATAGAGAGAGTATTTTTTATTTTTCTACCTCCAATTACCTTATTCCTTAAAGTAACTCTTTTCTATAAAACATATATTATGATTATTACCCCTATTTTCATAGTAATATGTCACGACAAACCTTCACCAAGATGAGGGAAGGGACAGCAGACTGCCAGACCCTTCCTTATTCAAGTTGAAGAAGGGATAATGACCCCAAAGACCCCCCTTCGATAGGTCCCAGAGTGGGGACTAGCACTATGGGTATAGAATCACAGAAAAATGGAAGTCATTACCCTTTTCATTTTGTAGGATCAGGAGATAAGATAGTAAATCCCAAACAACACCAAAACTGGAAGTACAATTAAAGACAAAACAACCCATTCCCATATGCATTTTCCAAAAGTAAATGCTACAAGAGTACAAGAAACCCCCAAAGGAATGTACCAAAGAAATGAAAAACATAAACCACAATTTTCCCAATGTCCGAACTAGTATGGTCCCGCATGATCCCTGAAGTCCTCCTGGAAACATGAAAGAAGTCTATATACGTAGGGTGAGTATACAGGTATACTCAGTAGGGGAAACCAAAAGCACTCGTGCACAAGTGGGGAGGCATTCTAATGCCCCGTGAGAAAAGGAGATAACCAGAGAACCTATCAAGGAAACTATCCACCCAAACCTCACCAAGACACACTCCCCAAATAACGTCGATCATGTAATGTAATAGTAATAACACATTTATGTTTGGGTACCCCACGCCACTTTCCCACTGGTTATTGAAGACATCCTATACATAGGACCTCTCCCGCCATTCTCACCACAGTCCCACTGCCACACCCTGCCCGCACACACCTGGGCCATCACTACCACACATCCCACCTGCAAACATGTGGGATCTCACTACCACAAATCCCGCCCACAAACACCTGGGCTCTCACTACCACACATCCCACCCACAAACACCTTGGCCACAATAACTACTGCCATGCCCGAAGACACAAGGGACTCATCCCAAAGACACTTGGGAAACAACCTACCCGCAAACACCTGGGCCAACCACCACAACTACACCACTCAAAGAATATTGAGCTATAATGGACCTTAAACCATCATAGCCTCCTCGAAGGATCTTGGGATACTCTGGAAAGGGAGTAGAAAATGAGCTAATAACCAGCCACTCATAAGAGTGTTGGGAAAAACACCCTCCCCCATGAAATGGGGGTCTTCGGTAGAATGTTCTCAACTTGGGTGGGGAGCGAATAAGAAACATAAGAACTAAAATATACATACAGGTAAAAAAACACTCATCCCAACCTAGGGGTTCTAAAACCAACCTAAGCACAAACAGCCTTGTTACTATACATTCATAAAAGGCGCACCACCCACAGCCAAGTCACAACACATTACTAGAACCAATTCCCCATTGAACCGTTCTTTTTTTCATTTTTAAGTGATTCCATTTAAGTAATTATTCACTACTGGGAAACTAACAGAAATAACCACAAGCCAAGGAAGGAGAAAAACAGCCAAACAGAAATTTAAGCATTCACACCTGGTTCTCTTGTAAAGTCACAATAACAAAAGATATATGTGAGATCCCTCGAAGTTTTGGAACCAAACCAATTCCCAATATACGGCCCCACACGGCCTCAAATACAACAACCAAGAACCTCACAAAAACGGAGGATCTCATCCCCATCCATACCAGCCCACACGAATCAAGACAAACAACCACACGTATCACCAATACAAAGTAAGGGGGTTTTCCAGATTCAAGCGCATCATTCATTGAGTTTCTTATTTCTGTTAGGTTAGCCGAGGTGATCAAAAAAGTATTCTTGTTCACCAGACATTCATTTAATCAACCGAGTTTACGTGATTAACCAATTTCCATGTTACATCCATTCAATCATCACTTAAGATAGGGTTTCATTAGTGTGCAAGGAAAGACCACCAACGGTCATGATTTTCAAGGGGCATAAGCCCATACAATTCACAAGGTATAATCAAGGATAAAGAGTAAAACAGAAACATCGATCACACCCCCTGCATTCTTTAAAATTCTTTTTATTATCTTCATGAATTTTTGGTTCATCCCTCCCCATAAGAACATTAGTATACCCACCCCGTATGATACACAGAAGAAGATACAAAGGAAAAAACATACCTGGATGATCAACGATTGAAGTTTCTCCTCCGTGCACCAAGAATTGGGGATACACGACTTGAAGGGGAAGAACTCTAGGGACTCAAAGGGTAAGCAGAAAGGCTCCAGAACAGGCACACCACTTGCCTCGGGAAGGGGAACTCCAAACACTCAAGGAATGAAAAGGATACCAGCCATGAAGAAGAAAAAGAAGAAGAAGAAATTCTCATGGGATAAAAAGGTGAGATCCTGGAGTTATGGGTTATTGAATTGTGAATGGATTTATAGATGGATCGTGGTTTCCCATGCGGTTTGGCAGTTACGCACGATGGAATTAATTTTCATTTAACAATTCTCATCAGAGAGGTGTCCAAAACAGTTGTGTGTAAAACAGTTTCCTTTAATTAGAAGAAAACACGCAATGGGGGAGGAACTGGAATGTATGGGGAAATGGTGTGACACCGAGGAAAAACCACACGTTTTTCTAAGATAATGGTTTCCAGGATTTGGGGGGAGTTTAGATATCATTTATGGTCTTTAAATGGATTTTAATGGGGGTATTAAATCATTTTTACGTCAAAAGATACATTGTGGGAGTGGAAAAAGTAGGAAACTAGAAAAAGAACGAAGACACCCTCACGGTGCCACCCTCAAAGTGCCACCATCACGGTGCCACCCTCACAATTCCACCCTCATGGTGCCACCCTCACGGTTTCACCCTCACAGGGACATTGTGACGGTCGCACCCTCATGGGGGCACCGTTTCGGTGTGAGACTGTGATCGGTGCAACCGTTTTGGTGGAACCGTTTGATGGAACCAAGTTTTTTTGTAAAAGTCCTTAATGGTCCACTGCCTGGGCCATTACAAAAAATACCTCTCAAACTATTCTCACCAACGAGAATCAAAACTAGACCAGAAGGAAAGAGAGGGGTCCGAACAACCACCACGAAAGATACCTCTTAGGAGTAAATCTCATCCATATTTCTAACGACTATGGACACACTACCGCTACTCTCCCCCCAAGTAAGCACACAAACGTTCAAGGGTCACCCCGTCCAATCAGATGGGTTAGGGAGTTCTTTCCTCCATGTCAGGATATTATCTGCTTTGGGTGGCACTGACTTGCCCGCATGGGTTTTACTGTATCCACTTTAATGCGTCTTGATTAGTGATCATGTCCTCCCCATCCCATAGTCTAGACTCTTCACACACATTTAGAGAACAAGGAGAACAACACATTCCATAGTTAACAAGGTAAGGATCTCCATCACAAACAAGTATAAAATAAAATAGAACAAAACAAAAAACATCTCTAGGTACTGGGCGTGCATCTGTGCCTTCCATTCTCAGGTACTCTCCTTGATCCAACCATGCCTCCATAACACACAAACCAAGGGAATGGGTTGTCCACGAAGCACCTTCTCCTCACGATCCTCGATCCTCACAGGTATTTCTACAAATATCACGTCATCCTAGATATCCAGTTGTCCCCAGTCGAGGATGCATGAATCATTGTGAAGATACCGACGAAGCTGAGACACATGGAAGACGTCGTGCACTCTCAGTAGCGGCGCTGGTAGCGCTAGCTGATAAGCCACTTCGAAGACCCACCACAACACTTCGAGCAGTCCGATGAACCTAGGGGAAAGCTTTCTCCCCCTGCTGAACCTCTGTTGTCCATGCCGAGGGGAGACCTTCAAGAACATGTGGTCCCCGACCTCGAACTCCAACGGTATCCTCCTGTTATCGGCATATGACATTTTTTGGCCCTGTACCACCTTCATCCTCTCCCGTATAATGTGAACCTTCTCCCTCATGCTCTACACCACTTCCAAACCATGAACACTTTCTTCCCCAACCTTTGTCCAACACACGGGTGAGTGAAATGGCCTCCCATAAAAAACTTCGAATAGAGCCATGCCAATGGTAGAGTGATAAGTATTTTTGTAAGAAAACTATACCAGAGGAAAGTTCCGTACCCATGATCCCCCAAAGTCCAAAACAGATTCCAGTATCATATCCTCCAACATATGGATGGTGTGCTCTGTTTTCCCATTCGTCTGGGGGTGGAAGGAAGTGTTGAGGCATAGTTGGTTTCCAAACGCGTGTTGCAATACTTTCTAGATCCGTGAGGTAAACCGGGTATCCTGATCAGAGATTTTGGACCTCGGAACCCCATGAAACCACACCACCTCATCCATGTACCTTTTTACTAGGGAATCCACTGTACCCGAATCCTTGATTGCCATGAAGTGTGCTGATTTTGTCAGTCGGTCCACCACTACCCATATAACATCGCTACCCCCTTGAACTCTAGGAAGTCCCATGATGAAATTCATTGATATGTCCTCTTACATCAACTCAGGGACATATAAAGGTTATAACAGACCTCCTGGGATGCGGTGTTCAGCCTTCACCTGCTGACACACAAGGCACTTTGCTACGAACTCTGCTACTGCCCGATTCAGCCCGGGCCACCAAAACTGACTTCTCAAACCCAGGTACATCTTGGAAACTCTTGGGTACACTACCATGGGTGAGTTATGGAACTCACCAAGAACTCTCTTTCACATTCCCACTGTGACTAACAACATTCCTTGAAACAACATCTGATTCTTCCCATCTTCTGACCATCCTTCTGAAGCATTGCCCGGGATAATGCGACTGCACATCACTTCAGCCTATAAGTCCCCCCACTGAGACTCTTCCACCTGTTGCAAAAAGGAGGACTGCATTGTCATCTGAAATAGATAGCCTCTACCATTCTCCACCCTTGCATCCAAGTGTAGGGAAACCAAGTCTTCCATCATCTTCCAAGCATATACCGATTCTCAAACCACATCCTTATGTGACTTCCTACTCAAGGCATCGGCCACCACGTTACCCTTTCCTAAGGCATAAGAAATCTATAAGTTGTAGTCCTGAAGGAACTCCATCCACCTTCACTGCCCAAAATTGAGGTCCCAGTGGGAGAAGATATACTTCATGCTCTTGTGATCCGTGAAGACCATGAAGCGCTCCCCGACGAGGTAATTCCACTGCAACTCTAGTGATAACATGACCACCGCAAGCTCCTGATCATGGGAGGAATAGTTATTCTCCTGGGAACGTAACTTCCTAGACCCATAAGAGATCACCCCTTTCTGTTGCATCAGCACACACCCCAGGCCTTGTCTTGAAGCATCACAAAACACCTCATATTCCACCCCTTCTTTTGGCAACCTCAGCACTGGGGCACTAACCAACTTCCCCTTTAGATAACTAAAGGCTTCCTCACATTTCCCATTCGACACGAAATCCTGATCCTTCTTGGTCAAGGCTATCAAAGGTGTTTCAACTCAGGAGAATTTGTGCACAAACCTCCGGTAGTATCCTGCTAGACCTAGGAAACTACGAACCTCTGCCACATTCATGGGATTTTCCCAAGAAACAACTGCCTTGATCCTTGATGGTTCCACCGCTATTCCCTACTCGGACACCACGTGTCTAAGGAAGTGAACTTCTCACATCCAGAACTTGCACTTGGACATCTTCCCATAGAGTTGGTGTTGTCAGAGGACCTCTAAAACCATTCTCATATGCTTAGAATGATCCTCCTCTGATCTCGAGTAGATCAGGATGTCATCGATAAAGATGACTACGAACCAGTCCAAATATTTCCGGAAGATGGAGTTCATGATCCCCATGAACACAGATGGTGCATTCGTAATTCCAAATGGCATGAATACATACTCAAAGTGCCCATATATGCACCTGAAGGCAGTCTTTGAGATGTCACCCCCCTTCACCCCCAACTAGTGATATCCTAACCGCATGTCGATCTTGGAGAACCATCCTACCCCTTTTAATTGGTCGAAAAGGTCGTCTAACCTTGGGAGAGGGTAATAGTTCTTGATTGTTACCTGGTTCAATCTCTGATAGTCTATGCACATCCTGAGACCACCATCTTCCTTCTTTGAAAAAAAGACTGGATCACCCCATGGTGATGCGCTTGGTCGAACAAAACCCTTCTTCATCAGATCATCAATCTGAATTCGTAAATTCCGCAGCTCAGAAGGCGCCATCTGATAGGAAGCCATTGAAATCGGATGGGCACAGGGTTGAAAGTCTATCTCAAAATCAACATCATGTCGAGGGGGTAGAGTCTCCACTTCTTCTGGGAAGACATCCATGAACTCACTGATGATCCCTCGGACTTCCACCATCTCTGTATCCACCGACCCTACTGACAGTTCAGCTAACAAGGATAGGCGGGGCTCCACTCGCCGGCTGCCTCCCTGGAAACATCGATCACCGATGAAAGTTACACGTTGGCTGCCCAAATCCAAAAACACGATCCTTCTTCAGAAATAGTCAATAACGGCACATACCGAGAACAACCAGTCAATGCCCAGGATGACATCATATGGTTGTATCTGAAATAGTAGAAGATCTCTGGTATAATGATGTGGCACTATCATCAGTCTACACCCTTGGAAAATATAAGACAAGTCAGTCTGACCTCCGACTGGCATACTCAACACTAGGGGCACCAGAATTCTATCCGCATATAAAACCAGAGCATGGGCCAGACTGGGTGCAACAAAATAATTTTGAATCTTCTGTATAGAACAAGTCATAGACAAGAGTACTAAATAAGTTTATCGTACCTCGAACGTCTTCCATTCCCGCTAGAACTGCTGCCTCTGCGGCGTGCAACTACCCAGGCCCAGCTTCTCTGCCCCTCGGCTATCATCCGCCTCCCCGACCACGCCCTAGTCGTGGTCCCTGAGGAGCGCCCTATGGTCGGCCTCCTCTTGCAATGTCTGCCCTCGAAGGAGTGGGAGCTCATTATCCCTACTTTTCCTGTTGAAAGGGCCTTGCTGGAAACTGATACTTCTCAGTTGGGTGCTGCACCATCCTATCCCCACTGTACTACACTCAGTCCGGGCATTGGTTCTAAAGGTGACTGTGATTTCCACAGATGAAGAATCTTGATCCTGGGCCCGAAAGGAAAGGGAGAGGACCTAGAGATCGAAACTCGAACTGTTGGGGTCTTCTCCCCACTGTCTGAAACCTAGAATGCCCTGACGCTGGAGGCCTGCAGCCGACTGCCTTTCCCTTTGATGATCCCAACTGGCTCCCCTCACATGGAACACCTCCCAGCGTGTGCATCCTTTCAACCACATCATCCTTCTTTTGGACCTCCAAGTACATCGGTAGAGTGAAAGGGGTAACGACGTATTGAAGAGATGGTCGGAGTGCCTCCTCTAAACATCTCACCCAAGACTCCTCATCCTAAAAGAGGTTTAGAGAAAAGCGAAGGATATCCTTGAACTTGATCCCCAATTCTCTCACTGACATACCCCCTGCTGGAGGGACATCAGTTCCTTCCTCTTCTCATCCTTCATCGTGGAAGAGAGGAATTCTTCTCGAAACTCCTTCTCGATGTCAGTCCACGTAACCTTAGACTCCCTATTCTCCCCAGGGTAGAGCGTCCACCAGTGACGTGTTGCTCCCCGCATCTGGTATACATCCATAGGAACCCAGTACTCTGTCAGAGCCCAGATCAAGCTGAAATCTATCACCATCTCCTCGAACCAGCTCTCCGTCTCCATGTCTAAGGGGTTGCCCCCGTACTTCTTGAGGGTCTACCACTAAAAGGCATGAAGCGTCCTCTGTCAATGATCATCCTCCTCCTCTTGTCCAGTCCTCTACTAATCATCCAAGTCAACCTCCTGGGCCTCGATCACCCACACTACTCATGGTCTTTATCCAGGTTCCATAGTTGTAAGGTAAACAAGGAATACCTAAGCCCGAGTAGTGTAAAAGATTGATTTTAAATTTTCTTAGACTTATTATTAATTTTAAATCCCCAAAATACCCAAGAAACACAATAACACAAGTAATTATGATTCATGTACCTTACCTAGGGTCTCTACCCAATAATCATTGTAGCCTCACCTGGTTGTTCGGTAGGCCCAGAGTCCTTGCATAAGATCACGGGGGGGGGGGGGGCTAAAATCCCAGGTTCTAGCCGGTCTTCCCTGGTCTATTTCACACACCAAGATTTCCTAACACTGTTTCCCTACAGTCCCATGTAATCCTCATTATTCCTAACCCCAAGATCATTCCTATATCTCAACCATCTCCTCTGATACCATTCTATCACAAACCACCTTCACCAAGATGAGGGAAGGGACAATAGATTGTTAGACCCTTCCTTCTTCAAGTTAAAGAAGGGATAATGACCCCTGAGACCCTCCTTCGATAGGTACCGGAGAAGAGACTAGCAAAAACGGTATAGAATCACACAAAAATTGAAGGAATTACCCTTTTTATTTTGTAGGATCGGGAGATAAGATAGTAAATCCCAAACAACACCAAAAATGGAAGAACAAGTAAATCCGAAATAAACCATTCCCCTATGCATTTTCCAAAATTAAATGCTACAAAAGTACAAGAAAACCCAGAAGGAAAGTACCAATGAAATGAAAAATAGCAACTGCAATTGTCCCAACATCTGAACTAGTATGGTCCCGCATGATCCCTAAAGTCCTCCTCGAAACCTGAAAGAAGTTTATATATGTATGCTGAGTATATAGGTAAACTCATTAGGGGAAACCAAAAGATCTTGTGCACAAGTGGGGAGGCATTATAATGCCCCATGAGAAAAGTAGATAACCATAGCACCTAAAAAGGAAACTGTCCACCAAAACCTCGCCAAGGCACACTTCCCAGATAACGCAAGTCATGTAAGGTAATAGTAAAAACACATCGATGTTTGGGTACCCCACGCCACTTTCCCACTAGTTATTGAAGACATCATATGCATCAGACCTCTCCCTCCATTCTCAATATAGTCCCACTGCCACATCCCGCCCGCACACACCTGGGCCATCACTACCACACATCCCGCCCGCAAACACCTAGGCTCTCACTACCACACATCCCACCCGCAAAAACTTGGGATCTCACTACCACACATCTTTCCCACAGACACCTGGGACACAACTACTACTGCCACGCCTGAAGACACCCGGGCCTCATCCTGAAGACACTTGGGAAACAACCTGCCCGCACACACCTGGGAAAACCACTACAACTACCCCGACCGAAAAAAATATGGCCTGTAATGGACATCAGGCCATCACATCCTACCCGAAGGATCTTGCGATACTCAGGAAAGGGAGCAGAAAAGGAGCTAGTAACCATCCACTCATATGAGTGTTATGAAAAACACCTTCCCCCATGAAATGGGGGTGTTCGGCAAAAAGTGATCAACTTTGGTGGGGTGCGAATAAGAAACATAAGAACTAAATTATACATATAGGTAAAAAAGAACTCATCCCAGCCTAGGGGTTCCAAAACCAACCTAAGAACAAACACCCTCATTACTATTAATTCTTCAAAGGCACACCACCCACTTCAAAGTCACAACACATTCCCATAACCAATTCTCCATTGAACCATTCTTGTTTTCATGTTCACATGATTCCATTTAAGTAATTCTTCACTACTGGGCAACTAACAGGCATAACCACAAGCTAAGGAAGGAGAAAAACAGCCAAATAGAAATTTAAGCATTCACACTAGGTTCTCTTGTAAAGTCACAACAACAAAAGGCATCTGTGAGATCCCTCGAAGTATTGGAACCTAACCAAGCCCCAAGATACGGCCTCACATGGACTCAAATACACAAAAAAACAACCGCACAACAACGGAGGATCCCATCCCCATCCATACCACCCCACACGAATCAAGCAGAAAAACCACACATATCACCAAAACATATCATGGGGGTTTTCCAGATTCAAGCGCATCATTCATTTAGTTTCTTCTTTCCGTTAGGTTATCTGGGGTGATCACACAAGGATTCTTAGTCACTGGACTTTCATTTATTCAACCTAATTTACGTGATTAACCAATTTCTATGTTACAACCATTAAATCATCACTTAATACAAGGTTTCATTAGTGCGCAAGGAAATACCACCAACGACCATGATTTTCAGGGGAAAAATCCCATATAATTCACAACACATAATAAATGATAAGGAGTAATATAGTATCCCGCCTCTTTATCACATAAACTTTCATTACATTTTACAAAACCGAGGATCTTTAAGGTTTAGTGTCTTGGAAACCAGGAACTTTAAACATGAAAACATAAAACATTCTTCTAAAACACTTGAAAGGATTCTCCTCATGTTCATCCTAGGTTCATTACTGCATCACATAACCTGGGAGCATACATCAAAAGAAAGGGTGAGCAAAAATCCCAGTAAAGAAAAACAAGAGAAACATTTTACATGTGAACTTGAGATACTTCAATAAGGTCATGAAAAAGAACTTTAAGGCATGAGAATGAAATAAGGAGGCATATCATAATAAAAATAACATTTTTCATAACTTGAAAATGTGGCTACATCATTTAACATAGAAAATAATGAACATATCACCAAGGTCCATCCCCAAGGTGTCATTTGAAAATTACCAAGGTTATTCACCAAGGTATCGTGAAAATTGTAATCTCTAGTGGTTACATCATTACCCAATGCATTGGAGCACTATCAGGGCGCACCCTTAAATTTTCCTTTATTATCATGTGATACACATATATCATCATCGAAAATTTCATAAATAACAAATATAGCATAAAATAAATGGGTTTCATTTCATAATCACAACATTTTAAAAACTGCTTTAAAGACATGATCTTTACGTCACTTTAAAACCCACAGAAAAGGAAGGTGGGTCTCATGTATGTAAATCCCAGAATTTAAAATAGAACATTTTGGTATATATGTGAATACCCCTTTAGAAGAAATAGCTTTGAGTATTCACTTAATAATATAAAAGAACTTTAGAAAAAGAGAGAGACATTTTGAGACGGAAATTCTGCAGCATAACAGCTATGTTACGAGGTTTTAGAAGTGTAACAGCCCAAGATTTTATAAAGAAATATTATTTTTAATTTTATTAATGTCTTGTGTTATACGCTACACCAAAAGGAGCTTGCACAACACGCATCCTTGACTTGCCTTGCATTACACGCAATCGCAACCTTCCTCGATAGCGTGTGTGGTACGTAATCCTGAGTTTCACGAAACAATGATATGCTATTAAAATATTATTAAAACTAGCCGTTATGAATAGTAATAACCACTTTTTAAATTTGAGAAATTTTAACTCTCAAAATGGACTTCATTTTTGGATTCGGAGTATCGAATTTAGCCTAAGGTGAAATTTTGGTACTTTTCGGATAACTTTCATATTCTGATGAATAGTGAAAATTACTAAATTATAATTAAAAAAAAATTTTTTAATCGAAATAATTAATAGTGATAAATCATTAATTTGAGTGGTTTTAAAGTATATTTAGAATATATTTTTACAATTTAATACAATGTTGGTCATTGGATGTAATTTCACATTTAAACTAGACATAAACAAGTGTCAATCTTTTGATAGATATTGTTTCTTAAAAACACGCTATTTGTTTTAACAGCGGGATTTAATTATAAAATTAATTAATGCAACTTTTATGTTATGAATTTGGTAAAATAGACTTCATTTTTGAATTCGGAATATGAAATATATCTTGGGATGAAATTTTGGCATTGTTCTGAAAAACATCAATTTTTGATGAATAGTGAAACTACTAAGTGGTAGGTTAAAAACTGAATTTTGCATAAAACTTAATTTTACCACTTCTGTGAATGGAATTTCGAAAATCCGAGAGACACGGTTAATATCAAGGACTAAAATGTGGTTCAATGAGATGAAAATAATTTTTTGGTGAATAGTAACTTTTTACTTTTTTTACCACGGTTAATAGTAAATAAGGTAACTAAGGGTAAATATGATATTAATATTACCCTAACACATGTACTAATTCTATTGGACAAGTGTAATTCGACCAAAAACAAACTTAGGAATAAAATATGACCATTTAGGCCCACTTGGATTAGATTAGGACATTTATTATTAATTTATTTAAAGAAGGGTTAAAATAGTTAAAATCAAAGTTTAATAAGTAAATCATTTTTAATATGGGGTTATACATAAGATAAATTCGACTATAAATATTCATTAGAAAGCTAAAAAGATTTCCTACATAATGGTATTTTATTTGTAATTTTTAGACATCAAATAATTTAATTAATTTATGACACACAGATGATGCAGTAATGATCTTATTTATGAAATATTGACATAATTGATGTTATAAACACCAAAATAAATGTAATTTGAGAATTTTTATGAATTACACTAATTTTCTAGGTTACTATGATATATTAATGTTGATTTAATCAACTTTTTTCGAACATTTAATTCTGTTATGACTTTCACAAAAATCATATATCAAATAGTGTCAAAATTGAAACAAAATAGTTTTTAAATCAAATATTATATTATTAATTGTTATTTTATTCCTAAAAATCTAAGGTTCGGCCAAATGACTTACATAAGGATATATATATTAATAATAAACAATTTGGGGTTCGTTTGGCATGTTATAGTAAGTGTATTAACCATATAGTGAAAGAAAACAAAAAGACACGGTAAAAGTTAAATTATTTAACTTAGAGTTAAATCTAATTGATATGGTTTAAAATAAGATCCAAACATGTCTAAATTTGATTGTTTGATGAGATTACAACCCTATCTCATCTAAGCTTCGAATATGAGTCATTTTTGGAGGTTTTTAAGTGGGGTTAGATTTATTATAAATTAATATTTTTAAGAATTCCTAAGGTGCCCCTCTCCTCCCCTATAAAAGGACACCTCCTCCCCCTCCTCCTCACACCAATTTGAGCACTCAAGCTCGGCCAACCCCTGCCAATTTCTCCTCTCCACTTCCCTAGCAACATCCTAGAGGTTCTGGTCTTCCTCAAAGACCAATTTTAGTGCCCTAAGAGGAGGTCTCAAAGAGGCACTTCAAAGAAGAGGTAATTACCGTTACCAATTCTTTCATCTTTATTTCTTCTTCCACTTCTTCTTCTTAGGTTGTTTCATTATGAAGTAATAACATAAGTATCACTCATTTACTGATATGTTATTATAAGTATGAAACAACCCTATTTCACCATCTATCCATCCTACGGAAAAAGAAATCACCGCGCGTGCGTACGTACGGAATACCGTCTCCACGCCGTGGTGTAATCTATTTTCCACCACCACCTTACATGGATGGGTATAATGTTGTAAAGAATAACTATACATAGTTATTACAACATCATATTGATTCTGATATATTGTATAATCCACTCCAATTCAATTCAATATTTATAGAAATGATATCATCACTCGTGCGTACGTACGGACTACCGTCTCCACGACGCGATGAGATTCATTCTCCATGTTAACCATTTAAGAATGATTATAATGTATATATAAGAAATAATAATGAAATATATGAAATTATAAAGCTACTGGATTTATGTATATATATACATATGTATGTCATCTACTTACTTCCATTTCAAGACAATAAGGAAAGGAAAACAGCGTTCATGCGTACGTACGGACTACCGTCTCCATGAACGGTGTTTTTCATTTTATTTATCTACCTATTATATATATATTTACTGAATATATATGATATATAAATCATATTTTATATTCTGGAAGTAAGTAAATCATGATATAAGTAATAATGATGTCAAGAACAACAAGTCGAAACACCTACGATAAATGAAACGATTTTACCCAAAACGCTTCTTTAACATGGAGTTTACAAAAGAACGGGTAATATAATGTCATAAGTGAACCATATATGATATCATAACAATGAATATGATTCTGTAATAAGTCAATAACATGATTTAAATCATTATACAGGAGGTTCGGACACTTACAAAGCAAGTCGGACCTAAGGTAAGGGAAATATCACAATCTCATTTTTATCCGAGATTGTTTATTCCTAAGTATTTACTGGGGTGTATTTTATCATCCACATCCATGTTCCCTCAATATTTAATATTGTTTCCATCCACTTTCAATGGTTTAAATCCAATTTTACCCTTCGGTGAGTTTTTAGTAAAGAATATGAAAGGAATCTTTTGTCGTTTTTTCCGTACGAGGTACTTTTTGACTTTTCCGACAAAAGTACGAAAAATGTTTTTTTTAACTTATACGGCATGAATGGATTTTTAAAACATTATTTCCAAGAAGCTTACTTTACAAGTTTTCAAGTTTATTTTTAATCAACTTCTTTTATTTTAAAGTTGTATGACATGTTATGAAAGGAAAATGTTTTTGAAGAAGAAAGGATATTTTCCTCAAGAATGGAGTTCAAGTGTTTTATCAAAATTATTTTCCATCTAAGATAATAAAGGGTTCTGTTTTTATCCCTATTATTACATTGATTTGATCATGTTGTGATGGAATTATTTTTATGAATTCCTTTATCTTATATTAATTGTTTTATGATGTCATGTTGTTTAAGAATCCCATTTTTATTACATGGGTTACGCTATGATGTATGGTTTATGATTATGTGGCACACATAAGAAAGGATTCATTATAAGATGGGTGGGACATATATCTCCCTCCAATGCATTGGGTAAAGATTTTATATCTCATGAGATAGACATGGCTGGAATGGTAGGTTATACCGGTTCAGTGAAACAGGACTGAAACGAGGGTTACTCGATTCAGAAAGGGACTTTGTCCACTAAGATAGTCTTGGCATTGAGTCTTGACTAACAAGAAATGATTCTCTATGATTATGTGTGAATTACACAAAGTTTCAAGTTTCATGTTATGATTATGGTGATTTCATTTTCACTTCTATGATTTATCCCATGTTATGAAATTATGCTCTCTTTTGCAGGTTAAGATTTCCAAAAATGTTATGTTCTTATGAAAATTATGTGATTGATATTTCTTTTGTTTACCCTTACTGAGCATTTGAGCTCACCCTTTTATGTTTTCTTTTCCCCAGGATATAAAGAAAGGTTTTAGGTAAAAAAAAAGAAGATCTTTATGGGAGATGTTGAAGATCATTCACCAGGATTAGAAGATTATATTCCGAGTTTCCAAAGACACTAAACTATTACGATCCTTGTGTGTGTGTTTTGTTATGAACTAAGTATTCCGCAAAAGTAATGTAATGTCCATGTACGACAGGCTTCGGGTCTCTACAGTTGGTATCAGAGGAAAGGTTTAGTCAACCTTTGGAAACTAGGATGCGAAAACGTTAGTGAGATTCCTAGAGATATTTCTAAGGTATGTCTAGGGATGTCCCTAAGGGTAAGTATACGTATAGGATATATTCCTAGAACTATGGTAATGATATTAGATTAAACCTAAGAAGTTAGGTATTGAGGATACTTTCCCTTTACTATGTTGTTTTCTCTAGCATGATTTTTGATTCTCACAAAATTATTTTTGTGTTTTAGTTAATGGAGGGAACCAAAAGGAATTCAGTTAACATTGAATCCAATGGACAAATTGGTGACTATGAGCAACAAAATTGTGTAATGCCTAGAGAGAAAGATGTTGTGATTATGCCGAATCAATCATCGCGATATATGATTAACAAGGTGAAATTTAGTGGTATGCCTAATTCTTCAAAGAAGAGGAAGATAGACTATTATGAATGTTCGCATGTTGAGGAGCATAAAGAAAGGAAGATTGAGATTTCTAAAGAAGGGAAGAAGAACCTTGAGGAATACCTCAAATGGAGGGACTGATGTTATCTGTGTGGAGAAAAGGGTCATAGAGTGACAGACTGTTATGGATTTCAATGTCTTATTTGTGGAGAACATGGGCATTACCCAACTCAATGCCCTGACCTAATAAGTTACTTCTAAATCAAGGAAGGACTTATTCCAGGATAATCATTGATGTGGATGGACTGAAGTGTTTTGGTATTCAAGAATAATGTTGTTGAGGTACTTTTATGGTGTATTGAAATATTTAAGTATTGGTCTATTGTGGTTTTCAATAATTTTAAGGTACCAATAACTATGAAAAGTGATTGAAATATTTTGGAAAGTAGATGATAAGTGCATAATGAAAGGATAAGAAGATAATGAGATGTTTGATTGTATTCATGAGCTCATGATTGATATAAGGACTAAGTGATATCATGGTTTGAGTATAAATAATTTTGAGGATTTTGGTATGTGTAAAGTGTTAACTTTTAACTGCATTCAAGTTTTCACTAAGGTTCAATGGGTATTCAAGAGTATACATGATTAAGGACTTTGAATGTTTGGAATGTGACCAACAAAACATATCTTATGATATATGGGGATCAACGATGAGATTAAATCTCTGGTAATTGTTTTCACTATGTTATGAGAGTGGACTGCAGTATTATGGATAAGCCTAAAGATTGGAATGGATTGTGTTGGATGTAAGTTAGTATTATTTAAGGATAGAAATTTTTTTTTCGATATTATTGATGGGATGTTATAGTAATATAGTTTTGGAAAAAGGACAACCTGCAGGACGGGCGACAGCCCATCGCTTCGGACAAGGCTGTAGGAATCGAACCCACAACCGAAGTGCGACTGGCCTTTATCGCCTACCACTGACCTACAGGAAGTCCCTGTTTAGTAGAAACTAGTTTTATTATATTAAGCAGTATGATATATGAAGTATAAGTCAATTTTAGGAACCATATGTGATTAATCTCACTATAGAATTACTTATGTATATTTAATAACTTTTTATAACCTTTTGTTTGAGACAGATGGAATGACCCATCATTCTATCACATAATCTGCTAACACTTCACAAATAACAAATTCAACTTCATTTATTTAAGAGATGAAGTAGAAATTGTTCAAGGCACGAACAAAAGTGAGATTGTACCAAAATAAAGTAAGTATTTATTCTAAGCAAATTTTCAACTTTAGGGAAATGATCTTGAAAACCAAAAATGATTGTCCTAGTGATCTTATACCTGATGAATCAGATGGTACCTTATATCATCACAAATCTATGGATTTGTGATTTCTGGATTTTCCATAGCCATGTTCTCTACCACTCTCCATCAGAACATCATGGTTAGATTTCTCTTCCATATCCATATTTTCACCTATGTGGAAACCCAATGATTAGTTTATTTGGGTAACCGTTACGTTTCATACTTTTGTTTTTAAAGATTGGTTTTGATATTCCTTTTTACGATGTGGGTTTCTATTAAAGAAAATTTCGAATAGTAAACCATTTATAACCCCGACGAATTTCGAGGGCGAAATTCATTTTAAGGGGCGTAGAATGTAACAGCCCAAGATTTTATAAAGAAATATTCTTTTTAATTTTATTAATGTCTTGTGTTATACGCTACACCAAAAGGAGCTTGCACAACACGCATCCTTGACTTGCCTTGCATTACACGCAATCACAACCTTCCTCGATAGCGTGTGTGGTACGTAATCCTGAGTTTCACGAAACAATGATATGCTATTAAAATATTATTAAAACTAGCCGTTATGAATAGTAATAACCACTTTTTAAATTTTAGAAATTTTAACTCTCAAAATGGACTTCATTTTTGGATTCGGAGTATCGAATTTAGCCTAAGGTGAAATTTTGGTACTTTTCGGATAACTTTCATATTCTGATGAATAGTGAAAAATACTAAATTATAATTAAAAAAAATTTTTTAATCGAAATAATTAATAGTGATAAATCATTAATTTGAGTGGTTTTAAAGTATATTTAGAATATATTTTTACAATTTAATACAATGTTGGTCATTGGATGTAATTTCACATTTAAACTAGACATAAACAAGTGTCAATCTTTTGATAGATATTGTTTCTTAAAAACACGCTATTTGTTTTAACAGCGGGATTTAATTATAAAATTAATTAATGCAACTTTTATGTTATGAATTTGGTAAAATAGAATTCATTTTTGAATTCGGAATATGAAATATAGCTTGGGATGAAATTTTGGCATTGTTCTGAAAAACATCAATTTTTGATGAATAGTGAAACTACTAAGTGGTAGGTTAAAAACTGAATTTTGCATAAAACTTAATTTTACCGCTTCTGTGAATGGAATTTCGAAAATCCGAGAGACACGGTTAATATCAAGGACTAAAATGTGGTTCAATGAGATGAAAATAATTTTTTGGTGAATAGTAACGTTTTACTTTTTTTACCACGGTTAATAGTAAATAAGGTAACTAAGGGTAAATATGATATTAATATTACCCTAACACATGTACTAATTCTATTGGACAAGTGTAATTCGACAAAAAACAAACTTAGGAATAAAATATGACCATTTAGGCCCACTTGGATTAGATTAGGACATTTATTATTAATTTATTTAAAGAAGGGTTAAAATAGTTAAAATCAAAGTTTAATAAGTAAATCATTTTTAATATGGGGTTATACATAAGATAAATTCGACTATAAATATTCATTAGAAAGCTAAAAAAGATTTCCTACATAATGGTATTTTATTTGTAATTTTTAGACATCAAATAATTTAATTAATTTATGACACAAAGATGATGCAGTAATTATCTTATTTATGAAATATTGACATAATTGATGTTATAAACACCAAAATAAATGTAATTTGAGAATTTTTATGAATTACACTAATTTTCTAGGTTACTATGATATATTAATGTTGATTTAATCAACTTGGTTCGAACATTTAATTCTGTTATGACTTTCACAAAAATCATATATCAAATAGTGTCAAAATTGACACAAAATAGTTTTTAAATCAAATATTATATTATTAATTGTTATTTTATTCCTAAAAATCTAATGTTCGGCCAAATGACTTAGATAAGGATATATATATTAATAATAAACAATTTGGGGTTCGTTTGTCATGTTATAGTAAGTGTATTAACCATATAGTGAAAGAAAACAAAAAGACACGGTAAAAGTTAAATTATTTAACTTAGAGTTAAATCTAATTGATATGGTTTAAAATAAGATCCAAACATGTCTAAATTTGATTGGTTGATGATATTACAACCCTATCTCATCTAAGCTTAGAATATGAGTCATTTTTGGAGGTTTTTAAGTGGGGTTAGATTTATTATAAATTAATATTTTTAAGAATTCCTAAGGTGCCCCTCTCCTCCCCTATAAAAGGACACCTCCTCCCCCTCCTCCTCACACCAATTTGATCACTCAAGCTCGGCCAAACCCTGCCAATTTCTCCTCTACACTTCCCTAGAAACATCCTAGAGGTTCTGGTCTTCCTCAAAGACCAGTTTTAGTGCCCTAAGAGGAGGTCTCAAAGAGGCGCTTCAAAGAAGAGGTAATTACCGTTACCAATTATTTCATCTTTATTTCTTCTTCCACTTCTTCTTCTTAGGTTGTTTCATTATGAAGTAATAACATCAGTATCACTCATATACTGATATGTTATTATAAGTATGAAACAACCCTATTTCACCATCTATCCATCCTACGGAAAAAGAAATCACTGCGCGTGCGTACGTACGGAATACCGTCTCCACGCCGTGGTGTAATCTATTTTCCACCACCACCTTACATGGATGGGTATAATGTCGTAAAGAATAACTATACATAGTTATTACAACATCATATTGATTCTGATATATTGTATAATCCACTCCAATTCAATTCAATATTTATAGAAATGATATCATCGCTCGTGCGTACGTACGGACTACCGTCTCCACGACGCGATGAGATTCATTCTCCATGTTAACCATTTAAGAATGATTATAATATATATATAAGAAATAATAATGAAATATATGACATTATAAAGCTACTGGATTTATGTATATATATACATATGTATGTCATCTACTTATTCCATTTCAAGACAATAAGGAAAGGAAAACAGCGTTCATGCGTACGTACGGACTACCGTCTCCATGAACGGTGTTTTTCATTTTATTTATCTACCTATTATATATATATGTACTGAATATATATGATATATAAATAATATTTTATATTCTGGAAGTAAGTAAATCATGATATAAGTAATAATGATGTCAAGAACAACAAGTCAAAACACCTACGATAAATGAAACGAGTTTACCCAAAACGCTTCTTTAACATGGAGTTTACAAAAGAACGGGTAATATAATGTCATAAGTGAACCATATATGATATCATAACAATGAATATGATTCTGTAATAAGTCAATAACATGATTTAAATCATTATACAGGAGGTTCGGACACATACAAAGCAAGTCGGACCTAAGGTAAGGGAAATATCACAATCTCATTTTTATCCGAGATTGTTTATTCGTAAGTATTTACTGGGGTGTATTTTATCATCCACATCCATGTTCCCTCAATATTTAATATTGTTTCCATCCACTTTCAATGGTTTAAATCCAATTTTACCCTTCGGTGAGTTTTTAGTAAAGAATATGAAAGGAATCTTTTGTCGTTTTTTCCGTACGAGGTACTTTTTGACTTTTCCGACAAAAGTACGAAAAATGTTTTTTTTAACTTATACGGCATGAATGGATTTTTAAAACATTATTTCCAAGAAGCTTCCTTTACAAGTTTTCAAGTTTATTTTTAATCAACTTCTTTTATTTTAAAGTTGTATGACATGTTATGAAAGGAAAATGTTTTTGAAGAAGAAAGGATATTTTCCTCAAGAATGGAGTTCAAGTGTTTTATCAAAATTATTTTCCATCTAAGATAATAAAGGGTTCTGTTTTTATCCCTATTATTACATTGATTTGATCATGTTGTGATGGAATTATTTTTATGAATTCCTTTATCTTATATGAATTGTTTTATGATGTCATGTTGTTTAAGAATCCCATTTTTATTACATGGGTTACGCTATGATGTATGGTTTATGATTATGTGGCACACATAAGAAAGGATTCATTATAAGATGGGTGGGACCTATATCTCCCTCCAATGCATTGGGTAAAGATTTTATATCTCATGAGATAGACATGGCTGGAATGGTAGGTTATACCGGTTCAGTGAAACAGGACTGAAACGAGGGTTACTCGATTTAGAAAGGGACTTTGTCCACTAAGATAGTCTTGGCAATGAGTCTTGACTAACAAGAAATGATTCTCTATGATTATGTGTGAATGCCACAAAGTTTCAAGTTTCATGTTATGATTATGGTGATTTCATTTTCACTTCTATGATTTATCCCATGTTATGAAATTATGCTCTCTTTTGCAGGTTAAGATTTCCAAAAATGTTATGTGCTTATGAAAATTATGTGATTGATATTTCTTTTGTTTACCCTTACTGAGCATTTGAGCTCACCCTTTTATGTTTTCTTTTCCCCAGGATATAAAGAAAGGTTTTAGGTAAAAAAAAAGAAGATCTTTATGGGAGATGTTGAAGATCTTTCACCAGGATTAGAAGATTATATTCCGAGTTTCCAAAGACACTAAACTATTACGATCCTTGTGTGTGTGTTTTGTTATGAACTAAGTATTCCGCAAAAGTAATGTAATGTCCATGTACGTCAGGCTACGGGTCTCTACAAGAAGACATTAAAAAGAGAGGGAAAATGGGTCAAACATTCATAAATGACCCATAAAACAGTATATGGACAGGATAAGAAGGATACATGATCATGGTAATGAAAGTTCAAGGACATACCAGTTGAAATGAAAAACATGGAAGGAAGACAAAAATTAGATTTCTCTTATGAAAGTTCGGCAGCCTAACGACGTTACTTAAACTTCAACAAAAATGATTGAAAAGATCAAGTAGGGTTTCTCATCATGTGAACATAAGAGTTCAGTAAGATAGATATAGAGATAATTCCCCAACATAAAAAAAAGGAACTTGAAAAAATTGACATGAAAGTAGATCTTCAAAATGAGAAGGGTGAAGAACCACTTAAAAATTCGGCAGCCTAACGGCGCCACTTAAAACTTCAAAATACTGAATTGAAGAGATCAAATGGGGTCTCTCATAATATGAACAGAAGAGTCCAGTATGATAGATATAGAGATAATACCCCAACATAAGAAAAATGAACTTGAAAGAACTGACATGAAAGTAGAACTTCAAAATGAGAAGGGTGAAGAACCACTTAAAAATTCGGCAGCCTAACAGCGCCACATAAAACATCAATATAATGAATTGAAGAGATCAAATGGGGTCTCTCATCATATGATCATAAAAGATCAGTGTGATAAATTTAGATATCATACCCCAACATAATAAAAAGGAACTTGAAATACTTTACATGAAAATAGATCTTGAAAAATGAGAAGGGAGAAAGAATCTGTTACAAAAATTTCGGCAGCCTAACGGCGCCACTTAAAACCTCATAAAACGAAATAATGAGAGTAAGAGGGGATCTCTAATTATATTAACATGCAAAGGGCAGTAAGAGGAGTATAAAAGAACATCCTCCAACATAATAACATGGAGCATAAATGGAATGACATAAAAGAGATTACTTGAAATGAAAGAGAGAGGTCGGATCCCTTACCTTAAAACATAACTCATAAAACTCAAAGGTTGGGACCTTGAGGGCTTGGGGCACTATGGGAGGACTCTTTGGGAGGTAATGAGACCAGAACTTCGTTGGGGAGAGTGGGGAGTTGAATGGATGAGAGGATGGCTTGGTATTTATAGGGAAAGTGAGGGGAAGAGGCATTAATGGCAAAGGGACACCTCATTAGTGGTTTTGGCAAAACCGTGGGCTTGCCCATGGTATTTTCCCATGGTATTGGCCACTTGGGACACCTCATACCTTATCTCACTATTCATAATTCGAACATATTGATTACAAACTTAATACATCATTTAATGATGTCATTAAACACCCGTAACTTAAAAACTGTATTTTCACTATTCATCGAAAATTCAACTTTCTCAGAATAATCCCAAAATTTCACCTTAACCAAATATCAACGCTCTGATTACAAATATGAACTCCATTTTATAAAAATAATTTTCTAAATATTTTTAATTTAATTTTTAAATAAAAACACTATTCACCGAAAATTCATTTTTTTCAGAAAAAAAACCCCAAAAATTACCATAGCATAATATCGGTGCTCTGAGTTCAAAAATGAAATCCGTTTTATAAAAATAATTATCTAAATATTTTTAATTAAATTTTTAATTAAAAAAACACTATTCACCCGAAAAAACTAATACTTGAATAATAATTTATGAAACCGTTATTTAACCATTTTATTGAATCACATTACTTAATCAAGGTGCCTAGATTATATTAATACTTTCTTTAAGTGATATTACTAATCCATTTGGACACATTACTAATCCTAATCATAAAATCACTATTCATAATTTACTATTCATCAAAAATTATGTTGATCTTATTAGACTCTAAATTTCGTACTGAACATAATTGTAGAAGACCATTTTTCGAAAATCATTACACATTTTTAATTATTTAAGGTTCACACAACCATTTTTAAAATATCCTTTTTCTAAAATTTGTCAAAAATATGCATACTATATTTATCTGGTCATTTGAAAATTCATAATCTTCATCATAAGAAGAAATCCCAATTTTTATTTAAAACAAAGGATTACACAAGGCAGTTACGGTCTCCTTACATAGCCCCTTATCACACCAGAATAGGACCTAAGTGTAAGGTGTGCTAAGGTGAGAGAATCCGAGGGTGGCTCGGCCAACATCGCACGAGTAGTAATTTATATCAGTTTGAACTTCTCGCGAAGGCGATCCCGTTCTAGCTTTATACGATGAAGTTCAGCTTGGGTTTGGTCCAGAGCAAAGCCCAGTGGTGCTACCTCCTTCCCAATTTCTGTTAGATGGGCTTCGATTGGTCCAAGACTACTGGGTGAGGCCATCAAATCTTCTTTCTATATTAATTAACCAAGATTACTTGTATTTAGAGACAATAATCAAAACTTTTAGTTTCCAGGGGTCATATTGACCAATGGTCATATAACAGTCAAAAACCAACAGTATCATTTTAATTATACTCATGTTATCAAATGAAACATTTTTGTTGAGTATAAAAATAAAATAGCACATAAAATTAGGAAACAAGATTTATTCAAAATTTTGGGTTGTTACAATCTTCCCCCCTTAAGAAATTACGTCCTCGCAATTTTTTAAAATTAGGTTTTGAAATTTCATTGAAAGTCCCACATTGGAAAAGGAGTCAGTAAAACTATTACTTTAAAAGAAAGAAAGGGAAGTACGAAGGTCACCCGAGTTAGCCCACACTAGGATTCCATGTAGGAAAACATGGACATGGAGGAGAAAACAAAGGGTCAAGTTTTGAGGGAGAGTGAGAGAGAACATGATTAGGAGAAAGTTAACCATAAGAAAATCCCAAACTTATGATGTGTGTAAACGATCTTTGATTACCTGGTAGGAAACGTAAACCAAAAACATTTTTGTTTTACGTTCCTTTTCATAATTTTGAGGAATTCATTTACAACATAGAACAAAAACATAAGGAAATATATCTACCTTCATGTAGAGTTTCACCCTTTAATAAGTTTCTACCAAAACTAATCTTTTCTCCCAAATGATGAGCATTCAAAACTACTTGGTCTCATCAAAACACAAGAATCATCTTCTAGAGAATCACATAATCCAAAAAAGATTAACTATCTATTTCTTCTATCTTTAAACAATATCCCAAAAACAGAAAGGGTAAGGTTAAGCAACTCTTCAAAAAGGAAGAATCCCATAGGAATGGAAACTAATTTTAAATCTTCAATGTTCCATGGTAATACCCAAAGTTCATCATAGACCATCCCATAAATAACGGTCCTTAAAATTCCTCAAAATAAACCAAACTAAGATTGAAACCCAAATACAAGAAGGATTTGATAACATAGTCTTCCAAAATAAACTTCATTGTTCATCTCCAAACAACATCAACCACTCCTAACATCTTATAACAAAATTATCTAAACTAAACATATTTTACCCAAGATAGGTTAATCATTCCCATAAGTAACCTAAATCACTATAAGTCCACCATAAATTCATCGATTCTTCAAAATATAAGTCAACCTTACTCCTCAATGAAAATACCGTAGTAATCTATTTACCTCGATCATATAGGGTCCCTAAAATAGTGAACATATTCCAAAATAATAATCATCTTCTAATCCCCTAATCACCTCTGTCATATTAATATGACAATCGTCGCATTTCCTATCACATTGGTTTTTGGTACATGTTCTTCCATTTCCCGCCATTAACTAAGAAAAGAAACTATAATTAGGGGCTTATTTACTTAGCTAATAATCATGAAAAGGAAACTTTAAGCATAAAAGGATAGATATGTAGAATAAAAGTATATCCTAACTTGTGATCCCCTAGGTTCTAATATAGGTTATCCATGATCATATATTATTATGTGAATCTTTATTTTGTTTTATCCTTGTTCCTTTAATAATGGTTCATACTAAGCTTATGAATTTACCAAAGCATATCCCCCGGGAGTGTCGTAACCAAGAGTGCAGCAAGGCCCGTTGTCGTGTACCAGTTCCCGTTCGAGTCTAGCTTAAAGCGGTGTTTTCAGGTTTTACCCCTATGTACATCTGTGCCAGAGCCACCTCTACCTGCTCGTATCCAGACAGGGATGTATTTGCTTGGAAACCCCTTACTCAATACTCACCAAAATACCAGGAAGATTTCCTATATTTAAACTTTTCTATAGGGTTCTTCCTAGATTTTTCATATCTGAATTTCCAAAAATAACTAAACCATCCTTTGATACCAACTATAGCATCCCGCCTCTTTATCACATAAACTTTCATTACATTTTACAAAACTGAGGATCTTTAAGGTTTAGTGTCTTGGAAACCAGGAACTTTAAACATGAAAACATAAAACATTCTTCTAAAACACTTGAAAGGCATCTCCTCATGTTCATACTAGGTTCATTACTACATCACATAACCTGGGAGCATACATCAAAAGAAAGGGTGAGCAAAAAGCCCAGTAAGGGAAACAAGAGAAACATTTTACATGTGAACTTGAGATACTTCAATAAGGTCATGAAAAAGAACTTAAAGGCATGAGAATGAAATAAGGAGGAATATCATAATAAAAATAACATTTTTCATAACTTGAAAATGTGGCTACATCATTTAATATAGACAATCATGAACATATCACCAAGGTCCATCCCCAAGGTGTCATTTGAAAATTACCAAGGTTATTCACCAAGGTATCGTGAAAATTGTAATCTCTAGTGGTTACATCATTACCCAATGCATTGGAGCGCTATCAGGGCGCACCCTTAAATTTTCCTTTATTATCATGTGTGCCACATATATCATCATCGAACATTTCATAAATAACCCATATAGCATAAAATAAATGGGTTTCATTTCATAATCAAAACGTTTTAAAAACTGCTTTAAAGACATGATCTTTACGTCACTTTAAAACCCACAGAAAAGGAAGGTGTGTCTCATGTATGTAAATCCCATAATTTAAAATAGAACATTTTGGTATATATGTGAATACCCCTTTAGAAGAAATAGCTTTGAGTATTCACTTAATAATATAAAAGAACTTTAGAAATAGAGAGAGACATTTTGAGACGGAAATTATGCAGCATAACGGCTATGTTACGAGGTTTTAGAAGACATTAAAAAGAGAGGGAAAATGGGTAAAACATTCATAAATGACCCATAAAACAGTATATGGACAGAATAAGAAGGATACATGATCATGGTAATGAAATTTCAAGTACATACCATTTGAAATAAAAAACATGGAAGGAAGACAAAAATTAGATTTCTCTTATGAAAGTTCGGCAGCCTAATGGCGTTACTTAAACTTCAACAAAAATGATTGAAAAGATCAAGTAGGGTTTCTCATCATGTGAACATAATAGTTCAGTATGATAGATATAGAAATAATTCCCCAACATAACAAAAAGGAACTTGAAATAATTGACATGAAAGTAGAACTTCAAAATGAGAAGGGTGAAGAACCACTTAAAAATTCGGCAGCCTAACGACGCCACTTAAAACATCAAAATACTGAATTGAAGAGATCAAATTGGGTATCTCATCATATGAAAATAAGAGTCCAGTATGATAGATATAGAGATAATACCCCAACATAACAAAAAGGAACTTGAAAGAATTGACATGAAAGTAGAACTTCAAAACGAGAAGGGTGAAGAACCACTTAAAAATTTGGCAGCCTAACAGCGCCACTTAAAACTTCAAAATACTGAATTGAAGAGATCAAATGGGGTATCTCATCATATGATCATAAAAGATCAGTATGATAAATTTATAGATCATACCCCAACATAATAAAAAGGAACTTGAAATACTTTACATGAAAATAGATCTTGAAAAATGAGAAGGGAGAAAGAATCCGTTACAAAAATTTCGGCAGCCTAACGGCGCCACTTAAAACTTCCTAAAACGAAATAATGAGAGTAAGAGGGGATCTATCATTATATGAACATGAAAAGGGCAGTAAGAGGAGTATAAAAGAACATCCTCCAACATAATAACATGGAGCATAAATGGAATGACATAAAAGAGATTACTTGAAATGAAAGAGAGAGGTCGGATCCCTTACCTTAAAACATAACTCTTAAAACTCAATGGTTGGGACCTTGAGGGCTTGGGGGCACTATGGGAGGACTCCTTGGGAGGTAATGAGACCATAACTTCGTTGGGGGAAAGTGGGGAGTTGAATGGATGAGAGGATGGCTTGGTATTTATAGGGAAAGTGAGGGGACAAGGCATTAATGGCAAAGGGACACCTCATTAGTGGTTTTGGCAAAACCATGGGCTTGCCCATGGTATTTGCCCATGGTATTGGCCACTTGGGACACCTCATACCTTATCTCACTATTCATAATTCGAACATATTGATTACAAACTTAATACATCATTTAATGACGTCATTAAACACCCGTAACTTAAAAACTGTATTTTCACTATTCATCGAAAATTCAACTTTCTCAGAATAATCCCAAAATTTCACCTTAACCAAATATCAACACTCTGATGACAAATATGAACTCCATTTTATAAAAATAATTTTCTAAATATTTTTAATTTAATTTTTAAATAAAAACACTATTCACCGAAAATTCATTTTTTTCAGAAAAAAACCCCAAAAATTACCATAGCATAATATCGGTGCTCTGAGTTCAAAAATGAAATCCGTTTTATAAAAATAATTATCTAAATATTTTAAATTAAATTTTTAATTAAAAAAACACTATTCACCTGAAAAAACTAATACTTGAATAATAATTTATGAAACCGTTATTTAACCATTTTATTGAATCACATTACTTAATCAAGGTGCCTAGATTATATTAATACTTTCTTTAAGTGAGATTACTAATCCATTTGGAAACATTAATAATCCTAATAATAAAATCACTATTCATAATTTACTATTCATCAAAAATTATGTTGATCTTATTAGACTCTAAATTCCGTACTGAACATAATTGTAGAAGACCATTTTTCGAAAATCATTACACATTTTTAATTATTTAAGGTTTACACAACCATTTTTAAAATATCCTATTTCTAAAATTTGTCAAAAATATGCATGCTATATTTATCCGGTCATTTGAAAATTCATAATCTTCATCATAAGAAAAAATCCCAATTTTTATTTAAAACAAAGGATTACACAAGGCAGTTACGGTCTCCTTACATAGCCCCTTATCACACCAGCATAGGACCTAAGTGTAAGGTGTGCTAAGGTGAGAAAATCCGAGGGAGGCTCGGCCAACATCGCACGATTAGTAATTTATATCAGTTTGAACTTCTCGCGAAGGCGATCCCGTTCTAGCTTTATACGATGAAGTTCATCTTGGGTTTGGTCCAGAGCAAAGCCCAGTGGTGCTACCTCCTTCCCAAGTTCTGTTAGATGGGCTTCGATTGGTCCAAGACTACTGGGTGAGGCCATCGAATCTTCTTTCTATATTAATTAAACAAGATTACTTGAATTTAGAGACAATAATCAAAACGTTTAGTTTCCTGTGGTCATATTGACCAATGGTCATATAACAGTCAAAAACCAACAGTATCATTTTAATTATACTCATGTTATCAAATGAAACATTTTTGTTGAGTATAAAAATAAAATAGCACATAAAATTAGGAAACAAGATTTATTCAAAATTTCGGGTTGTTACAAGTAAAGCAGAAGCATCTATCACACCCCCTTAATTCTTTAAAATTATTTTTATTATCTTCGTTAAATTTTGGTTCATCCGTACCCATATGAACGTTAGCATACCTACCCCGCATTATGCACAAAAGGAGAGATGAAGGAAAAACCCTAAATGGATGATCAACGATTGAAGTTTCTCCTCCTTGCGCCAAGAATTGGGGATGCGCGACTTGCAGGGGAAGAACTTAGGGGACTCAAAGGGTGAGAAAAAAGTCTCCAGCACAGGCACACCACTTTCCTCGGGAAGGGGAACTCCAAATTCTCAAGGAAATAAAAGGATACCAGCCCAAAAGAATAATAATAAGAAGAAATTCTTATAAGATAAAAAGGTGAGATCCGGGAGTTACGAGATATTGAATTTTGAACGGATTTAAAGACGGATTGTGGTTTCCCACACGGATGGGCGGTTATTCACGATGTAATTAATTGTCATTTAACAATTCTCATCAGAGAGTGTCCATAACAGCTATGAAAAAAATGGTTTCCATTAATCCAAATAAAACACGCAATTAGGGAGGAACTGGAAAGTACATGGAAAGGGTGTGACCCTGAGGAAAAACCAGACGTTTTGGTTAGTTAAAGGTTTCCCAGCTTTGGGGGAAATTTAGATATCATTTATGGGATTTAAAGAGATTTTAGAGGGGTTATTAAATCATTTTTATGTCAAAAGATACGTTGTGGGAGCAGAAGAATTTAGAAATTGGAAAAAGAACGAAGACACCCTCATGGTGCCACTGTCACGGTGCCACCCTCACAGTGCCACTGTCATGGTTCCACCGTCACGGTGCCACCCTCATGGTGCCACGCTCATGGTGGCAGCCTCACGGTGCCACGGTTTTGGTGTGAGACCATGATCGGTGCCACCATTTTTGTGGAACCGTTTCAGGAAAACGAGTTTTTTTCAAAGTCCTTAATGATCTACTGCCCAGGACATTACATAATAACACATAAATTTAGATTTATTTAGGAATTATTTCATTTTTTCTATGGTGTTATTCTAGGCCTCTCTAAAATAATTCATCTTCTTAGTATTGGGATCTTATTTATTCTCATTGACCACCATAGAATGTTTCTTATAATCAACACAAATAGAAAAACTAAATTTGGCTTAAATATAATAAATTTTTATTTTTATAAAATTACTAAAACTTATTTTTAGGACAAAAATACATATACATTAATTATTAAATAACATAAGCGATCCAAATTCCTAATTCCATTCCATGAGACAATGCAATTTATTAATATTCAAGATTTCATCACAATCAAATAACTTTACATTTGAGTGCCTTAATTTTATTTAATCTTTATTTCACCATGTTATTCTTTCTCAAAATAATATAGGCTTTCTCATAAACATTGATCTTGATCTCATCAAATATCATTATGGTTTTCTATATCTAATATTTAAGAATTTGAATATTTGACTTCAAATCTAGGTTGTGTATATGAAGAATATAATATTATACGAAAAGATTACCATTATTCATTTTAGATATCTAAATATCTAGTTCTATATTTACAACCACTAACTACATATTAAGATTAAAAAACCTCCCTTTTCCTTTATATCTAATTAGTTAATCCTCACTTTTTGGTTTGTATATGAAAACTATAAGAAATTATTAACCATGGCCTTTGAAATCCTCAATATTCTCCACTAATGATTCAACCAATCTATTTCCCTCATATAAATAAATGTTTTTATTCTTAAATAAATTCTCTTTTAAAATTTTCATATCATTATAGTCTCTAAAAGATTTATTTTCAGGTGATTCATCTCTTCAGCATATCAGAACTTCTTGGGAAACATAATGGATTTTGGAAGAATTGCCTTACATTTACTTTTCAGGGATTATGGGTTATGTATGTTGAAAAATTTACTGAGTGGAGAAGACTATAAGGTATTCTTGAGGATAGGGATCTCTAGGATTTTGAAGTCTATTTGATATTATTTCACCGTGATCTAGGGAAATGGAAGGGTTATCTTAAAAATTAGGAGGATAATTGTATAGAGTAGGTGACTTTCAGAACATTTTGTGTGAATAAAGTGAATTTATTAAACATGAGGTGAACTTTTTTATATAATTAGAGAAGATTTTATTTATGTGTGATTTATGGGATAGTTTTTAATTTAAATAGTTTACTCATCCCATCATTATAAATGTTGAGTAATTAAAGTGATATCCAGATATTTAAGGGTGTCTGTATTCATATAAGACTTATGTGAATTTCTTTCTTATGTGAATGATTTTACCTGAAATTTTTTTTCATATATAAATAATATTACATGAACTAGTTTTTTTCTAATGGTATTTATGAAAATATTAGTTGTACTTAAAAGGGGGTTATATGATCCTTAAAGAAATGTCATCAAATTTCCATGGTCAAGTGAAAGTCATAATTTTTATGAAATAATACTACGATTAAACATTGATTGTGGTGTAAAAAAGTTATTTATCACATTTATGGAATATTTTAAAGGAACATTGAGTATTCATAAATTATGAGAGTAATGAGTTATTTAATCATGAATGGTTAGAATCCATTTGAGATAGTGATTCTTCCCCAAAATTGTACAAAACATTGTTCCTTAGTGATTATAGTAAATAAACACATTATTATTACATGTTAACTGGGTTAACCAAGTTGGGTTATCCAATTAAAAATTTATTTATCTCTTTCATGATTTCATTTCAACCATACATTTTTGTGAAATAAAGAGATAAGGTTGTTTTGTCTCGTGATGGAACAAGATCACAAGGAATATTGTTTTGATCATCCATATCGTAATCCACTACCTCTTTGTAAATTTAAACCAATGATGAAAAAAATATCAATGTTTATAGTTTATGTTAATAAATTTATTCCTTAAGTGGAAGTCAAAAAAGTAGTAAAGTACAAAGGTATTTTGATATTTAATTGAAATACCATTAAAAATTATAATAATTGGATGCAAAACTATTTATGATCATTAGGTATATATGTTTATATAGATACCATTCATGGAATTTTAGTTGGTATAGAAAATAGATCTTTATTAGAAGAAAACTATAAAGAACTGTATGATAATTCCAATGGAATCAATGAATTATGGAGATCCTTATCCAACACAATATACATGAAGGTGATGTTATATAAATCCTCACAAACCATGTAGAAATGTTTCTTAACATCTATGAAGGAAACTCAATGTTTAATAAGGATAGACTAACTATTTTAAAAAAATAATTATGAGGTATTGAGGATACACCTAAGTTAATCTATTGATTAATTATTTGATTGGGTAAATGTGATCATGGAGTATATGAATGGAATCAGAGAAACCCTTAATGATTTAAATATCATCAAACATATCTTGAGAATATTTCAACCGTGGTTTAATCCAAAAGTCTATGGGCTCATGGATAAGGAACTAAAGGATATAATATTGGATAGTTTTCATAGTAAACTTATTGCATATGATATGTGGAACAATTATAATGAGGTTATGTAAAATGGGATGTTTTAGTAAGAGGCATTTAAGGAATTAAAAAAATCTCAATGTGGAGAATGACTAGTAAGAAGAAGGGGTTGATGAATTAATTTCATTCATTTCCCCTAACATGGGAAGTGAAAATTAATATTTAGAGTCATGCTTCCACCTTCTTGCTTTTACCATGGGGATTTTTTGAAAATCATAACAAAATGTCCCAAGATGTTTCCAGATGATGATAAGCATTATGAAATTCCCATGAAGAATTCCCCCAAGAAAATTTTTTCGGATGATTTCATCTGGGCACACACATTTGTATGTTTGAGGAGGAGGAGGCATTAATTTTTTCCCCACGTTCTTGATTTCCAAAGGCAGGTGGCATCCATCACTTATTCAGGGATGTTTTCTCCTTGATCGAAACAGGATGATGGGATATCGGTTTCTTCTTCCGTGGATTCCTCCTCGAAGCTCGTCACCTAGTCCGGGTCTCCCTTATAGATTAAGATGTTTTTCATGAAACTCTTCCTTGTGCTATGTTTTTGTGGACACCGGTTAATTACAATGCTTCTTTCAGGACATTCCAAGGGGTCCGGATTGGGAAGCAACCTTTGGTCGGGGGAGTAGTCACGTTGGGCATCACTGGCATGTGTGGATGTTGAAACACTGGCATGTCTGGGTTTCTTTCCCTTATGATAGGGCTTCTCAAGGATGCAGATGCCCAAGGAATCCCACATTGAGTATGGGGAATTATATGCCATAGGCATGTCTCTGAGGTTTTCCTCAGCTTCCCATGTGTAACACATGGTATGCTACGGGTTTAACTTCTAGCGGAAATGGATCGGACTGATTAGAGCACTAACGAGAGTGGATCAAATGGGTGTGACCCGAGGAGGGAGAACATATGAAGGGGATAACACTTGGATAGTTACCTGATTTCTTATGGGAGCAGTGAGGGAAAGAGGTGGCGTGATCCCATTGGGATGTGGTGGCCCAGGTAAGGATCAAGATGGAAATGGACCATGGAGAGTGGGTGGAGACTGAGATGAAGCCGACATGAGGGAAATGGTGATATTGGGCTTGAGCCTCAAAGAGGCTTCCTTCATATCCCTTTGGATGGCATTCAAAGTCTGTGTAGTTTAGTGGGGTGATGGGAAACATGAGGATGTGACCCGTATGGATGGGTCTTAAAAGAAGTGGAACCTCTAGGTTGGGGCATGAGATCGGGGTGCGTGTAGAGGACAAATACTTGATTACATGCTGGGGCTTATGCATGATTAGCATCCCGGGGTGGTCTGGTGCTCGAAGGGCACCAGAGATGTGATTCCCAACAGGGGGGACTCCAACGTTAACTAGTGATTAGGGTTGAACCTCAGGGAGGCTTTTACGTACCTTGTCTAGGAGACATGGATCAATCCTATGTAGTTCATCTAACAATGGATTACCGTCAATTTGGGACTTCTATGGCTTACCATTGTGGGGAATACAACATGTTACCATTGAATAGGATTAAAAATGTCTTACCACTGGATGGGGTCAGAACGGCTTACCATTAGATTGGGTCACAATGGCTTACCACTGGATGGGGTTACAATGGCTTACCGCTGGATGGGGTTGAACCTCATGGGGGCCTCCTACAAACCCTGGCTTGGCAAGGATCAAACAAACATATTTCAGATTGGTACAGTTTAATGTCGTACGGTATGAAAAGGGGGCATGCAGTTTAACGTCATGTAGGACGAAGGTGAACCAACATGAAATGGGGTCGGAAGCAGGTTGTTGTGCTTGAACCTCAGTGAGGCTTCCTACGCACCTTGCCTTGGCAAGGATCAAAGTCCACATAGTTTGGTATGGTTGTATGGGTATTACACTCTAGGCTAACTAGGGGTGTTACCATTTAATGTCATGTAGGATGAAGGTGAACAGACGTGAAGGGGGTCGGTTCAATTGGGTTTAGGGCTTGAACCTCAGGGAGGTGTCCTATGTACCCTACCTTGGCAAGGATCAAAGTCTACATAGTTTTAAATGGAGGTGGTCAACTGACGTGAAGGGATCGCTACCATTGGTAGTTGGGCTTGAACCTCATAAAGGCATCCTACATACCTTGCCTTAGCAAGGATCAATGTCCGTGTAGTTCGGGATTGTGGTAGGGCTTACACTCTAGGCTGCCCCGAGGCAGATGTCTTGGTCAATTCTTACTCTAAGACCACGTGATTCATCCTTGTTTTGAGAAATAAAAGGCAACAAAGACCTGATTATCATGTCATGAAAGGTGCTTCTGTGGGAAGTGGAGTAGTTCTTACACGTGGTTAGTGGACCAAAGAGGAAACAGGGGGGCTTAAGTGTGGTTAGCAGCCCAAGGAGATGTAGATTGGGACTTACTCCAGGATGGAGGCTCAAATGGTGACAAAGCCCAATAGTAGAGGGATTTGGAATGGAAGAGAGGATGGTTCAGGTTCCCATCCCCCCTCTGGTCTTTTTCTAGGAAGAAGATAGGAGGAGCAGGGATGCTACCTCCCGCAAGAAAGGCTAGGGGCTTACATCAAGATGGATTCCCTTCCCTGCAGACAGATGCCGCTCTAGAAAATAGGATCTCATTACATGTGAGAAAGATCTCACTCCCATGGAGACAAGTGGGCATTGAGAATTTGTGAGGTGGGAAAATCCGTGTGTCATGCAAGGGGAGATACCACAGTTTGGCTTCATGTGCTGGGAACAATGGTGCTTGGTAGTTTAACATACTACAGCTCGGACGAGGTGGGTTCACTTCACACATCCAAGGACATACATAACTGATACCTGACCGACCTTGGGTGAGGGAAGGAATCATCAATGTCATGGTTATGGGGTGTCGTGGAGTGATCCAATGAGGGGTCCACATTATCGTGGCTATGCGAAGAAGCATTATCCACTAGCATGCCTATACGAAGAATCATGAGGCGAATCAACACAACGAGAAGCATCGCCCAAGGGACTTTGAAGTTACTTTATATGATCCTAGAGGGTCTTAAAATAAAAGGGTGTGTGGCGTAGATGTTTCAGGAGTAAGGCATACTCGATAATAATGCCGAGAAGAGGGACATCGGACACGTGTGAAAGAGCACACGCAAGGAGGGTGGGACGTGCACAAATAGAGCAGCTACGCGGAAAAGGTCGTGTGAGAGGAACAGTTGTTTTTCATGCAATTAAGGAAGTTTGTGAACAATAGGCGCGCAACTGAAGATGTTGCGTTCAAAACACCGGGTGAGTAGAGATGAACGTTTTTGCATAATAGAGGAGGTTTGCGGAAAATGGGGGGTTGAGGTTTTGTGTGCAGAGGGAGGATTTTGTGTGCAATAGGCCCAGTCTGTGAGGACATGGGTGAGGGTCAAACCCTAGTTGTCCCATGCAAAGGCAGACCCCCAGGAGACCTATCGTGAAAAATCTTATACCAAGAAGTCATCTTTTTCACGCAAATGTGGTGAATTCTGTGCAGAGGAGACGGTTTGGATTCTTCATCCGCTGGAAGAGGAAGGGTATCTCTTCTATTTATTGGCTCTCGGAGTCATCGGGTCCGCGAGAAAGTCGATCGGCGTGGAAGACCCGATCCCAATGTTGGTGGCGCAGAGGTTTCCGCATCCGCACAGAAAACTCCATCCGGTCCTGCTGCTTTTCACGCGGGAAAGAGCTTTTGGGCGCATGCCTTGGATTTTTTGCGCAGCCCTTATTTTCCTCCCGGAATTGGTCACCAAGTTGAAATATGCCTTCTCTTTATCCAAGGATGCCCTCTTTATGCCTTAAGAGTATTTCAGTGTCCAAAAATTGCCTCCCCTCGGAATCGAATCTACGAGGGGACGCAAAGGTCAGATTCTGAGGGAAACGTCAGGACATCCAATATCCTAAAGAAGGTGCAAGAAAAATCATTAAGTGGCACATAAAGAGTTTTTCTCACACATGAAAACAACACTTCGCGCCTATAAAAACCCATGAGATCCCATAGACCATACGGATTTTCTCGCACGATAAGCTCGGAGCTCTCATGCGCGGAAAATCTTCTTTACTTTTGCATGGAATCTGACCTCTGTTGCACGCAATCTTCCAAATTTGGTCATGATTTTACTAACGTGGTTGGATTTTCTGTGCCGCTTCCTCAGTTTTTCGCACCGACTTCTGGTTTTTTGTGCGCTGTGCTAGCCTTTTCGCACGGGCTCTTTTGGAATTTCCCGAAAGAAGATGGCTGCTAATCGGGGTGACGCTGAGAGAGAAGCTTCATATTCCTCTCGAAGGGATAAGATGGTTGTGAAACCTAATTTTTATGGTTCCCAAAAAGTTGTGTCCCACAACCAAACTCTATTAAACATGTTGACCCCATCCCAGAAATAGTATGTGCTATCTGACAACCTACCGATATGGGACTTCGGTATTTGAGAGGAGGTGCATGTGATAGGGTTTGAATTCGATAAGCTATGGTCATGGATGACTCTCAAGGATGATATCCCCTGATATAACATTACTAATAATGGCCATCCTTCCATAGAAACTAGGAACATGGATGTTTACGTCTCGAACCCCAGGACCAAAACCATTTTGGGAAGTGATCTAGTCATGAAGGATTCTCCAGACCATTACGCAAGTACCATTCAATAGAGTATCACCGATGAGACTAAAGGTTGGCTGCAATACTGGTACTTGAGTTCATGGGGTAATGTTACAAGTGAGTGGGCCTGGGATTATTGGGTACGCCAATCACGTGATCGGTGTGGAGCAAAACTACGACACATCGGGCTATTCGACGTGGTGTGGACGTCACAGTTCCATTTCTTCTGCTAGCAAGAACTCGAGCCTGAGCTGTTTAGCCAGTGGTACCCTGATAAAAACACCTTAAATGTACACCATGGGGAGGTTGGTATCAGTCTTTGGGATGTTCATTTCATCGAGGGAACCTCTTTGGACGGGCATCAGTACAATGAATTTATTCCGACAGGGAACATCTAGGGAGACAGGTCACTGAATCCCATCCTATCATGGGACCTATTGGAGCTAGACAAGGAGAGGTTGGGGGTCAAGGAAATTCTGAAAATAAATTACTTAATCAATGTGGTTCAGACTATTTTTGAAGAAAGACCCGAATATCAAGATGTCGGGGTGAGGAAGACGGTGTGCGACCACGACACAGAGGATCAAAAGCGGATCATACTAAAGGATCCTGGAAGAGGGGGACTATCAATCCTAGGGATTTAGTGTGGATAAGAGTCGGGACCTGAACGTTCGATACGATGGATTTCTTGAAACCTTTTTAAGTAGGTGGCTATTTCCAGTAAGGTACACAAGGATGAGATTCCATCCTGCAACATTGGTGATGGCTGGCATTATGGAAGCCAACCAGAGGTTTAAGTTGGAGTCCATGTGTTGGCCTATCTGTATGACATATTAGGGCGTATTTTGAGAGGGGGTTCACCAAGGAGGATCTTTGGCCCTTAACAAATCTTTCATGGATTGATCGCGGCTCACAATGGCGGGTACACCTTCCCAAATGCCATTCGTCCCCTTGGTAATGGTCTGCGGGCTTCCTTGTTGAATATTTCCGGGTTCATGCCATTGATTCTCAATGAATATGGGATAAGGATCAAGATAATAAATCATGATAATTTTACCTTCATTCCATTCCCTACCCCGACTGGCTAGATGATAGACAATGGGTAAGTCTCACTAGAGAAAATGGAATACTTCTAGAGCATCAGAGGTGGGGTGCTTGTGGACCGGGTCGATGGGAAGATTTTTTGTGAGCCTTATGTGCCATCAAGATTTTTTAGGAGGTTCAGATACCTCTATCGGATGCCGAAGAAAGTGTATACAGATGTCCTAGAAGAGAGGCATCCCTGTGTTCTTCTCCAAATGTGGCTGATGTTTACAACTTACAGCTCTGGCGAAGTCATTACCTTTTCCCCCACCAAAGTTGATGTTGGCCTTTCGTTAAAATATTCCGAACATTGGGTTTGTGGCATACCCTGAAGGGATCTTGTGGAAGCGATTCCAGTAGCTCAAGGTGGCCAGTGTAGAACTTGGGAAGTGAGAGAGAAGACAATGCCCCATTAGGGAGGAAAGGTCAGGAGCAAGTCGGGCAACTAGACCAGGGCAGGCCGGAAATACAGCAGCAGGAACGTCACATGGTGTGGTCATGCCTTCATCGTCTAGAGGTAGAGGGGCTAGGGAATAACCTCACGGAACAGTCAGTGAGCTTCCCAGGAAGCAGATAATGTACCTGCTTCAACCTTCCGATTATGAAATCTTCCCTACATTGTGGTCAACCTGGTTGACCCTCCGGTAGTTGATGGGCACCAAAGTCCTTTGTAAAAAGATAATACGAGAAAGAATCCATATGCCAGAAGTCAGACTCATTCAGATTGACGACAAGGTGATCTTCTAGCGTCGACACATATTTTTGACATCCATGGACAACTATGCATGCCATCGGGGTCGACGTGAAGAACCACCTTTCATGGTGAAGGTACTACTCTTCCAGGAGCATGATACAGAAATAATTTCATCCAAATATGGCGACAGCGATGAGGAGATAGAGGGAAGTGAGTCCGGAGAAGAAAGGGCAGAAGGAATAGAGAAATCTGAAGAGAAGCTTGGAGGTGGGGAATACCAGGAGACAACCCATCTAGTGAGTCCTTGAGAGAGTGGTCAGATTGCAAGATCGGACATGGAAATAGTTGAGTTACTCAAGTTATGCCTCAATCCTCATCATAGAATTTCCTCTTTTCATGGTTCTCAATCATCAATTGTTTTTTTACCCTGATCAGACACATATTGATTCCGTAGAAGGAGCTCCATCCGGAGGGGGGAAGGAAGCACTGACAGAACAAGGTGGGGAGAAGACACCCATTATTAAACTAACAAGCGCTTATGGATCTCCTACAATGATGGATCCTGTAACAACTAAAACTTTGGAGGATGATTCTTTGAGCTCTTGTAAGTTTCATCACTTAGATGTCTGTATTTTTCTTCAAAGAGCTCAGCTGATCAGGGCATTCATTGTTTGTGTAGTAATAACGACATTAGAGGCTCGATAGGCTATCGAATCCAGACCATCCACAGATTCCTCGATGGCGAATGCACCGACCCACTCGAGACCCACTTCTCAAACTGAGTCGGCTAGGGAATTTAGTGAGCAAAGGTCTGTGGACACCAGAAATATTAATGTAGAAGCAGGGTCTGAAGTTTTGGGGGGTAAAGTTTCTAGGACCGAGGTGGGAGAGGAATCATCTCACATGTTGATGAGCCTAATCCATTGGTAAGAGTACTATATGAAGCCCATGTCGCTGATCTCTTGGCTGCTTTTCCCAACTATCGGCCTGCAGACTCTGAGGAGATGGATGACTCCGACTTAGATGCAGCCGATGAGAGCTGTATGATGTGGCATAAGGGGTTGAAGTTCATTAAACTTTTCTTTATTCATCCACAGGATGAATGGATAAAACAAATGGGATCACTCTACACCTAGCTGCGCTTTCTCTGCACCGGAGGGGTTGATGCTCATCGTCTTCATCTAATAGTCCGTAACTACATGGATAAGAAGATTCGGGAGAACAGCCAATGATACTACATTTCCCGATGCCAGAAATAGTTAGGGAATACCCATGCATTCTTGAAGGTGGAGCAGGAGGTCTGACGCCTTGAGGAGAAAATGAAATAAAAGGAGGTATTCATTGTAAACTGCTCCAAGCTCGTTGAGCAATTGAAGGCCCATCTGGAGGACGCCCAGGAGCAGATAGTGGAGGTGAGTCACCAAATGACTGAGCTTCAAACTAAACAGGTGCGAGTATAGGCTAGTGCCAATGAGCTCTGCTCTGTGGCTGCTGATAAAGAGAAGGATCTCAGAGGGCGGGAAGCAAATCAGAATGCCACAAACCAAATGGTAGAAACACTATATAAATTTATCCAAAACAATGATCCTTAAGGGCCATGTCTTGGATGAACTCATAAACTTATTTTTCTTTAGTGCTTCTTGTTCTGAACTACATGTATTGACATATTATTAACTTTTTTATTCTATTTAACTAATTCCAACCACAATCCTGAAATAATTATCCATCCACCCTTAAGCCCACGTGAGTTGTGCCAGATGTGAGAAACAAGGGATGGTCGTGTCGTCACTTCATTTGATTGTGGGAACTCTATCAATAGTTCGAGCATTAGGGGTATAACTGACCCATATGGGCTTCTGAGAAGAAAGGGGAAGGCCAAACCAGAGAATGAATCTCTTAGAACAGTCGAATTATCACCATCCCAATGTACTCTATTATACGAGAGGGCTAACATCGGGGGCATTAGAATCAATCCAAATATAGGGGGAAAGTGTGAATCACGATACCCAAGGTTTGGAATGTTTTGAAGGTCGAGTGACAATAAAGGTTAATTGTTGACCATGTTCGAAACACAGCATCCCTATTAAATTATCCTGATATGGGGATAACAAACTCGGGCCGACCGTTGACCATGTTCAAAACATAGGGTCTGACTTGAAATGTCATCCTTTGGTTTTCTGAAACATCATCCTAGGATAGTAGGTGAGCCATATGCTGAGCATCCATACTAATAGGGGGTTCCATAAACCATGAAATAGGATGAATATCCAAATAAAGGGTACAAAAAGCGTAGAGGGTGGAGTGATTGGTTGTTCAAATGGATTTTAACACTCTTGAAATTATGACATTGTGGTGGGAAAACATTAGGTGGGTGCATCGGTGTGATCAGGGGTCATAAATTCTTTCGAACATGACCTCTCTTGTGAAATATCCATGTGAATAAGTAAATGAAATTATTTCATTTTATCTTTTCCATATTATGTTTAAGATCAAGTTTAAAAGGAATTTGTTTTAGTTATACATTTCCTTAAATGTTTATGTTTATTTATGAAAGTTTGCGCTATATTGTTATCCTTACTCAGCATTTGAACTCACCCCTTTCAATGTTTTATTTTTCCCAAGATGTGAAGAAGTATTTTATGAATGAACTACATGGATAGTATGAAGGGATATGAAGAAAAGATGTTGTTGTAGATTTTTAATTTATGATGTAATGTACGACTTATTAATATATCTAGTGTTTCCGAGGCTACTAAACTAATCGATCTTTTGAGACTTGATCTTTTGTGATCATTCCAATGATACGTAATAATGCACCGACTCTGGGTAACTAGGGTC